>CM053597.1:47591909-47609774 GCA_028646575.1 Pseudocheirus occidentalis
ATCTTGGTTTCTCATAAAGTCTTTAGCTTCCACTTGCTCCACTCTAATTCTGAAGGAATTATTCTCTTCAGAATACTTTTGAGATTATTTTTCCATTTGGGAAATTCAACTTTTTAAGGCATTCTTTTCCTCATTGGCTTTCTGGGCCTCTTTTGTCATTTGAGTTAATCTATTTTTTAAAGTGTTGTTTTCTTCAGTCAGGTTGTTGACTCTCTTTTCATGATTTTCTTGCATCATTCTCATTTCTCTTCCCAATTTTTCCTCCAGTTCTCTTATTTGTTTTTAAATTACTTTTTCAGTTGATCTATAGCTTGTAGGCATTCTTTAAGTGTCTTGGAAGCATTTGGTGTGGGAGTTCTGACTGTGTTGTCTTCCTCCTGCTCCATGCTTTGATCCTTTTTGTCCACAAAAAAAGATTCTAGAGTTTTATTACTGTTCTTATTTTGTTTCCTTTTCCTCATGCTGGCCAGTCAATTAATTGGTTGGTTGTTTGTTTTTTAGCTTTGTAGAACTCCACTTCCAGGGGGGAAAGCTCTGTTACAAATCGCTGGGGTTTTCCCAGCTGCCGGAGTTATTAGGGGGGTGTTGCAGCCCCACTCCCAGCTTTAGCTTGTTGAGAGCGCACCCCAGGACTACCACCCAAGACCATGATCCGGATCCAGGCTGCTCAACACAAGAGCAATGATCAATCTGATCAATCGACTCAGCCTCCCTGTGGGGTCCGCAGGCCAAGGGCTCTGAAGCAGTCCAATGGGGGCAGCCGCCGGTTACAGCAGTTCCTGCCCTTCCCCCACTGCTTCCTTGCCCTGGTGGCAGATTGGCCGAACTGCTTTTCCTCCCCCAAATTCAGCTTGAAAGTTCCACTTTCACTGACCTTCTCTAATCCTGGCTTTCTAGATGTGAAGATCCCTTGAGGTGCTGTAGATCTTCTCTGAAGTAGACTCATGCTGCAGCTTGGGAGGCTCGGCTCCTCCTGCCGACCCTGGGGCCTGGCTGTGGTTTCAGTTCAGGGTTGGGCTGGCCTCAGCTCCTGGCCTGCTGGATGAGCCCCTCCTGCTGAGCTGCCTTCAACAAGAGATGTGTTTTCTGTATTTTTGTGAGTTTGAGAGCCTTAGAATTTGTTTAGGGTCATATTTTATGGGTATTTAGGGTGGCTGTGTGGGAGCTGCGGAACCTTGCTGCTTCTACGCTGCCATCTTGGCTCTGCCCCCCTGTGTCAATGATCTTATGATCTTGATTTTCATTGTGCTGGCAGCTAGGGCTGTAATCTTCTTCTGCATCCTGTCAGCAATGCCAGGGTACATGTAGGTACCACCTGACAATATGGTGTTGGCACACAGATCCTTACAGATGTCAACATCACACTTCATAATTGAGTTGAAGGTGGTTTCGTGGATTCCACAGGATTCAATACCTAAGAAAGGTGGCTGGAAGAGAGCTTCTGGGCATCGGAACCTCTCGTTGCCAATGGTGATAACCTGACTGTCAGGGACTCATAGCTCTTTTCCAGAGAGGAGCTGGATGCAGTAGTGGCCATCTCCTGCTCAAAGTCTAGGGCAATGTAACACAGCTACTCCTTGATGTCATGCACAATTTCCCTCTCAGCTATGGTGGTGAACCGTACCCTTTCTCGGTCAGGATTTTCATGAGGTACTCTGTCAGATCACGGCCAGCCAGATCCAGACAGAGGATGGCGTGGGGAAGGGCATAACCTTCATAGATGGGCACAGTGTGGGTCTCACCATCACCAGAGTCCATCACAATACCAGTGGTATGACTAGAGGCATACAGGGACAGCACAGCCTGGATGGCAACATACATGGCTGGGGTATTGAAGGTCTCAAACATAATCTGAGTCATCTTTTCTCTGTTGGCTTTGGGGTTCAGGGGGGCTTCTGTGAGCAGCACAGGGTGCTCTTCAGGGGCCACACAGAGCTCATTGTAGAAAGTATGATGCCAGATCTCCATGTCATTGCAGTTGGTGACAATTCCTCTCTTGCTCTTGGCCTTATCCCCCACATAGCTGTTTTTCTGGCCCATACCCACCATCACACCCTTTTGTCTGGGGCACCCAACAATGGAAGGGAAGACAGCCTGAGGGGCATCATCTCCTGCACAGCTGGCTTTGCACATTCCAGAGCCATTGTCAACAATGAGAGCAGCAATATCATCATCTGTGGTGAACTTTGAAGTGGCAAGTTTAAACCCTTAAGAGAGTGAGAGGAGGTGTGCTGCACCTGGAGGCAGGGGGAAGACAAGTGCACGCTGGGTGGAAGAGCTCACAGCTCCTGCTTAGCCTTTAAAACCCAATTCAGATACCCCCTCCTCCAAGAAGCCTCCATTAACCACTCTAATCAGTGATGACATAGCCTTCCCTTCCTCCCCCCATGCTTCACATAGTGATTTGCACCTTTCTCATGCATGTATTCACTATCTTGTATTGTTATATGTATCATACCCCATTCTTGACTATAGTATACATTTCTATGCAACCAGCTGGTGTCACTATCTAGCAGGGTTTGGAGGTTTAGGTGCAAAGTTAAAACAAAAGGAAGAAACCTCCATCTTCTTTCTTGCCAGTCATGATTGTACTATAGCCATATGCTTGCTGCTCCTGCAAACCGCAGTTGTTACAGTCACCTCTGCAAAATCCAAACTCACTGATAGATGTTCTGCCTCACTGCCATCCCCAGTAGTCTCAGTTCAACAGGTTTCATCCACTTCAGGAACATCAACTTCCCTCAGGCATTTCTCAGTATCCCAGAGGCACTCGGGTTACATTCGTATAACATATAACTTTATATACATTTTCTCATTGAATTATTAGTGAGGACTGGGATCCTGTCTAAGATAAACTTCATACAGTTTCTAACACTGTACTATCCTAGGGCAGAGGATTAATACATATTTCCTTGAAATTGTTTTTAAAATTATTCCCAGACTTTTTCCAAAAATCTGAAATACAGTATTATTTTGTAGGATCTATTCTTTCAGTAGTCTACCATATCTTAAATCCATAATGTGGAGTGATCTGGGCGGGAAAAATCACATTTCAGCTTAATTGTTAACTAAATAGACTTTTATGAACTGAGAAATTTCATCATGATTTCTGGGAAGATAATGTCAATCCAGTGGCCAAGGAGACGTCTCCCTTCCCCTCACACCCAACCACCATTATAGCTGCTCCAGCTGTTCAGTCATTTCAGTCATGTGTGACTCTTCTTGACTTTTATTGGCATTTTCTTGGCAAAGATACTGGAATGTTTTGCCATTTCCTCCTCCAGCTCATTTTACAGAAGAGGAAACTGAGGCAAACAGAATTAAGTGTTCATCATGACATAGCTAACACATGTCTGAGGAGAGATTTGAACTCAGGAAGATGAGTCTCCCTGACCTCAGAGCCAGTGCTCTATCTACTGTACCATCTACCTGCCCCAAGGGACCAGCAGAAAGGAAGAAAATGACAATGCAGGAGCAGGCAGCAGAAGAAGAATAAGTTAATGAGCATAGAAGAAGGGGGTCATATTAAGAATGATACAAAGATTTCTATTTTGTGACTTGTACTAATTAAAAGACAAATAGTATCCTAACACAAATTTTTATTTTAGTAATATAAATATTTTTAAAGCAGCATGTACCAGCATTTAGGCCATCAAATTTGAAGAAATAAAATGATAATAAAAATAGCTAGCATTTATAAAGCACATTAAAGCTTGCAAAGCATTTCGTATGTTAGTTAACTCATTGGATCCTCACAGAAACCTCTGTGCTATTTTATAGATGAGGAAAATGAACTCAGAAAGGGTACTTGCCTCAGGTTCCACAACTAGTTAAGTATCTGGGGTAAAGTTTGAACCCGGCTTTTCCTAACTTTATCCACTATTTTATCCTAGTATTCTATCTACTACAATAGGGTATCTCTCAAGAAACCTTGCGCTTGACTGTGTCACTTGGGCAATTATTTCCCACTATCACTACCACCACCACCACCATCTCACATCCACATCACATTTTATAGTTTATAAAGTGCTTTCCTCACAACAATCCTTCCACTACTGCATGACATTGAATAGAGCACTAGAGTTGGAAGAGGGAACACCTGCCTCTTACCTCAGATACCTCTTTTAGTTTGAGTTTCCTCATCTGTAAAATGAGGATAATATTTATAGAATTTACTTACCTCAAAAGGTTGTTGTGAGAAATAAATAAAATAAAGTAGTGTTTTTAAACAATAAGTATTATATGTCATAATGATATTATTATAAGTATTATGTGTTGTTATATTAGAAATAATAAAGTGCCTTTGTAAACCTTAAGACACAGCATTATTATTACACAGGGTATTCTGTAAAAAGAATACAGAAATTCAAATACTATAGAGTTAATAGAAGAAATAAACTATATCTTTAAATCTAGGCAAGACAACAGAAAGAATTTCAGAAGCTAAGCATTCTCTAGGTATGCTGCTGATTTATACCATGACAAAGTCTTTTAATTTTCTCAACTTTTTCATCTGTGAAATGGGACTGTTATTTGAGTTAGCTAATAATATAATGAAGCATTTTCCTTGTATACAACATTGTCCAAATGCTAAATAATAATAATAGTAATAATTCGAAGCCTTCTGGCACTCTAGTGATAGGGCCTCTATAAACACTGGGAATAGGATTTATTGCCTAAAGAACCCTATGAGTAATCTAGTTAATTGTTTATGGATCTAAAGTCCCACGGTGAGCACCATAAATCCACATAATGTGCTCTAATGTTGAAGTTTGTATTTAGGGATTCGAGTTGGCTGAAAGATGGAAAGATGTGTGTAAACATATATCTATTAACTATGCCTACAAACTGAGTTATGTGTTACACATTCCAGCAGGCATCAGAAATACATTCTGTTTGTCATTTATTTTACCAAATACATTAGTTCCTGGGATGAGTAGGTAGGGAGAGGGAACCTGGAGCACAAAGTCTGATCTTAAAATCAGAACCTAATTTTACTCAGTATAAAGTCACCATATTTTCTGAACCAAATGTAGAGACATAATATCTCTTTTGTAAGTACCTGTTAAAAATATATTTTATTTGTTTGAAATGGGTGCCATCCCAAGCAATCTGGGGCACTGGGTACATAGGACTCAGTGGAGGAGAGAGAAAAGCACACCTTATCAGTTGCATCCATGTATTCCATAGGCCATGGGGGGGGGGGAGAGGGGTAAGACTGCAAGTAGGAATATTTCTAAAAAGCAGGCTAGGTCAGTTCCTACTTGACTCAGTATTTAAAGCCAGCTGGCAAATATTGTCCTACCTCTGCCCTTTCTTCTAAATCCTACAAAAGCATAAAAAGTACATGTCATCTCAGACTCCATTGGGCAATTCCTTACTTGCTCTCAGTTAACAGTCCACCCTTGATTCTCTAAGAAGAGTAGTAAAGGCAGAGATAGCTACCCGGGCCCCCCCCCCCAACAAACAACCCTCTGGATGCTTGATTATGCACTGCACCTGTGGTAGGTGGAGAAATTACTCTCAATTAGAGGCAGTGCTGCAAGGTGTTAACCTTCCTTTAACAAATTAATCAGGCACTGGGGCTAGGAGGTATTAAAAAGAGATTAGCACCTACTAGATGTACCAAAAAGAGCAAGGAAAAGGAGGAGTTGTGGGCTCTGTGTGTGCACAGTACAAATTAGTGTGGCACACCACAAATATTCAAAACAGCATATTATGAAGCTTTCCTGTATGCAGTGAAGATGGCAGTAGGTCTAGGTTAATAGTGAGGAAAGGCAATAACAAAAACTCTCCTGGCAGTGTTTTTTGTTAAAGAGAGGATATATTTTATTTTTTAACATAAAAATAATGAAACTTCTATTTAAAAGATTCAACCCTCTACAGCTGGATTTCTAATCTTCTTTGTACCGTGAACACCTATCGCCATCTGGGGAAGCCTAGGCATCCCTTCTCAGAATGTTTGTAATTGTGTAACATAAAATACATGGGATTACCAAGAAAAGCAACAATATTTGAAATACAGCCATCAGAATTTTTAAAAAATAAGATCATGGATTTCAGGTCAAGAAACTTTACTCAATTGGTTCATTAAGGTTTATATAAGGAATATGAAAGAGTCAGAATTGGTTCTAAATTTCGAGACTACATGTTCATTCATTTAGCAAATATTTTTCAAACACCTACTAAGTGCTAATGCATGCCAATATTTCTCAAATACAGATTTTAAAAAATAAGGTGCTACTATACACGATCATTTTACATTCTGTGGCACCCTTCTCCGTTCAGTTTTAGAGATCAATCCCTCAAAAAAATGAATTGGCAGAAACTCTTCCATCAACCAGAAGCACTTTAACCTTTGTGAGGGTTAAAAGTTCCAGTGTATTTCGTAGTATGATAAAGCCCGCTTAGGAAGCTTTGCCCGCGTGCTTATGTTCCATTCTTAAAGTCACAACTAAATGTCCTGAAATCATCTAGTTTCCTCTGGAAAAAAAAGCATTAAGTTTTGACTGGGCGGTCCCCCGCGACGCATAATGTTATGTTTTAGAATATATCTTTCTTAGTTTCAAACTACAAGTCAAGTTCAAGAAGAGGAAACCCGATACAGTAGCCAAAGCATGTCCACATTAGGAGGCAGAAGATACAGTTTTTCAAATGATAACTAATAATGATAACTGACATTTATAGAGCACTTTGAGGTTTAAAAAATACTTTATATATGTTGGCACATATGTGATCCTAGAAAAATCCCATGTTGTAAGTACTACAAATGTTTGCATTATTACTTCCATTTTCCAAGAAATTGAAGCTAAGAGAAGTTAAGAGATTCTCCTGCAGTCACACAGTTAGGAAGTATCAGAGGTGACATTAGAACTCGTGTCTGAGTTGTATGCTACATGTTCTGGTGAACATCAAAAGTACATTCTGTTTGCCATGTATTCCACTCCAGGAGCTGTATGACTTTAGGTGAGTCACTTAACTTGCTTGGGTGTCAGTTTATTTACCTGTAAAATAAGGAGGTTACATCAGGTACCCTCTAATATCTTATAAAATCTTATCATTTCTAAGAGCTCTTCTAGCTCTAAGATTCTGTGAATTTCAATCTTTTCAGTTGGCTTTTAGCTCTAAGATCAATGATATATCTAGAGGAAGAATTAAAAGACTGAATTTTCTACTTGTATGACCAAGGAATTGATAATTTTCTTTATGCAAATTATTTATTTTACTCTTCACTTACTTAAAAACATGGAGGAATGAATTCCTTTGTAAATTGGGAAAGAGAATTGAAATCTGCCTTGTAGGTTAATTAAAAGAACACTTTTGGGTTCACTTACACTGTTATGTTTTAGAAGACATAATCTGACCTAAAGTATTTATAAATCTATGTAATAACAAGCTGATTATGTCATCATTAAGAATTTATTGTGGGGGGCGGCTAGGTGGCACAGTGAATAGAGCACTGGCCCTGGAGTCAGGAGGACCACAGTTCAAATCCAGCCTCAGACACTTTGACACACACAAAAACTAGCCGTGTGACTTTGGGCAAGTCACTTAACCCCAACTGCCCTCCAAAAAGCAAAAAAAAAAAAAACAAAAAAAAATTTTATTGTGTCTGTTATGTGCCAGCCACTTTTCTAAGATCTGGGTTTAAAAAAAAAAGGTAAAAATAATTTTTGCCCTAATGAGGAAGACATCCTCCTACAGGCAGTTCTGGAATTAAGTAAATTTGCATAATGCAAGTATCACCACAATGCTTCAGTGGGAGTGGGTCAATAGGAGGCCTGAGGGGGAGGAAGCAGTTCTTCAGAGTAGTCCACTTACACTAAGTGAGAACTGTCTGTAAAACAAAATATTGACAGGAAAATTAGAGATAATCAACAACAGGAAGGCACTAGCATTAAGGGAGATTGAGAAAAGCTTCTTAAAGAAGGTTAACTAGGACTTGAAGGAAGAAGCTAGGGAAGCCAAGAGATGGAGATGAGAATTCCGGGCATGGAGGATTGCCAGTGAATATTTCTGAAGTGAGGAAAAATGGAGTGTCTTACTCAAGTTACAATTGGGGTCCATTATACTATCCCTGTCAATAAGCCACTAAGCCCCTAAATCATGTACCTAAATAGGGAAGAGTTATTTTCCTGTCTCCCTTACAAAGCTTCTTGAACTAACTGAATTTGGATGGGGTGTGTGTTATGCCTCTTTTAAGTGGTCCCAAAGCAGCCTAGAATGGTACTTTTAGCTACTCTTTGTCTCTTTTCAAGGTCATTCACAGTAAAAGCAATGGACAGATAAGGCATAGCTAATTATCCCAAGATCCTGGAATGCAGCTGGTTAGACAGTAATTTAGAATAGCAGACAACTAGAAAGAAGGGCTGGGTGGGGGTTGGGAATGACCAGTAGACAAGATATACACAATCAGCCCATACATTCACTGTCACTAAAATTGGGTAGGATTGATCAGTCTCCTTCACAATAACCACTTCAGGCTGCCCTTTTAACTTCTCTTCTCTTTCAAGACTATCCCTGACACTATTTTAACTTGATTTCACGTCAGTAAAAAGGGTGAATGAAAAAAGAGAAAAATAAATTCCCTCTTACTTCCCTTCCACTTAGGAACTGTTCTGGTGGTAGTTGTGATTTTTAGGTTTTACGGTGGAAAAGTAGTGCCCAGGGTCACACAGCCAATAGACAAAGCCTGAAGGTTCAATCTGCTGCTGTTCTTCTTCCCTCATTCCACCACAGACCCTTGATGTACTGGTGTTGTTATGTAAACCTTTGAGAAAAATGCCTTCATTTTTCTGTCAAGAAAGAAATGCCACACATTTCCTTTACTCTGAAAGTTTTGTGTTCAAGGTTCCAAGTTTTGTTTCACCTAAGACTTTTAGTTTTAATTACTTTACCGAAGTAGCTTCACTTTGGATGAATTGCAAGCCAGGAGAAAAAGTGCATTTGATGCTCTTGGCTCTTGTGCACATATTAACCTCTCCTGACTTCAGTATCCTTCTCTGTAAAGTGAGAGGGCTAGACTAAATGACATTTAAGGTTCCTTTGAACTCCAAATCTATGATCCTAAGTGTCAGTGACTTCAGAGATGGCATCAGATTAAACAGAGCAAGGATTCCGGAGACAATAAGGCAAGTTATTGGGTTTTTTAAAGGGTTTACCACTTAGGAGACCATGGATTCCAAAAGGCTACAACAGCTGAATGCAAATTTTGGTAAGTTCTACCAAACTAGAAAGGTTTGTAATATAATCCTAGAAATAGACTGTCTATGCTAGATTTCCAGGGGTCTTAAGTTCTTCATGTATAAAATGGGAAGATTTATCATTGTTCTGGGGATCTCATAGTAATAATAAAAAGAATAATAATAAATAATGATAATAGCTTGCTTTTAAATAACACCTTAAGCCTTAACACCTTAAGGCTTAAGCTTTGCAAAGTACCTCACATATGTCTCATTTTATCCCTAAAACAATTCTGATAGGTAGGTACTAGTATTATCCCCATCTTACAAATAAGGAAACTGAGGCAGATAGAAGTTAAGTGACTTGCCTTGGACCGTACAGCTAGTAAGAATCTGAGGGCAGATTTGAACTCAGGTCTTTCTCATTTCAGGCCCAGTGCTTCATCCACTATGTTACCTTGGTGGCTTACGAGGGTGAATCAGGATAATATATGCAAAAAGACTTTTAAAAAGTAGGAAGATAAATCAATGCAATTACAATTTGGTAGTTATTTTAATGACATGAGAGGGTTAAGAATTTTTTGAAAACCAAGGGACCAGGTGTAGGGTGGGAAAGGGCAGTGTATGTGAAGGGATTGTTAATAGATCTAGTCTTGCTCAAGAAATAGAGTGAGTGATATGTTTCGGTGTAGTTGGAAGCTTTAAAAGGTAGCAGAGAAAAGAAGCCCATATTTCTGATCTGTGCATCAGGGTTAGAACACTGTGATTTGCAGAGCAATACTGGAAATCAAGGGGGCAATGAGAGTTTTCTTTAAGTATCTAGAGAGAAAAACTAACATTTTGTATTGTTCTAGTGAAAAAATCAAGACCAGTGTATTGAAGTTACCTAGAGGTAGATTTTTAGATCTATATATGGAAGAACAAATCATTCAAGTTGCCCAAAGTGGCTACCTCCTGAAGTTATTAATTCTCCATAACTGGAAATGTCTAATCAGAGGCTGAATGGCCACCTCTCAGGGATGATGAAGGATGATGGATTTATGTAATGGCAGGAAACCGAACTAGATGACCTCATCTATATTTAAGATTTAAGCCAATAACAATGCATGATGCAAAAGCAGGCCTGCTCAAGCCAATTTCAAGAGGAAATATATTTGCAATTATCATTATGAAGATGAATTGAAATACATCTATCACAAATCTTTAAACAATTGAATCCACCAAAAGCAAATGAATAAGTACAATATTTGAACATTCAATCAGTATTACATTGTTTTATTAATTTCCTGGGTGTCCTAAAACAGAAGTGTCTTGTGGACCTTTTAAAAGTTCAAAGTATTTCCTATTATCATAGAGATATGGATTGGCAACTTCTATGTAATTAGGGAGTTGCCTAAGTAACGAGCTCAGGGTGACACAACCAGTATATGCTTTCAGCAGAACATAACCTCGGGTCTCCCTGGCTCTAAAGCCTTGAATCTATCTAATAAGTCAAGCTGCCTCTTTCTGAGATTTCACTTATTTGTTTGTTTCCTTCTTTCTTTCAAGGAGATCTGTGAAAGTTCTTTAAAGAGGAAAAAAATTATCCTAGAAAGAGTCTAAAAGAAGATTATCATTTTCAGACTAAGATATCTATCAAGGCTTTTTTTTCCCCCCTAAAATAAACAGTGAAGTCTCTTGATCTATAGATTCACTTCAGAATCAGCAGCTTTCCTTTGGAGACTTCACCTTTTCACCTCTAAAAAATGTCCTTACAAATAGTAGAAGACCTTGTTAACATCATTCGTCTAGAAAGAGGAAATCCCCTGCATCTACAGTATTTGTTCTTTGCCCTCTGGTGGCGAGATTATTATTTTTAAAATTCTTTTGAAAAATTGAGGAATCTGGGTTTTGTTTTTGTTCTTTAGCTTCTTAGAGTTGGAGGCACTTTAGTGGACGGAAAAATACTACCAATTAAATTAGCTCTGACATTAGATATGAGAATCAGATGGGGTTGGGGAGCAGGAAGGAGGTGAAGTAATCAGAATAACCAAAATACCAGTCCTTGCGTGACATTTATATTTAGGGCAATAAATTTAAAATTTTGAATGCCCTACAGGTTGTGACTAATTACCCTGAACCAATGAATATTTGATTATGTGTGTGGCCCATATTGCTAATTCCATATTTTAAAATAATGTCTGCTCTTTGATAAATCTAATCATATACTTTCATGTGAATTGGTAGTTCCACACAAAAAAAACTAATGCTTGGCAATTGCTGGTTGGGGTACACAGACTCTACATTCTGTTGTCCTTTGTGCCTCAGTTTGGCATCACAAACAAGATTAGGGCTCCGAGCCAGCTTACCCAAACCAAGCCCTTCAGAGTGAAAGAAGAGATCATGAAGAGCCCCGTTAAATTCCTTCGTTGCAGGCTAATTAGAGTTCTTGTACAGGAGGAAAACACAAGAATTGTTGTGTTTGAGCTGAGCTGAGAAGTCTTTAAAGGAGGATATCCAGGTTGGTCAATTTGGAATCATTAGTAAAAGGAACTGAAGAAAACAGCACATTTTCAAGTCTAAAGATTAATGTGAATGAGTGAAGAGAGAACTCTTGGACAAATTAAAAACGACTGGAACTGGGAGAAACGTTAGAAGAAATGGCAGATTTTATTGTCGTAGGTTAAAGTTTGTGTGAAGTTGGCAACATCATTATCTGGAAACACAGCAGCTGCTTCACGGGGAGAGAATAATGACCAACTGGGGTGTTTGGAGATCAAATAATTGAATATGGATTGGGGACTTTTTTTTCTCCTTAGCCAAGAAAACATGTGCATGTTATGCTTTAAGTCAGCTCTATCTTTTAACCTTGAGACTGAATTTAGAAAAAGAAACATGGATAGCATGTTCTCACTGAGCTTGGATAATAAAATAGATAAAAGCAGGCAGAACTTTGGTGCCTGAAACAACTTTATAAATTCAAGTAATCCTGTGTACAAGGGTACAGGAATAACCACGTTTAAAACTGAAATGGCAATATTATAATATAATATTTGAACTCCCAGAAATAGACTTGATTGTTTTATAAATTTAAAATTATTTTCTCTATTTACAGAACTATGAGTGTAGTATGACTAGGAACCTTTTCTGTCATATTGTCAGGCTAATTTTCTGACTGATGTGTTTCTTTTAGAACCATCGATACAGATGTATCCCCCATGACAGTGCTACACAGAGGCAGCTGAGTGGTGGAAAGAGCTTTGGCACTGAGGTCATTGGGTTTGGGATTGAATCATATCTCTGTCCATTCCAACTGCACATCCTAGCTTATGCTCTTTGGTTTTCTCATTCACAAAATTACTTTGTATTTATCAGTTGTTTGTTATTCTGGAACATGACATGCTGGCTCTTGGGGCAGTGACTTGTGACAAATATTCTGTGACCTTCAACAGTAACTTAAACTGCCTGGGTCTCAGTCTCCTTACTTGTAAAATTGCAGTGTTGAATTAGATAAAATACACCCCTTAAAATACACAAGATTTTTGGGGTGGCTAGGTGGTGCAGTGAATAGAGCACTGGCCCTGGAGTCAGGAGGACCTGAGTTCAAATGTGATCTCAGACACTTAACAGAAAAAACTAGTCATGTGACCTTGGGCAAGTCACTTAACCCCAATTGCCTTACATTCCCCCAAAATAAAAAAAAATTTAAAAACCCCAAATATGCCAGATTTAGATCTATGATCCTTGTTTCCCCTCCCCTCCATAGAGCATAAGTAATATGAGGGGAGGGCCTTTTTTTTTTTCATTTTTGTCCTTTTATCCTCACTACCTAGCACAGAGAAAGTGCTTAATAAATGTCTGTGCATTGTATCACTAAAACTCGGCTAGTAATTATAGCTGACATTTATGGAGAGTTTGAAGTTTGCAAAGCACTCCACCCATACTTTACATACATTATATCATTTGAGCCTCAGTACCCTGTGAGGTAGGTGTAATATTTGTTCCTTTTCACAGATAAGCAATGTGAGTCTGAGGCCTCCATGACTCTAAGTCTCCCTTTCTGTCCACCACCATGTTGCCTCTTTGCACCAACCTTAGAGGGCTGCTGTGAGGAGAATACTTTGAAGTAATGGAAGCTTTTACTATTTATTGAATATAGTTGGCATTCTACGAATGCTTGTTGGACAAATGTATGAAGAGGTGAAACAATTCAAGGTCAGCAGTGGGTCCCATATTCAATTAACCACAAGACCCTACTGGTTTTTCTCAAGATTTAAGATGAGCCAGAATCCTCTGAGTTGTGCCAGGACTAGCCATCGTTCCAGTTTTACCTGTAACAGACATGCTACAGTCGAATTTTCCTAAGATGATTGAATTTGACTCAGTCTAATGGTGGAGGGCATGGGCTAGGTGACTTGTTAAAGTGCCTTCCAACCCCACATAGCCCTAATTTTGCCAGGGTCATTCCATGCCAGTCCTCCTAGAAAGCAGAATGAGAGAGCCATGGAATGAGTTCTCCTTATGTTGGACTACTTCCTTAAACATGCCAGGCATGTTAGGTGACCAAACTGAGCTTTGGAACTAGTATGTTTTAGGAAATGGGATGGAGCATAACATTGTTATATTTTGTGTTCCTAGCACTTAGCACAGTGCCTGGCAAAGAGTAAGAGCTAAATACATGCGTGTTGATGGGGGGGGGGGAGGGAGGAGGAGGAGGGGAACGAAAAGGGGAGGAAAAGGGGAATTAGCTTTGGAGATAATTGACTATTCTTGGAAAAGGAAAAAAAAACCCCTGAGATTTCCCAGTCTTTCTGCAGAAAGGGACTTATATTATGTTCATCCCCACCTTGAAAAACTGACAATGAGAAAAACAATGGGAAAGGAAACCAAACAAAAAATGAAGATTGGTGGCAGGGACTAGGTCATTCTTTATCTTTGTATCCCCCATCCATAGCGCAATGACTAAAACATAACAGGTACTTAATAAATATTTGTTAACTTGAACTTCAATTAAAATATATGAAAATAAGGAAGGAGAAAACAAAATGTGTTATGTGGATGTAGTGATATGTTGTGCTGTAAGAAATGATGGACAAGATGAATGTAGAGAAGCTTAGAAGACATACATGACCTGATACAAACTATAACATATAAGCGGGTAAAGAACATACACAATGACTTGAAAAATGGAAATGGAAGGAACAACACCAACAACAAAAAAAGAGAAAACTAAAAGTGGCAAAATTATAAGGACCAAAATGGCCACCCCCCCCAAAAGATGTATGAAAAGATACTTTCCCTTTGCCCTACCCCACCCCCTTTGCTGAACTGAGCCACTACTGGTGTGGAATAGTGCACACAGTACCATGTTTTGGTCTGTTGATTGGTTTTGCCATCCTTTCTTTCTTTCTTTCTTTCTTTCTTTCTTTCTTTCTTTCTTTCTTTCTTTCTTTCTTTTTCTTTCCTTTTCTTCCTTCCCTCCTTCTTTCCTTTCTTTCTTTCTCTTTCTCTCTTTCTTCCTTTCTTCTTTTGCTCTTTGTCATAAGGGATAGCTTTCTGAGAGGTGGCAGGAGAAGGGTACAGGAGAAAATGAAGATGATATATGAATAATATCTATTTAAACTTTTAAAAGAGGATATTTGAAATGTTCTCTTTTCTTAACCCCTCCTAGGAAAACATTGAGTCCTTGATTTGTCAGTCACTAAGTGTATGACCTTGGGTTCAATACAATTTAATTTAATGAACATTTATTAAGCACCTGCTATTTGCCAGCTGCTGTGCTAGGTGTTGGGGATACAAAAAGAGACAAAAAACAGCCCTGCTCTGAAGATGCTTGCAACCTAACAGAGGAATCACTTCCTTTCTCTGGGCCTCAGTTTCCCCATCTACAAACTTCAGGAATTGGTATAAATAATTTTACATCTCTATAGTTCCTTATAGCTATAACATTCTGCAAATCTATAACTTAGCCTACAACTGTGAAATAATCTCTGTATTACTTATTGGTTTTTGAAGTAAATCAATTAAACTGGGGGGAAAAAAGAAAAGGAAAAACATCCCATAAATATCAGGCTCTAAAATCAGGTTCCAATGGAAAAAGTAAACCAAGCCAAACAGTAACAGATTTCTGCTACCCTAAAAAAGGGAAGAATCCAAGCCTGAATTAAACAACGGACTAGAACAGGGATTCTTAATCTGAGATACACAGATTGTGGATGGATTTCAGGTTGTCCATGAACTTGACTGGGGGGAAAATACATCTTTATTTCAATATAATTTGTTGATTTTGCAATTTGACATATTTTATTTGAATGTATTTAAAACCATTCTTCTAAGGAGGGCTCTACTAGGCTACAAAAGGGAAACACGATGCAAAAATTGGTTTAAAACTTTGGGTTTGGTTTCGAAAGGCCCTTCAGTTCTGACATTGCTATGATACTATTTTCACAAATGGAATGGTGGCACACAAGTGTGACCTTTTATACAACACCTAATTTATGGACTTCATTTTTCTCAACTTGTAAGCTCAGAGAGTAGAACTGGATCGATCAAGCAAATATATATTGAGTACTAAGTATGGGCCAGGCACCATGCTAGGGAAGACTACCAGACAAATATCTTGGGAAGGAGTCAAAGTCCCCACCCTAGAAGAGATTACATTTTAAAGGTGGAGACAACATGCACATGTATAGATATATACAAAACACATAGAGCAGATACAAAGTAACTTAGGGGGAGGCACACTATCTGTCAAGGGGACCGGGAAAGGCCTCATGCAGAAGGTGGCAGTTGAGCTGAGTATTGAAGGAAGTCAGGGATTGCAAGAAACAAAGAGGAGAGAGCGTATGGGGACCACAGCAGGCAGAAAGAATCCCGGCTCCCTCTCCAGGAGCTCATATGCTAATAACGAAGATACCATGCAAATAACTAGATACTTTGAAGATATATACAGAATAGATGGAAAGTAATTCCAGAAGGGAAAGCACTAGCAGCTGGGGATTGGGGAGTGAGGTAGGAAAAATCAGAAAAGATCTTTTGCAGAAAATACACTCAAAGTTAAGTCTAGAAGGAAGTTAGGGAAAGGTGAGGTGGGAAAGCATTCTGGGCATGGCAGACAGTCAGTGCAAAAGGATGTCTGGAATGTGTGAAGACCAGAAAGGAGGCCAGTCTGGCCATTCTCTGACCATAGAGAGTCAGAGAGACGAGTAAAATGTAATTAGATTGAAAAAGTATTGTAGCAGCAATATCTACTCACATTGGCTAGTCTAGTTTTTTCTTTTTCTAAAGAGCAATTAAAAAACATCCTTGAGGAGTGGTGCAGGGGTCTGATAGTTGAACTGTTGATATAGCTTCCTGGTTGATTAAGGATAAAAACCTGGCCCATGATGAGTCAGGGACTCCTCAGATTTGTTATTCCTCATGGGCTGGACTTTATTTTTCATTGACCAGGAAGTTATAAGGCAACTCACTCTCTCTGGCAAATAAGAAAGTGCTGTGTCAAACTGAACCACTGCTGTATTCTTATTGAATAGTCTCCAGGTTATTGTGAAATATCCGTAGTAAAATTTCTTTTGTGAAATATTATATATTCTTTAATTATTTCCTTTCACTCCAGTATTGAGCTGGAACTGCAGAAACAGCCCGAATCAGGCCTGAACCTGTACTACGTGTATAAAATGTCAAACACAGGAGTTTAAATTCAGTGCTTGAGACAAAAGGGAGCCAGTTTACTGGGTGTGAGGATGAGGTACTGATAAATCAGATCTTCTCTTTAGGAAAATCGTTTTGGCAATTGTGTGTAGGACAGATTATGGCAAGGAGGAAGAGATTTGACACAGGAAGACCAGTTCAGAAGACATTGTAATATCCCAGACAAAAAGTGCTGAGGGGCTGAACTAAGGTGTCAGCTATGTAAATGGAGAAAAGTAGATTTACATGAGAGATATTATAAAGGTAGAAATGGTAAGATTGTATATGTATACTGAGTGAGAAAGAAGTTCTGGATACTGAAGTAATCAACTTGCTGACTGGAAGAATGGTAGTAACCTCAACAGAAATGGGATATACCCTCCAGCTCTAATCTTCAATGATAACATGTGGGTATTCACACTAAAAAATAATTCACCAACGTTCCTTTAATTGAGACATCCTAATACATTAACAATATTATTAAATGGATAAAATTTTAATCTTAATATAGCATTTTAGATATACATTTGTAGTACAGAAGTGACACACACCTAACATCGAAAAAAGACTGGTAATCAGCCATGCAAAAACTGAAAGAATGTATCAGAGTTGCTTCACATTTCATGTATTTTTTTAACCTTTATCAAATACAATGTTCTTATGCTGATAGAAAAATTAGCCTTATCATGTTCCTGTTCAGCTTGGTCTCGAAGCCTGGATCCAAAATGGGATCAATCAGACTTCCAACTGGTAAACCAGGAACAAGAACGAGCAGTTGGACAAATGAAAGAGAAAACAGGAGGGGAAGGAAAGGGAGGGGAATCAGGAGCCGGCGGCAGAGAAGGGGCAGAAGCCTCAGAAAAGATCAACAAGAGCTCTTTAGAATGAGAGAAGAGGTGGGAAATCATAAAGTACAAGTTTTAGGAGAACCTCCTAAAACTTATTCAACCTCTCCTGCAAATACGAGGATGAGTAACGGTGGTGGTAGAGGGGAAATGCCCTGGGGGGGGGGGGG
>CM053597.1:47610274-47627796 GCA_028646575.1 Pseudocheirus occidentalis
AGCCAATAGCATTCTTCCAAGTCACAGGGAAATTCACACCTTCTCACCAATGGACAGAGTTCTATACTTAACACTAGGTTACTAGGATCTACTTAACATCTGATCAAACAAATTAATTACCATTACAACATTCAAGATAAGAAAGTGTGACTGGGATTATGCACTGTAACACTGGAGGAAATGCCCATAACAATGAAATCATGGGTCCATTCACATGTAGAGTATTCCTATCCTTAGTGAAATTATCGTATTCATCCCTCACTTAATGGCTTGGGAGTGACTGCAGTAGAAGAGATGGATGATGGGGCTTGTGCTAGCTAGCTCTTGACTACAAGTAAAAGGGGGAGAGAAATTGATGGGCACTCTCTCAAAATGGAGCCAAATGTTAGCTGGCTTGCAAACTAAGAGAGGATTGTTTTGTTTTCATTTTTGGTATTGCTTTCTTGGTCTCGTATTAACATATAATATTAAAATAAACAAAGCTTCTCAGTACCACTTTGGAAATGTCCTATGCTGTAAACTGAACTCAGCCAGGAATTTGTTTAGGGTATTTTTTTAAGCACTGTTGTTTATTTCTTCATTTCTTCTTGATCAATACTGTGTTTAAAAACCAGTTGCCAGCATCATTTTATTTAAAAAAAAAAGAACCTCCTGGGCATGGAAGGAAAAAAAAGAAATTTACATGATAACTTTGTTATATTTTTAGAAGGAATAGCAAGTTCTACATAATAGATTTGCAGTTTCATGCGCAATCATCTTTTTAAAATTATACCATGTTATGGAAATGCATGCTTTATTCCATAAATTAAAAGTAAAATAAAGAAAACATAAAAAAAAGAAAAACTAAGTTGATATGCCTCATTTGGGTTCTAACTATATGCTAAGTACTATGTCAAATTCTAGGGATACAAAAGTGGAAAAATGTGTTCTCTGCTCTCATGGAGACAACATTCTAATAGTAGAAGCAAGATACATTTATAGAGGCGTATATAAGACATATACTGGTAATACCGGTAACCTTAGCATTGAGGGTGGAGGGGGAACAATCTATAGGGGAAAGGACTAATAGATATAGAAGTCTGAGTAAGTAAACTCAGTTTGTAAGTCACTCAAAATAAGTAATTTGCATTCCAGCAATGGCTAAGCTTCTGTGAAGTCTTAAAAGTCCCACAAACATCTGGGGCCCTTGACTCCCTGTTTAGCAAACAGTAACCCACTGGCAATCCTTTTTCCCCTTATACTCAGGGTGTTACAAGGGGAAGGTAAATTTGGTAAAAGCATCTTTTAGACTTTGATTTGAATGGTTACGGGGATTCCATGTCTCATTCTCTTAGTGCCAAACAATGCCAAAAGTGCCACTGATGATATCTTGCTTCAGTCTCCTCTGTGTTATATCTGTTGTCTTTTCTTTCCATTACTGGGAACTTTAAATGCTCTTTCTATAAACAAATTAAAAGGCCATTTGTGCCTTTGGCATCAAATCTAATAATAAAGTTTGCTTTTACACCTCTCTGTGGTACCATATATAGCACTGCAGAAAAGCCATCCACACAGCTCTGAATGCTGATGAAAGTTTAATTTAAACTTTTTTGTCCCTGAGAGCTTACAATAGCAACACTATAAACTTGACCCAGTGCATTTTCTGATGGAAAAAATGACCACCAAGGGGTTTACACTAGTCCGTCAACGCATCAAACCAATAACTAGCTGGGCCATGTGTTATTCCTTAAAGAGGGCCCTCAAAATTCAAAATGATTGTTCAAAAACAAGCAACCTGTCTCCACATCCAATTCTTTATGTATAGCAAGTCTTTCTCCCTTTATCTTGTGGAGCTATTTACTACTCAGCTATGTGAATAAAAGAAAGGTTAACAGCTATACTCTACCACAGAATGAAAAGAGTGTTGGGCTCAAAAGCAGGAAACCTGAGTTGCAGTCTCAGCTTTGTTAATCACTAGTTATGTGATGATGAACAAATCACTCTACTTCCCTGCCTCAGTTTCTCCACCTATAAAACAGGAGCACTAATAATGACACTTCCTCCCCCTGTGAGGTTGTTATGAGGAAAATGCCTTCAGAGTCTTAAATCACCATAGAAACAGGAGATATTATTTTCAATATCAGTAAAGGGGGAAAGGGTGAATAGACCAACAGATATATGGATTATAGAATAATAGCTCTAGAACCGAAGGGAACACCAGACACCATCCAGATCCTGCTTCTAACACACATACGCTGGTTGTATGGCCATGGTCTCACTTCTCAGTATCTGCCAGGCACCTCTCTTGGGATTATAAATTGAAAAACAAAAAAATAATAGGTTCAGTCAAATATACACGAACATATCATAATGCATGCACATATATACATATATGTGTGTATATATAATGAGGGAAGGTGATTGATACAGGGAACTATACTGGTATAGCTCAATATTTGCTCTGCAACTTAAAAGCCTTGGGAAAGTTGCCTGGCGCAGTAAGAGTTGCCCTTGGTCACTCGGTCAGTATATGTCCAAGACTGGGTACATTTCTTAGGCAACAAGACTGTTTTCTTAATCTAATGTCATTTCCTATCATATAAATAAGTTGCAGCTGAAACCACCTTCATGCAGTGCATTGTTGTCATTTTATATCAAGCAGAAAGCTCTGTATCAACACCCTTCCCTTGGCCCCCTAGTTCATGAGCTTGCTTAAACGTGGCTAGGTTCTGGCTTGCATTTTCAGAGGGTGTGAAATTTGCTGTTGACAGGGTGTAACCTCAGTATGAGGCCTGGCTTTCAAATGGTCAGGCTGTGTCGGTCATGTGCCTGCTCCTTTAGGAAAACCCAGGAGACTTCAAATAGCTTGGTGTTAAATGCCTAAAGAAGCCATTCCAAGTGATTTAATGGTACTTCCTCACACTGTCCCTTTTTGCTCCAGATCATAACAGAGTATTTTTCCTCTAGAAGGTAACTCAAAATCAATCTCCTTCCAAGATGGCTCATAAACAGCATCACCTCCACCCAGTATTAGTTGAATGCTAAGTAGGGGCACCTAAGTGGTGTAGTGGATAGAGTGTTGAATGAAAGACGAAATCCTATCCAAGAAACTTACTAGCTGAGTGATCTTGGGCAAGTCACTTAATCTGTCTTTGCGCTGATTTCCTCCTCTGGAAAAAATGGGGCTTACCCTACTTACTAAGCTTGTAAGAATCAAATGGAATAACCTGTGAAGTGTTGTGTGAACCTTAAAGCATTATATAAATTCAAGCTTAAAAATAAAAAGGTTCGAGAATGTCAGTTCCTTGGAGGACTGCATATTTTTTTTTTAGCTTTGTATTTCCTCCCATACTTCCCATATAATGGGTTCTTAATAAATGTTTAAGGAAAGCTGGAGAAGGTAAAGGGGGGTAAGGGAGGGGGAAAAGATAAGGTTATTTATTTCCATGACACTGGGGTGGGGTAAAGGCATTATTGTGGGAAGAGGACTTAGAGACTATAGTTAGCATAGAGTCCCTACCCCCATACCATCTCATCTTCAGCATTTATGTAGTGATTGATTAGAACTTTTTTCATTATGTGTGCATATATGTATGTGTACGTGTGTATGTGTGCACATGTATATATTTTCCCTAATCACATGTTAAAACTATTTTAAAACATTTTTAAAATTTTGAGATCCAATTTCTATCCCTCCCTTCCTTTTACCTTTTTAAAAAACAACTCACATTTACATCCTGCTTTATAGTTCAGTTCCCCCCCCCCCCAACCCTGTCAGATAGGTAACATTTGATTATCCTCATTTAACAGATGAGGACACTGAGGGTTCAGAGAAGATATAGGCATGGATCAAATACAGTCTCATGTATCAGGGTCTGTAGCTTTAGGATCTCTGACTTTGCTTAAGGTAGGGGGTTACATCACTGAAGAAGATGAGAGTAATGAAGACCAGAACCCAACAAGCTTGTAGACACAGAGGCTGCTAGGTGGCTGCCTCTTCTCCTAGAAATAAAGCTCACTTTAACAGATTAGGGCTTTTCCAAGGACTGAAGGACCTCGGGAAAACAAGTGTTTTCTCAATGCGCAATAAAGCAGCATCAGATGCCTTGAGCCTTTCAGGATCACTGGCTCACAGGGCTTTGACAAGGTGCTTTGACAATCCTGGCTCAAGTCTGTCCTTCCTGACCCATCTTGCTCAGACGACCAGGTATCAGATGCTATGAACCATCACAATTCCTGACTTCCCGAGGAAGTTTCATACCATCCACCTGCCACCATTATATCCAGTAAGTCCTCTACAGTGGCCCAGAGAGAGAATATCATGTTATTTCATGAATGTCTATTTTATTTCTTCCAAAGAGATTCCACGTGCCTCAGAGGAGACATTAGAAGCAGTGTGCTATAGGGAATGATGTTTGATAGCCTTTGAGCTGTGAAGGTCTGAGTTCAAGTTCTGACTTTGATGTTTCCTGAGAATATGAATGTCTATGCCTCAAGCAACTTTGTAAGGCTGTAAATTACAGATGAGCTACTGGTCTGCATGAGTGGTGGGAATTTTAAGGAGGTCTTTCCCCTAAGAAAACCAGGTGTGGGACCATGTCTTCTGCTTCACTTTTATGCCACAGTATATTCATAGTAGGCATTTAATAAAATATTTTTAAACTAACTCAGAGTGATTATATGGTCTACATCAAGTATCTGTACAAAGAGGGTTACTGCATTTTCAATAATCACCTACCACTTTTAGGTAAAATGCTATAGTAAGCTTATTAAAAACTTAAAACCAAACAACCTCCAAGTACCAAATTTTAAAGACGGAAATATAGTCATATGGATTCTGTAAGATTCTGTCTTGATCTCCTTCTTTCTTATCTCACAAGGCCCTGTTGGTAATTGTTGTAGATTTAAATAGCATTTGCATAAAGATAACAAATACTGTGTTTTCAGAGCCCCTCCCCCAATTTCCTTTGGTCCAGTCCACATGTCAGTTTGATGGATCCATGATTTCAGTGGTGCTTGCTCCCTTCAGTGATAAAGATCACAACCCCTGCTTTTTAATCTCATGAGGTTATTGTCAATGTGTTACCATAAATCCCTCATTGAGAGTCCATTCATCATGTTATAGGCCTGCCTTTCCTTCTTTGGTATACATGGGAATACCAGCATAACACGCAGTCACTCTGTTGTCACTCAAGACCAGCTCACTCTCTTTGTTGGTTATGTAAATACTCAATAATTCCTCCCACATAACTTCTCATGCTGAAGACTTTAGCGGCGTGCCCCTTGGCAAGTCATTGAACCTATCTCAATCTCCTTTTCCTCATCTATAAAATAAAGGGGTTAGACTATGTGGCCTAGATGGACCCTTTCAGCTCCACATTTTTGATTCAAGCATCCCTCATCATCGCTGGAAACATATTTGTTGTGTTCAGTCACATCTGACTCTTCGTGACCCCATGTGGGGTTTCCTTAGCAAAGATTCTGGAATAATTTGCCATTTCCTTCTCCAGTGGATTAAGGCCAACAGAGATTAAGTGACTTGCCCAGGGCCACACAGCTAGAAAGTGTCTGAGGCTAGATTTGAATTCGGGTCTTCCTGCCTCCAGGTCAAAAGTTCTACCCACTAAGCTACAGCTCTAATATATTTACCTGCCTTCTTCAATTAATTAAGCAGCCAATCAGGAATTTACTATATGCCAAGAACCGTGATAAGTACTCAGAAGGTTAAAACCAAAAGGCAAAACTAGTCTCTTTCCTTAAGGAACTTACATACTAATTGGGGAGACAATATATGAATAATTAGGTACATACTTGATACTACAAAAGAGATGGAAGGTCCCTTAGAGGGAAAAGGCTGTAGTGGTGGGGAGAAGAGAGAAGGAGCAAAATGTGTGGAAAAGGCCATCTGCAGAAGGCAGTGGTACATTGGGCCAAGTCTGGGATTCTAAAAGATGTGAGGAGGGAGAAGATTCTAGGCGTGAGCTACAGACAGTCACGGCAAAGAAGTCTGTTGGTAGGGATGACAACAGCACCTATCTCATAAGAGTTGTTGGGGGAAAGGGGAGAAAAAAGGAGAGAGGAATACATTTACATGATAAGTATTATACACTTAAAAGGAATAGCAAGTTGTGCATGATAAATTTGCAGTTTCATATTCAATCATCTTTTTAAAAAATTATACTATATTATAGAAATGTTTGTTTTATTCCACAAATTAAAAATAAAATAAATAAATGTGGGGAGAAATCAAATAAGATGTCCTTTGTAAAGTGCTTAAAATAAGTGTCATATAAATGTTCATTCCCTTCCCTTCCCCCTAAAGGTCACCGTAGGTTCTAAAGAATGTCAGAGACAAATGAGACAATGTATGTAATGTGCTCAGCAAATCCTAAAGTACTACCTAAGTGTGAGCTATTATTATTAGGAATCACCATTCCTAATAATTTCCATTTACATAATTCTGTGAGATTTCAAGAAAGCACCTCCCTTGTAACCCCTCTACAAGTTAGAGAGCATAAGTATAATTTTCTCTGTTTTACAGATGTTGAAAATGATTTTTTATGGTCAGATACCTGCTGAAGATAGGATACAGAATTCTAACCCAGATCTCTTGCTCCCAAGTCCAAGATCTCATTATGCTGCTCAGCCTGTTACTAAAAACAATCAACAAAAAACAATTCAAGTATCCATCATACTGAGAGTTTATTTAGGAATATCATCTTTCTGTGTCTGGTGCATCAAAACCTCATACAAAGAAAGTCAGAATAATGTAAACACTTTGCTGGTTAATTTATGTATTTGTTCAGTGTTGATTTGTCTCTGTGTTAGGTTAACCTGGAAAAGAAATGTTTTATTCATCAGTGAAGCTCATTGCTGCAGGGTTTTTGACAAACCAAAAAGAAAGAGCTGGGTGTTCTGTTTGTAGCTTTATAAACCTGTGCCAATAAACATTTTTCTTTCCTGTCCAGGATAAAGCCATTCCCCTAACTTGAGTTGTATGACCCCAAACCCATTGCACATACTAGAGCCTGAGGGGTGAATACAGGATTCACTCATTGGCAGTTTCAATCCTCAGCTAGAAGATAGAGGCTTTTCCTGGGAACCAGTTTCCTAGAAATGGGATGATATTTTTGACACACAAATGAAAAGAATACAAAGTGAGAAACAGATGCTCCATTATTCTCTAGCTTAGGCTAGGGAAAAACCATGCTGACTCTTGAAACAAAGCATTGTTATTAAATGGGAATATTTCTCCAATATTTAGAGGCTGATTTTCAAGATAAGCTAAGTCTGTTCCAAAGAAGCCTACTTAACCTATGTGCACACCCTGTATTATTAAAGTGAAGGGCCTGAAATGAAATCACATTGATTTTTCACCAGCTAACTTTTTTTTCTATCTTTTTAAGGAGCTACATGGCTCAGTGGATAGTGTTGGAGGGGAGCTCACTAGTCTCTTAGTCCAATCTATACCTTCCAAAGAATCCACTTTACAACATATCCAACAAGTGCCCATCCGGTTTTTGTCAGGCTTCCAGGGAAGGAGAGCTCAGTGTCATTGTACTTTGAGATATCTTTAATGGTTAGAAAGACATCCCTACTATCAAGCCAAAATTTGTCCACCCATCACTTCTGGTTCTGCCCTTTGAAGCCAAGCAGAACCAAGCCAATCCTTCATTCCAACTGACAGTCTTTCAAATACTTCAAATCAGCTGTCATGGGCTCATGTTATTACTTCTCCAAGATAAACATTTCTAGCTCTTTCAGCAGGTCCTCATACGTTAAGAACTCAAGTGATCATGCCATAACTGTTTGGAAGCTGGAAGGTCCTTTAGTGGTCTTCTTTTCCAGATTCCTTAGTCGACAGCTGAGAAAAGGGGGCATTATGGCTCAGTGGAATCATCAATGACCAGCAGGAGAGGACCTGTATTCAGAACTTCTCTGTAACTACCCATGGGTTCCCTATTTTTCAATTACCTGGTCAATTCCTTTATAACAAAAACTCAGAATGCAATCTGGAGACCAAACACACTGTAAAAGTATAGTCAGCTAATAAACAATGTAAGGGTAAGTGGTGGCAGTTTGCCAGGTGGCAGCCATGATGTAGGGGAAAGGGAGGAGGAGAGAGGATAAATTCACCAGATGCCAGTAAAGGTTCAGTCAGAGAAAACAACAGCATTTTGTCTGGCAGATCCCTCTTTTTAAGAGGGTGAGTGAGGTTCCAACTGTTCATGACTATAATTCAGTTTAGTGTGGCACTCATTTTGTTTGCAATTAGCTGGCTGCTGTCATTGGCACACATCTGCATCCCTTGGGCTCCTTTGCTTTCCGTGGGGTTCCAAAGTTCTTAGGCTTCCCCATCTAGGCATACCTTCTGCTCCTCATCTTCCTTTCAATCCTATCACCTGGAGAAGAAAAAAGACATTTCCCATCAGCTTTTTTTTTTTCTTCAAATAAGAAATTTGATAAGCATCATCCGATAGTCGTGAGCCTCTGGAGAAGCATATAAGGACCACCCTACCTGCTGCTGTTGGTTATTCAGAACCAATGAAACCTCTCATTTGTTGAGGACTGCCCTGAGTTTCTCAAGGTGTTAGGATGATGGCACCAGGTCAGAGAGCCTTTCCTGGAACAAGATAATTGCTGCAGGAGTCAGTTATGAACGATCTGCTGTGAAACCATTCAACCGAATTCAACAAAGATTTATTAAGCACCTACCACAAGCCTATATTGAAGTTCTCTTCCTCTCTTCCCCCCCCTCTCTCTTTTTCTCTCTTTCTACTTCATCTCTCTCTCTTTTTTTCTCTCTCTCTTTCTTTCTGCCTCTCTGTCTCTCTTATTATTTCTGACTCTCTTTACCTGTCTCTTTTACATATTAGACAAGCTTGTCTTTCTCTCTGCCTCTGTCTGTCTCCTTTGTCTCTCTCTATCCCTCTCTCTGTCTCTCTGTCCCTGTCTCTTTCCACAAAGTGGAGAGGGGGCTTCACTTACTGGCAGCCCATGCCTGCCTTAGGGTATATCCCTGGGGTAGTTCCTTCTTGGTTTCTGTTTTTTCTAAGCTCTCCATAGATTAATTCATCTCCAATCTAACAAATGCCTAAAATGCATTTCACACACACACACACACACACACACACAATTTTTTACCATTGCTTGTTCTTCTCTTTGAACCAACATATTCATTTATGCCTCCATTGCTTGGCAATAGCTTGTGTAAGTGAGCATTACAGCAAAATGAAATCTGGTTTTGCAGCTCGTTAGCTTAGGCCTATGATATAACTGCTGGTGTTACAAATTATGTCAGTTTCCATCAGCTTGAGGTTCATAAATGCCACATGAAATGAGTAGTCTTTTCATACATAGCTGTGTCAGTAAATACTTGGCGTGAATGGTTTCCCCCCCTCCCCAATCTGTGAGTTCTGAAGACACTCCCTTGAACCACAGGCAGCAAGGATTTCTTTCTGGCCCAAACATCCATGTTGTTCCATATTTTCACTTACGCACATCTGACTTCTTGAGAAAATATACACTGGAAAGGAGTTCTATTCTTAGAAGGCTGCATATTAGCATTAATGGGACTTGTCTACAGAGACGTCCTGTGTAAGGGTAGAATGAATGGATTCTTTGTTTGAGAAAAAAGAAAATGAATATTTTTTCAGTATTACATTAGCCTCATGGTCACATTAATAACCATGCAAATTTTCACAAATAAAAGATATATATTATATGAGTTATGATACTTATGATACTTTTTAAATGATAAATTTTATAAATAACTCTGCTTGTATTCATTTTTTTTTTCTTTCCTCCTCTAAATTCCATTTGGCATCTATTTATGTGGTCCAGACCCCAACAACCTAATAATTATTCTGATGTTCAGTGTTCTACATTCCTTGTAGTCAACAATCCTTTTTTTCACTCCCCAATACAACTTAAGAATAGAGGATGCTGCCTTAAAGCTGATTCCTGGGATAGCTTTCTAAATTATAAATAGCTATTGGTCTCTAAAGGGAGTGTGGTGACAGAGATGGAAGGCAATTTAAATACCACCACAGAAAATATTAATTGCTATAAAATTAATGTCATATGGTTAGAGATAATCTACTTTAGAATGGATTTTGCACCAATCTCAGAAATTGGTGGTGTTGTGGGTCTAAGAACTTGTTTTTTTGTTACTATATTGATAATTACATTTTAACATAATTGCTTTTCTTTTTAATTCTATATATTTTGGTTTATGCATTTAAAATCATTATTCTGAGAAGGGATCCACCAGTCTGCCAAAGAGGACCTAGATATAAAAGAGTTTAGAGACCCGTGAATTGGAGCATTTTCTATTCATCAATTGAAAGCCAAAAGAGGTTGTCCAGTTCAACCCCTTGTTGCTTGGTCATGCTTTAATATGGTATTAGTAGTAAGGGAAGCAGCCATACGTTGTGGTGTAATAGACTAAGTGTCAGACTTGAAAGTAGGATGATGTGAAAACCTTAATGTGTTGCAAAAATGAGCGTTGTTAAGGAAAAGTGCAAACCTCACTTCTTCCAGGAAACTTTTCTGAGTAGACCAGCCCTCATTTGTCTTACTTCCCTGATTTCCTTCAAGACTCTGGTTTTCCTTCAGCTGGAACCCTTTTTTGGTCCCCTTCCCATTCTCTCCCAGAACCTTCTCTCTTCCCTCCTAATTCCCTCTTATCTACACAGTATCTATCCAATTAGGTTATGAGCTCTGGAGGGCAAGGATGAGTTCTGCCTTTCTTGGTATCCCCAGGACTTAAGGCAGTGCCTAAAACATAGTTGCTTGTAGTCCTTCCTTCTAGAAGAGGATCAAAGTGACATCACTATGCTAAAGTCAAGTTCCAATGATCAGATCTATATAAGCTCAGAATGCTCCACCACAGGTCAGGCACAAATAGTCCATGTGAACATTTGGGATGGATTCTCCAAATTTGAGCATCCTGTGTTTCCTTTGAGCTGTTTGAGGTAAGATTCAAAACCCAAGCATCCAGATCAGTGCTTTACCTATACAATCTTAATGAAAATTATCAGTCTGGAGAAGGGGCTGGGACTTTTTCCACAAGTAGGCATCTTAACAGTTTATTAGCTCAGTCTCTGTTATAAAATGATGAGATTGAGTCGCTTGCCTTAGGTCGAGGCTATAAAAGCTGAGCGTATTTGGTCAGGCTCGAGAGAGGCAGACTGAATAGTCAATCTTAACCCCCAGCAGTATTGCTATCTTGTGTTTGGGTTTTTTGCTTTTTTGTCTTCAATTTCTAGCCTTAATGGATAGAAGTGCAACTATACCTTTCTGCAGGTTGAGCTCCCAATATTCTTTATGATGCTGCTTCTTGCAATCCTTAATTCCCTTGACAAATCATATTAAGGCTACCATCTGCCAGAAGAAGAAGGGGAGGGTTTTTTTAAAAGCCTAGGCTGATAAGAAATCAATATGCTTTTTAATTAATTTACTGTAAACTTAAATACATAATAAGAAAAAATATAAACTCAAGCATTAAAATTTAAATACAAAATAAGAAAAGGAAAAAAAAACATTGCCTTATGCACAGCAGAACATAAGAGAGGATTCAAAATATACAGCAATAAATTTCCAGTTCAAGAAAGCCTATATAATTCTATACATTGTGTTCAGAGCTGTCCATCTTTTCTCTGCCTCCTTATAAGTTCTCTTTTGTTCTCTGCTGTGCACTTTTTACTTCATTTTTCCCCCTTCTACCTTCCCCTCTCCCAAGAAGACTACAATTAAGCTCGAACATATTTATATATCAGTATGTTTTTAAGTGAATATACAGAAGATCTTTTCTGATGCCCTCCATTGTTCATGTTTCCTCTTCCCTCCCTCCCTCCTAAATTTGTCTACATGTTTATTCAGCCCAGTTGAGTGTAAGCTTCTTGAAGGCAGGGAATATTTTGTTATTGTTTCTGTATCTCTAGCCCAGGTCTGGCACAGAGTAGAAACCTAATAGATAAATGTCAATTGGACTGATGAATATTGTTGCCTTTCATTTATCCCAGATGTCAAGAAGTTGCCCCCCCCTCAGACATCTAACTCTGTTTACTGATGGGCTAGATGGAAAGGCTGGGATATCTGTTGATGAGCCGGATTTATACCTAAGTCCCCAGAAAGATAATATTGACTTTCGAGCATACCAATTCCTTATCAGGCCAGGCTTTTCTTAAAACTTTGCAGTAAATAGCATGTTGATGTGCTCTCATTCTAGGGATTGCCTGTCATTGATCATTCAGTTCAGGTTTCAAAAACCCATGGATGACCAATTTCAGAGAAGTCATATTTTAGGTGGTTGAGAACTGAAATAAAGCTCCTTCTAAATGGTCACCTTGTAGTCAAAGGCAAATCTAAAAACCAGCTCCTGCAATAACGAAAGACTCTATTTGTGGGGAGTGTTAAAGAAGAGAAATATAAAGAAATTATATTTCAGGTTTAGAGACGCCAACCTCTTCCTTATAAATGTTCATGCTTAGTATGTAGGGAAACACAATGAAGCAGTAGAAAGGATGCTGAGTCTAGAAGTGGAAAACTTTGCTTCAAATCCCAGTCTTAGAATCCTCATTTAATCAATTTGAGCCTCAGTTTCTTCATTTGTAAAATAAGGGTGTTAGATTCAATGACCTTTGAAGTACCTTCTAGCTCTCTATACTCCTAATTGTGCTTGTCTTATAGATATTATCTGTATCCAGGGGTGGGGATCCTGTGACCTCAAAATCACAAATGGCCCTCAAAGTCCTCAAGTGTGGCCTTTTGACAAAATCAGTTTGTCCATCGAAGGGCTGCACTTGAGGACCTAGAGGGCCACATGTGCCTTGAGGCCTCAGGTTCCCCACCCCTGATAGATTTAGCTCACATTTCCTGAAGACATATCTACTTCGCTCACCAAAAGGCTTAATTACTTAGATTCTTTTTAGCCACAGATATTGAATATGAGGCCACATGGCAATAATGGTGACAATCATAATAACTGGCACTTCTAAAGCATTTTAAGGTTTGCAAAAACAGCTATTGCAGGTGATTCAATTGTTCTTCCAAGTACCTTGCTGGAAACAGAGCATTCAAAAATGAATGGGTTGTCCCTGCCCTTTAAGAAATAAGGAGATAAGACAGAAAAGTGGGAGTGAAAGTATTCTTTTCTGCATTTTAGTGAGTAGGGTCAGAAGCTGAAGTGACTGCCCATAGGTCTCATGATTAGCAAGGAAACTGGGATGCAAACTGAAGTCTTCAGATTTGAAATGAGGTGCTGTTTCCATTCTACCAAACTGCCTTGCTTCTACAGGTGATTATTAAAGAGGCCTCTTCTTACTCCTGTATGTATTCCAGGAAGAGAGTGTTGGGGAGGGAAGAATTGGATCAAAACATCACAAGATAAAGAGTGACAAGACCTAAGTTCAAGCCTCTGACCAATGTGACTTTTAGACAAGTGCTTACCTTTCAGAACCTTAGTTTCTTAATCTGGAAAATGGGAAGAATAATAATGCTCTCACTTTTTATAAGTTTTAAATTCCCATGTAAATATGAACTATTATTATATGAATTTATCATAATCATGCGATCACAGTTTTAGGTGAAGTCAACCCTCTAAGATCCAGAGGAATTAAGTAACAATTAGAATTTGAATCTGGAATTTTGAATCTGCTTTTTCCATTGCAACAGGTTACTACTGCCTCTTTATTGAAAAGTAGCAACTGAGGCATTCGTGAAGATTTGGAGTTTTTTTTTAAGCCAAAGGCAAGCCAGAAATCTTCTAAGACTGCTTTTGTTTTATAACACAGTGAATTTAACAGGCCCTACAATAGCATTTCCAACGTGCTGAATTCTGAATAAATGAACCTCATAAAAAGAGGCAGAAAGAGGACCAGAACCCTTAGTTCAAACTATTAATTAGTATGGTACTTGGTGAACACTTTCAATAAGAATTTCTTACTCCAACTGGAGTCATTTATTATAAACAATAGAAAAATATTTTATTTCCTTAGTGATTTATGATTTATACTCCCACCTGCTTTAAAAAATTATTTGAGGAGGCATACAAAATTAGCATACAGACAACAAGACAAAAAATAAGGAAAGAATAAACATCACTTAAAAAGATGTTTAATGGATGTAATGGCAGCCTGAGTTGAGTTAGTTCCTATAAGGAAATAAGCATTTTTAAGTACCTACTGTGTGCCAGGCACCACACTGAGTGCTCTACAAGTATTATCTCATCTGATCCTCACAACGACCCTGGAAGGTAGGTGCAATTATGATCCTGTTTTAAATTTGGGGAAACTGAGGTAGACATGGGATAAGTGACTTACTCAAGTTCACACAGCTTTTATTGAAGTTCCAATGCTACATTCACTGTGCTACTTAGCTACCTTTAGGTTGGGCCCTGAATGACAAACCACTTCAGTTGTAGTCAAACACATTGGTAAAGCTGCTTTTTAACAAATCAGTTTAGCCGTTCTCTTCATTAGGAAAGTTAGAGAAATATGCAAAAATTACTGCTCTCCCCTATTTGTTTTCTCAATTCATAGTTCTATCGCCTTCTATCTCCTCTACTAACTCAGGAGTGAATTATTTTTATTTTCCATCTTTCTTTCAGAAGTTTAAATTTCTGCTCCCCTCCTCCCCCTCCCCTTCTCCTTCTCCTTTTCCTTGTCTCTCTCCTCCTCTTCCTTCTTCTCCTCCTCCTCATTCTCCTCCTCCTCTTTCTCCTCCTTCTCCTTCTCCTCCTCCTTCTTCTCTTCTTCCTGCATCCTAGATGACCTAGACTGACTTTCTACTCATTCCAAATGCCCCATTATACAAGCCAGATGTGTCATTACATGTGAGGAAGATAAGAATATGGAAATTCAGATAAATCAGCATCATTCTTCTCTAAATATTACAACCATCTAAGAAACTAGTTCTGTTATACCCATCTCTACTATAATATGACACATAGGTTTGAGAACAGAAAGAGAAAGAAGATTACATTCAATTTGATCTTTTTACTTCTTGTTAGCTAATTTGGTAAAAAGTTTAGGAGAGAAGAGTCTGAGATACATGGTTAAAATGAAGAGTTTCAGTTGGTTGATTCTATACCCCTATCCTCTTGGGTAGATAAAATCAGGAGTTAGTTTTATCTAAGGAAAAAAATTATTGATGTGTACGTAGGGCAAGATTTAGATCAATGTGAACTCATAAGTTGTAAATATCACATTAATATATGGAGATATTGGGAAATGAGACAAATTTCCCTTTAAGAAAATCGGGCACATATGTCTTTATGGTCTGGTATATTGTCCTTCATATTCAAAGATGCCAGCCATGTGCCTAGAGTTGAAATAAAGTCATGTAAGGAAATTTTTTGGTATCATTATCCATTTTGACTTTTATACCTTTTAGAATTTTTTTTTATTTCTCTTGAGATTTGTAACCTTTATAAACAATTTTCCATATTCTAAATTTACAGCATGATGGCACCTTTCCACAAATACCAATGCTGTAGTAACTATCAACCTCTTGGGGAAGTAATTGATCATTTCCTGGGAATGTTGAACTTGATAAATACATTTTTGCTCAATATAACTTTGGAGGTCACCCATACTTCTTTAGCAAATATTATAGAATATGTGTGCAAGAGATGAGGGTCCAGTCCTTAGAGTAATAATAATAAAAATGATGATAATGAGCATTTAGATAGTACTTTAAGGTTAGCAAAGTACCTTGAATATGTTATCTCATTTACACTGCCTTTGGAGGTGTGGTGAGCCTGCTTCCAGGCAGATGCAATGGAGGTTATTCTTCCTACTTCAGAACACATATGGTTATCTTCTGACTGTTTCCTGTTGACTTATTTTGGGATGATAATAGGCCTTTTAATTAGCCACTGAGTTGGAACTTAGTATGCATACATATGATTTAAACAGACAATCATACAGCCTATAAAATCCCATCATATTATTCAGAATCTTTTTCTAAATGCCAGTCCATAAACAACACAATTTATATTGCAATATTGCTTCTGCATTTTCTGTGAAGAACAACCGTACTAAATTAGGTTAAAGAAAGTGGAGAACTGCCAAACATCTAAAGAATTTAAACAGAACCCTCCCTCCCCCAAAAAAGTCCACCACGGAGTTTGAATGATTAAGATATAGGATCTTCACAGTTAAGCTGCGCAACTAATGATCAACTTTCCCACTTCACTTTGGTCATGCTTATAAGGAAACAATTATGAAATTAAAACTCAATTTGATGGAAGTGATATATTCACATCTCTTTGCTGACAGTGCTCATGGAACTAATGAGTCTAGAGAGAACAGAAAAGAGGAATTGAATACCTTTACTTCATATCAATAAAGAAGCGGGGCAGAGGCAAAAATAAAGTAGAAAGAGTAGAAAGAGAACTCCGTGAGCGCCTCCCAATATCACCTCAAATACCTATAAAAGATGAATCTAAACAAATTTTAGAGCTCCAGACTCCACAAAAATGACGGAATAACAAAACTCCCACTGAAGACAGCCCTGCAGGTAGTCATTGCAGCATGCTGGAAGCAGAGCCCAGTCCCATGTGGTTTCAGACCCAGGGAGTCCAGGAGAATTCTGTCTTGGCTGTAGCTTTCAGGAGAGTGGATCAGCAGCAACTGTGGTGATTTCCAGAATCACCAACCCACAAGAGCCAACGTCAAAGGGAAAAGGTCAGTGGAACTCTACTAAATTTGGGGGAGATTATCTGGCCAAACTGCCTCCAGAGCTAGAAACAGTCTGAAGCAGCAGCCCTGCAGCCACATTCACATGGCTGCTTCAGAAGCTCCCAGCCTGCAGATTGCAGGGGGGGGGGAAGTGATCATTCAGAGGCTAAGTGCTCCTGCCTAGAGCTTCCTGGATCAGATTGTGGTCTTGGGTGGTGGTCCTGAGGTGCGTTTTCAGTGAGCCTAAGCTGGTGGAGGCTGCAAAAAAAAAACGGCAGCCCCCTAATAGCTCTGGCAGCTGCGAAAACCCCAGCAATTTGGGGCAGAGTTCTCCTCTCTGAAAACAGTTTTACCACTGAGCCCAAAAGCCAGGTAATTGACTGGCAACATGAGCAGGTAAAGGAAGCAAAGCAAGCCCAGCAATCCAACTTAAGATTCCTTTTTGGGGGGACAAAAAGGATCAAAGCAGGGAACAGGAAGAAGACAACACAGTCAGAACTCCTGCACCAAAAGCTTCCAAGAAAAATGTAAACTGATTACAAGCCATAGAGGAGCTTAAGAAGGATTTTGAAAAACAAATAAGAGAAGTGGAGGAAAAATTGGGAAGAGAAATGAGAACGATGCAAGAAAATCATGAAAAAAGAGTCAACAACCTGACTGGAGAAAATAACACCTTAAAAAATAGATGAACTCAAATGGCAAAAGAGGCCCAAAAAGCCAATGAGGAGAAGAATGCCTTAAAAAGTTGAATTTGCTAGATGGAAAAAGAATCTAAAAAGCTCACTGAAGAGAATAATTCCTTCAGAATTAGAGTGGAGCAAATGGAAGCAAATAACTTTATGAGAAATCAAGATACTA
>CM053597.1:47628296-47646241 GCA_028646575.1 Pseudocheirus occidentalis
ATGGAGACTGAAGCAACATATGCTATTGTTCTTTTCCATGTTTGGTTTTGTTTCTTTTGGGTTTTTTCTTTCTTTTCACATTATTCTTTCCATTGGTTACAAAGCTTCTATACAACAAGACTATTGTACAATGTGAAAGTGTTTGCAGATCCCATACCATGGGGGCGGGGGATAAGGGAGAGGAGAAAATCTGAAACTCAAGTGATTCTATAAATGAATCTTGTAAATCAAAAGTAAATAAACAAGTCAATAAATTTAAAAAAATTTAAAAAACACTTGTCTCAGTCTCTTCTTTGGTACTTTTACTCTATACCTTGTATTTTCCTCATATGAGTGTGGTACACATTCACTACCCCAAGAAAAACATAAACTCCCCAAGTCAGGGACTAGGTCTGGGTTTTTGTTGTGTTCACAAAGGAGTGATATGACCAGATCAATGGATGAAGAAGATCCATCTCACAGCAATGTGAGAGATATGTTGGAAGAAGGACAGGGGTAGGACAGGAAGGTCTATTAGGAGGCTGTTGAAACAGTCCAAGTATATGGTGATGAGAGCCAACGCTAGAGGGGCTGCAGTAGGAATGGAGGATGTTGAACTGATCAAATGTTTCTACAAATTCCCTAACTCCACAAAGGTAAATGCTGAGTATCAGAAATAATAACACCCGAGCATTCTTTGCATTATTAAAAAAGCTATCATAATCTCTGATTATTATTCTCACAGAAGTTTGAGATGGCCCTAGGAAAGTCTTAAGCCATTTTGAGAAGCTGTCTGCTGTAACCTAGATATGTGTCCTCTACAATGGTCCTGAAAAATTAAAATGGATTTTTCAAAATTATTTTAGATTTTTAAAAATTAACAACTATTTATTTTTACTTCTCCCCACTTTCCCCTCCACTCTCATCTAAATGTGTTCTTAGCTAAAGTTTCTTATAACTACAAAAATAAAATGAGATATTTGGGGTGAATCAGGCTGGATGTGCTCTCCTCTGTTGCAGCTACTCTTTTTTCTTTCAGAATTAGGGACTACCTGGCTAAATAATACAAATTGTTTTCAAAGGCATTGCATGTAGTGTGGTTATAGCAGTGGGTGTGATAGAAAATATTTAACAACCACCTCCTTGGGAGAGAATAAGAATAATACACTTTTAAGTTTGTTTTGCATTATTTCCATTTTTTCTATCACTTTCTTTAGTCTAGATAATCATCTAAACAATAACTCAAACTCTGATTCATAGTTCATTGAAGTATAAATGCTCACACTGAAAATTTAACAATTGGCTCATTCCATCCTTCAAACTGACTCCAGCTGCCCTTTGTCTATAACTCACATTTAATAGCTCTTACAAATTCACAGATCACCTTCCTCAAAACAGCCTTGTGAGGCTGCCATTTTGAGTATGTTCATCCCCATTGTACAAACAAGAAAACCAAACTTCAGAGAGGTCACCCCATTAACAAATGTGATAGGACCTGTTTGCAGGTCTCAGAATTTGTTCTATTATATGGACAAGACAAGGGCCTACTGGTGTGATTTCCCTATAAGAGGCATTTTTGGTGGGTAAAATAACCTTATCAGTCTACCTAATTCATGAAGGAAGTTTTTTCTATAAAAAGCAATCATGAACATTTGCACTCAAGATCTGATACCTCATGCAATTTACTATCCAATTTAATCATCTTGAAGATGTGGGTCAGAGAGGACTTCTAACATAAACACTCCCATGGGGGTGGGATACACAATCCAACCCATGGAAGGTGGAGCACAACCTAATCCAAGCTCCTCCACCACAGGTGGCACAGGGCATCCCCACTGGTGGTTGTTCTTCAAGATTTGTAGTCAAACAAGCCATCACAAATACTGAGAGACTCCCACGCTAGACACCTGGTGAACACTAACAACTAGTAGAATTATTAAGCTAGTAGGAAAAGTCTGGAGTTCTTCTAAACTAGTAGAAATTGAATAAGAAGAAAGTAAAATTCGACTCAGATCATCATCAACAACATCAAAGTACAAAACAGACTGTATTCTCCTTTATAAACAAAAAGGTGCTATTGAACAGATTGGAAAGCAAAATCCACCAGTTTGTTGACCATGACAAACACTTCAAACACAAAAGGATTTGTCTGCACTTAAATTCAAAGCTTGGTCTCAAATGAATTATTCAGCTGCCAAATGTAGAAAAGTAGGGGCAACAATGATGGCACCTGATGAAATGTAAGTAAAATCTGAATGATAAATAAGAATATCTTACACAAAATGATCGATTAACAAGGGAATATTTTTTGCTGTTTACACACTAAATCAGAGATATCAAACCCAAAGAGGAAGAGGGTCACTCAGCCATTCATAAGGATCTCTGTGGGCCACATATTGACAAAGAAAACCACATAATAACATCATTTAAGTTCTATTATATTTTTATGAAGAAGAAGCCGTGCAACCTTGGGTGTAGAGGTCACCATGCAACCTCTTCACTCTTGTATTAACATCCAGGGCTTCATCATCCAGGCCCACTTAGATGTGTACATGTTGTTTCAATGAACTGAGTATAAGTTCTTTAAGGGCAGGAACTACTTCATTTTGGTCTGTGTATCCCTAGAATCTAGCACAGAGCCTAAACCACAGCAGATGTTTAAGAAATGTTTGATGATCCATTGATTAATGCATATGTAGTTCTATTCTATACTTGACAGCTTCCTTGAGTGATTAGCAACTGGTGCTTGAAAGTACCATCTGGCATATTTTAGTTTTTGACAAAAAGTATTATCTTTAAATTTTTTTGATTAACAAGCATTTAATTTCTCTCCCTATCCTTCCCACAACCCCCCCACACACACACATCCAAGTGAGCAAAATTGAACTATTGAACAAAATCCTCATGACAAATAGGCGTTGTGATACAAAACAAATTTCCACATCCACTGGCCACATCCAGCAGCTAACTGGAATCTTGGTTAGTCATTTTGATGATCAGTTTCCCACCCCCTCTTTGTAAAGATAGTGAGTAGTATTTTCAGCAGGCGCTTTAGGGTAAATCCAATGTACTTTGGTTCTCCTACCTCTCTTCTCTTTCCCATTCCCAGAGGCCAATCATAGGTTCTTATCCTTTTTTCTCTAGTCTTTAAACTCCTATTCACAAACTACCCACCATGATTAGAGGAGTTTTGTTTGTTTGTTTGCTTTTAATTAGGACTAATGCCTCTCAATCCACTTTCTCTCTTATTCTGTCTCCTTTCTCCCATTTCCTTCTTATTCCCCTGTTGAATGAAATATATTTCTATATTCAACTCTATGTGTATATTCTTTCATCTTTGATCAAATGAAAGTGAGGTTTGAGTATCCCTGACTGCTCACATCCCTTTCCTCCTTATCTCCAACTTGCTGACATTGGCTATGTTCAGCAGCAGTTTACTGGAGATCCAACCGGAGGGAAGTCCACATTTTCCTTGTTCAGACCCAAACTCAGTTCAGGAACTTGCAGAGCGCAGACTAGGAGGGTGGCAATCAACTTTACTTTGGAGTAAATCACTTTGGGAGCACTGAAAGCTTACAGGTCTCCAGTCTGAGCTGTTTTGGAGATCCTCAAGATCTGGAGACAGTAGTAACCAGCTTCTAGAGAACACAAAATATGATCAAGCAGTCTCCTGGCCCCAGTATAAAGTCCAAAGTCACAGAGGTTGGATGAGCAAACAAACACAAAGAAAAACATAGCTTGGGCACAAGTTCAACTAGAATTCCTGGAAGAGATGAAGCAAGAGTTTTGCATATTTCTACAGGAGTAATATGAAATTGTAGCTCTAGAGGAAACAATTCAAATATAAATGAGAATGATAAGGGGAAAATTGGAAGAGAAATAAAAGATATGGAAGAAAGAACTAGAAAACAAATTAATAGTTACTCATGGGTAGAAAAATGATTCACTGTGATTTTTTCTTGGATTTCCTGATCAGGGTTCAGTTTGGTGTGTTTTTGAAATTTTGTAGAATACTTGTGGAGGACAACATGACTATACTTCTTCCTACTATTTTGCCTTATTGACTAGTCTCCTCCCACCTGATATTTTGTCACTAAGAACAACTCCATCACCATCAGGCAAAGCACAAGGGCAAGCAGGTGTGGTTTACCTTCATCATAGTGAACAAACACACTCAAAAGTCAATAGCAGATGGATATTTTAGAAGGGCACCATCATGCTAGAGAGTTCAGCATTACAAAAGACCTTTACTATTATGTGATATAGCTGCTTTATCAAGGGCTACTATTTGTAGGAGAAAAACAGAAGAGAAATCGGATAGCTCCAGAGAGGCTTAGACCTCAGCTTTTCTTTTGTAATAGTTGTTCATGTGACACATGTTGAAGGGAGTGAAGACAAGAGCCTAAGAATGTGACATTGAAAGTTCCAATTTGTCCTAGTCCTTAAAAGAAAAAGAAGCACAATTCCATTTTAAAAAGAAAATATCACAATGAATAATATCAATATTTGTAACAGGGGTGGCTAGGTGGCACAGTGAATAGAGCACTGACCTTGGAATCAGGAGGACCTGAGTTCAAATCCAACCTCAGACTCTTAACACAAAAACTAGCCATGTGACCTTGGGCAAGTCACTTAACCCCAATTGCCCTGCAAAAACAAAAAAACATTTGTAACAAAATTAATAATTGTGCTAATCACGTTTGTTCTATGTAGTCCTTCATGCATGGAAAAGTATTGAAACTCCAACTTCCAACCTAGCAATTATTTGTTGACAAGAAGTGGAAACTAATGATATCTCATTTTAATCTTCTGTTCTTTGTCCCCTCTTCCTGTACTCCCTCCATGACCCCTTCCAGTTTTTTCTTGTTTATGTTAAGTTCTTCTCATTCAAGTTGAAACATTTTTAACCCTTTTGTCTGGTTCAGTTAGCCAATTTCTCTTATGTTACTTTTATGTTATTCACCTGATGATATACCATTGCTATGGGCTTTGTTTTATAGTTTCAAAATATCATACATGATAACCTTCACCTTGATTTATGTGTGTGACCCTTGAATCAAATCAAGAGGTGGATAATTGTTGAGTAGTCCCTCCAATGTTCCAATAATCTTTCACCAGTTCCTCGGGGACAAGGACATTCTCTTTAGTCTTTGTAATCCCAACACTGAGCAAAATGCATGGAACATAGAAATGCTTAATAAATGCTTGCTGATTGAGCAAATGATTGATTATTCATAACAGTAGGAGATCAAGAAGATTCATGATATGGCCTATAGGTCTTTGAAAAAAATTAGACAAAATATTCTCATAGAAGACCAGATGATATGTCAGATGAGGAAAGCATTCCGTACATCAGGAGGGATAGGATTTGTGAGACACTGTTTCCCTTAGGGAAGAAAACTCCACCAGTTTAGGTTTATACAGTATCAATAAAGTTTTGTGTATCTAAAAAAAGTGGATAACTTACCTAAATACCTACTTCAAAATCTAAATTCATCTCCTGGCTGTCTTTCTGACTCTCTGAACTTTGCCAGCCTGCCTCCACGACCTTCTCACCCTAGAATATCCCCATTCTTCTATGGCCCCCTTCTCCCATTGACAAGAAGGTGTCACCTTAACACTTCCATTTTTAGGAAAAACTCAGGTAAGTCATCCTTCATTCCTTTCCTGACTCCACTTTTGACTCCAGACTTTGCCATTGTGACTCCACACAGATATCTTCCCAGTTTCCTGATTTTCAACTTTCTTTTGTATCTTGTCTTCTCCCTTTCAAGGTAAGTACCAGATGGCTTGCAGGAGAAAGTGAGACCTTTGCTCAGACCTCCGTCACTTAAATCTAGTTCACTCATATTTCATGACATCACCTCCTCGATGTCTCTTCTAGAACAAAGGACAAACAACAAAAGCATAAGCTCCTTGAGGGTTGGAAGAGTCTTTGTTTTGGCTTGTATTTATACACTCAGTGCTTAGCACAGTTTCTAGTACACAATAAATGCTTAATAAGTGCTTGCTGATTTGATTTGATGTAAGTTTAGAATTAATAACCATTTATTTTCTTTCCCTCCCACCTTTACCACTGGAAAAAAAGAATAACAAAAAGAAAATTCTTGTTGAAAATGAATATAGTCAAATGAAGTAAATTCTCACATTGGTCATGTTTAAAAATGTGTCTCATTCTGTCTTGAGTCTATTCACTTTGCTGTCAAGAGGTATCATGCTTCATCACTGATCATCTGAAAACTCATCTACTTTAAATGAATTAGGAGAACTCATTCAAAAGAGGTTAGTGATAAGTGTGAGCACAACCTAATTTATGTATTTACTTTTAAAATTTGGGGTTTGTGTATATTAGATTTTCTGAAAGCAAAATAAAACTGTGAATTATAATACATATTATATGAAATATATCAAAATGAACAAGATTGTATACAACTGTTAAATATACTTTTTTGTTGTTGTTGTTGCTTTTTTAATTTTTTTAATTTTTTAAAATTTTTTTTAGAGGGCAGTTGGGGTTAAGTGACTTGCCCAAGGTCACACGGCTAGTTTTTGTGTTAAGTGTCTGAGGCCGGATTTGAACTCAGGTACTCCTGACTCCAGGGCTGGTGCTCTATTCAGTGCGCCACCTAGCTGCCCCTGTTAAATATACTTTTAAAGATCAGTGAGTTCTTTAGCACAGATTACAACCTTTTCACAGCTTAGTAAACAGTTTTGTGGGTTGGTATAACTAAAAGTAATGTCCCTGGGAATGAGCTTTTTGGGAGTGAGTTAGATTGGTCCTTCGACAACAGACACACAGTTTATCACTGGGCCTGTACTTGAACCATTTCCAGATGATGGCAAGAATTTATTCTTTGTTGGTGTAGCCTTCTAGAACATAGTCATGCTCATACCACAGTGAACCATTAGAGAAATGTTTTGGTAGAAGATGTGAGTGCAAAAAGAAGGATATTTGGTATACTATTTCCATACCTATAAAGTGATGTTAAACAACTCTCTAATATAAGATGATTTACCATACTTACAACATCAGTTGTAATTTCATCATCGTGATGAACTTACATCAGTTCAGTGACATACTAAAACTTCTTCATCTCCAACCAATATCTGAAAGTTTGAAACTTTAAAATTATTTTTTCTTGTTTAATTCTTGATAGACAATGTCACTGAATATACAAATGCCTGTGCTACATTCCTACAAAGCCCTCCAGAATAAAGAGAAATCTTGTGAAAATCTCCCTAAAATGGAAACTGGCTATTGAGTGTTTACATCAATGAGGTTTTCTTTGAAAAATCTCCCCTACTTATTTATGTCGATGACAAATTGATGTCACAGCAAGTTTCATTTGTTTGAAAAATCCCAGGTTGGATAAAACTAGAGAGGCATTTTACCTATTGTGAGTGCCAAGGAATTTGGTCCTTGAGACTCGATGATTTCCAAACAGATACCACTTCTCATCTTGAAGATGATCACACATAACCTTCTCCACACTGGCGATTTACATTGACCCTTTAACTAGCCTCATTGTGTAAACAGCCCTTTGGGGGCACCAACTATAGCAGTCAGGTAAGTATTTATTTTATCGCGGCACTTATCCCTGCTTTCCATCTGTTCTCAGACTTGCTTATCTAAGGATGGCAATGTTTATTCTTGGAAGTGTTTGTATACCATGTATGTTTAGTGGTATCAGTATCAGCCCATAAAACTTCCATCGGCCTAACAAAGCTGAAACATTTACCAGATTCATCATGAGTAACAAATAAATTAATGTAGGTGAAAGGAGCAGTTAATTAGTTCTGATCTTCACAGTGAGGATCATTAGAGTTTAATGAGAATTAATAATTTCACAAGAAATGGAAATATATTGCCCCAAGTCAAACAGGATATAAGCACAGTATTACAAATAGCTATTTAAAATTAATGCTGTGACATTTTCACATATTGTTAGATGATCTATAATATTTTTATGTTGTACCTGTAGGTACAATAGAATGTGTACTTGGGTCATATAATTTCACTATAAATTATTATAGCTCTCCAGTCTTTAGATTTTCAAGGTCCCAACTCTTTGAATGTAAAAATGCTGACACAGCCCTCACTCTCACTTTCTAAAGAAGCCTCTTTAATACAGCAGTTTTCTTTAAAATATATAGGGGCAAAGAATTTTAAAAGTGCATTTTTGGGGGAAGGAAAACTCCATATGCTAAATCTTTATCTAAAATAAAACCACACACATATGTATATATGTATACATATATACATGCATACATATATGTATATGTGTGTGTACACACACACACACACACATATGAATAGTGGAGAGTAGGAAAGAGAGATCTGGTCTCAGAGGCAGGGCTACTTGGATAGACCATCAGCTCTTTGAGTGTAAGAATGGAACTGCAGCATTTAGCCTAGTGCCTGGCAAATAGAAGAGACTTAGTGGTTATTGACTGATAGCTGGGTTCAAGTTTGGTGTTTGACACATAGTGGCTATGTGACCCAGGGCAAGGCATTTAAATTCTCAGTACCCTAGGGATTTCTCTAAGTCTATAAGTTGCCTAATATTTGTAGATAAAGCAGGTATAGAAAACCTTTTTTTCACCAAGATTACCTGAGATTGATGAAATTCATCAATTAGCAAGTACTTAATAAGTGCATAGTATATGTTTAGTATTAAGCACTATCTTAAACACATCAATGGAATAGCATTTGTGGACCTGGGCAGGAAAGGTTTCTAATAGAGTGTTAGACATAAATTAATTCTAGAAAGAAAGAAAAAATTATGGCAGATGGAGTTGTGGAAGGAGATCATTCTTAGCATGGAGGGGAAGAAATAAGTGCCAAGGCCTGGAGACAGAAAAATGGAGCCTCATGTGTGAAGAAGAGCAATCAGGGTAGTGTGGGTGGGTTGCAAAATGATATATAAGGGAAGACTGAAGAGAAAGGAAGTGTCCATGGTGAAGAACTTTAAACACTGAGTAGAGAAGTTTATATTTAATCTTAGAAGTAATGAGCCACTGGAGTTTATTGAGTAAGGGGGTGACACAGTCAGACCTTTACTTTGGGAACATCACTTTGTAGGAGGTATGGAGGGTGTATTGGACTGGGGAGATGGAAGGCAAGAAGTACAAATAGGAAGCTATTACAATGGTCCAGAGTAGAGGGCATTGAGGGCCAAATGTCAGGGTCATGGCTGTATGAGTGTAGAGATGGGAGTCTATACAACAAATGTCACGAGTGTAGAAACAAGATCCAACAAACTGATTGGATATGTGACATGATGGAACGTGAGCCATGGAGGATAATGCCAAGATTGTGTGCATGGGTGACAAAAACAAAGTGGCATCTTTGATGGGAATAGGAAAAGTCAGAACAAGAGTGTGTTTGGGGGAAGGGAGGGAGAAAAAAATCACAGACCCAAATTTAAAAAAAATAAAAAGAATAAAATGCTGATTAGGCTTACACTAGATGGCTATCTATTAGGTAGTCTTATGAGCAATTAAATAAAAGTTATCATTTTAAATTTAAAATCATAATAAAGCATTTCTTAGTTACTTTACAGCTATCTCTACAAATGACATAATAAATGACTGTGATATGTCAAAAATATGTTTTAATTTATCTCAAAATTCTCCAGGGGGAGGAATGACAGTCTGTAATAACCCACCATGTCACTTTCCAGTGTGTCAAGTAGGCAGCTAGATTTTCCATTGGGGATTAAGTACTGGAGCTAAGCATGGGCGGAACCAGGGAACAGCATGTAAAGGACTTGATTTTGTGAGTGTAAGAATTGCATCGTTATCGGACAGAGTGGGAAATCAGGCTCTATGGGGGTTGAAACCATTTATGACAACTTTTATTTGGTCCCTACAAATGTTACCATATTTTCTGTCATAAGATTAGGGATGGGTATAAAGAGAGGATATAAACAGCTATCACATACACACACACACACAATCCTCTACAAGAAAACTAAAGACAATTGCTACATCTGAATATATTTATACTCTACGCACCAGGATTGTTACCACCTTCCAAAAGCAGAGATGATTTTTTTTATTTATGTATTGTGAAAGATGCATGATCAGATTTTTTGTGTTGTATTTATAAACATAATATATTCATCTATGCAATATTTTACCAGCCCTTTAAAATTTTTCACAGCCACATTTCATTTCACCTTTTTCTTACTCACCTTTTTGCCTTATTCTCAAGGGTCTAATATTTTTTAAAATATTTAATAGCTCTGTTTTATAACACACACACTTAAAAATATTTCACTTATTTCATCTGTATCTTACTGTCTCAGGAGGAATAATCTTTGGTTTATTATTTACTCCCTTCGAGTCTCTCTATAAAGCACTAGCTAAAGTAATTCTCTGTTTATTCAGTCAGATTTTCCTGCCATACTGGTGCAAAAAGGGCATGAATATTCCTGAAATTCTTAGCAGATACGTTCTCTCATTTCTCTGAATTACAAGTGCAGGAGTAGAAGTTTAAACTCCTGTTAGCCAAAATTGAAATATCCTGGAAACTTTAGGATGTTACTTTCCATCGCTCCAAACTTTGGTCTGAGCAAAGAATGCACAAAATCAAATACCATATCCAGTTAGCATTACAATTTGATCTTGACATAAAAAAAAGTAAAATTCAGTTTTTAAATCATTTTCTTGTGCTACCATTCAAATGAACAATACTCAAAAACTCAAAATAAAGCCTGACTTAGCATTAACCATGAAACTGGGCCAAGGGAGTTCCCCTAAGGGTAAAGAGTTGATTGTTATTTGCACTCTGGGGAAGGGGATGACATTGCTCTCTATGATTCCACTGGTAGTTCTACGTTGTGGGAAGGCTTTGAGTTAAAATTCCACCAACATGCTTTATTTCTAAGGGTTTATAAATGAAATGTTTATAAAAAATTCATTTAAATAGAAAATCTGGATTAAGAGGCCCGAATGCCATGGAAAACAAAAAAATGCCCTTCTCTCCCAGTCTGAAACTACAACAATGATTTTAAACAAAATTCAAAAATAGCTTCAATGTGAGATTTGGCAGCTATTACCTTACACACAGTATAATTGCTTTTGGCATTTGAGGAGGAAATAAAATGAAAAATTATTAAGCTTTACATTTGACAGTAAAAAATAATTCAGTAAAATGTAAATTGAATTTTTTTTTCAAGTTGATCGACATGGAAGGTTTATCTTTCTTGAGGTCAATGGTATGTGAACTGAGAAAGATTTGCACAAGAGACTGAAATGATGGCAAGGAAGCAATTCTAGTCAGTCAAGTTGTAAAGCCAATTAAAAAAATCCCTAGATATAGATTTACGTGATTGACAGGATATATAAAATGTGTTCTCAAAATGAATATAAGTATTAATGCATGTATTTTGCTAGTAGTCTAGCAGATAAATTTAGATTCCTCTAATGAGACTAACCTAGGTAAATAGCATCTTTAAAAGGCTTAGTTATTTACTGATCATTGGGGGGTAGACAGCATATATTTTATAATACCCAATGAGCATCATTAGGCTAATAATGAAGGAGTGAAGGGTGTCCCCTGCTTTGGCAATAGTGATATATGGAATGCTCTAGTGGTTAAGTAATGGAACCCTCAGGGGTTAGGAGCTCTCAGTAACTGGCTCTGGTACTAACTTGCTATGGAACCTTAGGCAAGGCAAGTGATTTCACTTAACTTCTAAGTGCCTAATTTTTATCATTTTAAGGAGAGAGGTAATAATGTTAGCCTGCATCCCAGACTATTAAACATGACCTTAAAATTCTGTGTAAATGTAAGGTGTCACAGAAAGAATACCAGGAGGGAGTAGTTTGAATCCATACAGCATCGCATCCCCATCGCAATGAAAGCCTCATGGAGGACTGATGATAGCAGCCATTACTTTGTGAAAGAATGATGGTTCTGGGCAGCTCACTACCTATTATTTCCTACTAAAGGAGAAAATTCTATTATAATTAAATGGAAGTGTCAGGGATGAGATGAGAAGTTACCAGGCTGTTGAGACTTCATGGGAATGTGTTCAGAAGTCAACTTACTAATATAGGAGAATTATATACTTAATTTGGGTAACTCATCTTGCCCCCATAGTTGATTCAGAACCTGGCCAACAAAGGCAATTTTCCTGCAGTCCATGAAAAGATTACAGAAATTACCTCCACAATATAAGATGGTTGTTTGTAATATGGAAATATGCTCACTTTATACTCCAATGGAGGTGGGGAGTGTTTAGGGGGAAAACAAGAGGTATTAATGATGAATAGTTTAAATGACCTGCTATACAGAGATTGTTAAAATGAGGGCACAAACTTCTTTTTCATAGGAATTCAGAGTAGAAAAGGCATTTGTTGAAAACTGTGAATTGTGGAATAAATGTGACAATACAAATTATTAACTAAAATAACTTTGTGCTTGTCTCAGGAAACTGGTTTCAGTATAGTTCTATCATTTTCTATGAAGTATGATACTATATTTCTATAGTATCATCACTTTCTATGTAGCATTTTATTGTGGTGAAGAAGAAGAAGAAGAAGAAGAGGAGGAGGAGGAGGAAGAAGAAGAAGAGGAGGAGGAGGAGGAAGAAGAAGAAGAGGAGGAGGAGGAAGAAGAAGAAGAAGAAGAAGAAGAAGAAGAAGAAGAAGAAGAAGAAACAATGTCATTTTTGGTCTCAGAAATTGCTGAATTTCATTATTGTGAAGATGAATGAATGATACATATTTCTTTTCCTTATTTTCTTTTTTAAAATGTTCACTCTTTGCCAAAATAGCCTCGGGTTACAGGTTCAATGAAATGTTATTAATTAAAATAGTAAAAAAATTTATAACTATTTATATATACTATGGTCATGTAATTGAAGCTGCACCTATTTCCTCCTGTGACATATAAAGTATGTCATTTGTGTGAGATTGTTAGAAACAAAAGAACTTTATCATCAATAACACCAAAAGTCAGAGTTCTACACTAACAGTATGACAGAATATAAAATTTTTGAAATTCAGTTGGAAAGAATTTAAAACAGCAACTAGTTTAATCTTTCACCTAATACAGGAAAACCAAACATAGAAAGCCAAAAAGTTTCCTGAAAGACACTGAAATGGTGCAATGGCTAGAGCACTGGACTTTGGGTTGGGCAGACCTGAATTCAAACCTGGCATCAGACATTGACCAGCTGGGTGACCTTGGACAAGTTATTGTATTTCTGCCTCAGTTGCCTCATCTGTAAAATGGGGAATAATAAGAGCACTGGATTCTCAGAGTGATTGTGAGGATCAAACAAGAACCTAATTGTAAAGTGTTTTGCAAACTTTAGAGTGCTATGTAAATATTAACTGCTATTATTGTTATCTACCAGAAAACATTTATCAGTGACTTTTACAAAGATATATTAAAAAGTAAATTTGGAGAAGGAAATGGCAAATCACTCCAGTGAAAACCTCAAATCAGGTGACAAAGAATCAGACATGATCAAACACAATAAATTGGCAAATTTTGGTTACCTGGACTTTAAATTGTCAAGGCACCCTTAATACATTAGTTTAAACTTTTCCCTATAGAAACCATAAATGAGAAGCTTAAATTTTTTTCAAATTTTAAGTTATACATCATATCAACAACAAAACTAGTAGAAACCATATGATTATCTCAATAAATACAGAAAAAGCTTTTAACAAAATACAATACCCATTCCTATTAAAAACACTAGAAAGCATAGGAATAAATGGAGTCTTCCTTAAAATAATAACTAGCATCTATCTAATACCATCAGCAAATATTATATGTAATGAGAATAAGCTAGAATTATTTCCAGTAAAACTGGGGGTGAAACAAGGATGTCCACTATCACCCCATTATTCAATTTGACACTAGAAATATTAACTGTAGCAATAAGAGAAGAAAAAGAAATTGAAGGAATTAGATTAGGAAAAGAAAAAACTAAATGTATCATTTTTTGCAGATGATATGATGATATACTTAGAGAATCAAGTGAAAAAAAACTCCTTGAGATAATAAATAAATTTAGCAAAGTTGCAGGATATAAAATAAAACCCACATAAATCCTCAGCATTTATATATATTTCTAATGAAGCCCAACAGCAAGACATAGAAAAAGAAATGCCACTTAAAGTTCTTGTAGACATTATAAAATATTTGGGAGTCTATCTTCCAAAACAAACCCAGGAATTATATGGATTACAAAACATTTTTCACACAAATAAAGTCAGATCTAAATAATTGGAAAAACAGTTGCTCATGGTTAGGTTGAGGTAATGTAATAAAAATAACAATTTTACCTAAATTAATTTACCTATTTAGTGCTGTACCAATCTACCAAAAATAATTTTACAGAAATTATAATTTCTATATTTATAGAATTTATAGAAAAATATAGAAATTATTAAAAAAATTATATATGTATATATAGAAATTATGGAAATTGTAGCCTCGGGATACAAGTTCAATGAAATATTATTAATTAAAATACTAAAAAATTTATAACTATTTATATATACTATGGTCATGTCATGGAGGCTGCATCTATTTCGTCCTGTGACATGTAAAGTATGTCATTTGTGTGAGATTGTTAGAAACGAAAGAACTTCATCATCTAAAACACCAAAAGTCAGAGTTCTACACCAACAGTATGACAGAATATAAAATTTTTGAAATTCAGTTGGAAAGAATTTAAAACAGCAGCTAGTTTAATCTTTCACCTAATACAGGAAAACCAAACATAGAAAGCCAAAAAGTTTCCTGAAAGGCACTGAAATGGTGGGGAAACTGGAAAACAGTATGGAAGAAACTGGGCATAGGCCAATATCTTACGCCATATAACAAAATAAAGTCTGAATGGCTTCATGATCTAGATAGAAAGTTTAATACTGTAAGTAATCTGGGAGAACAAGGAATAGTTTGTCTGTCAGATTTATGGAGAAGGGAAGAATTTATGACCAAACAAAAGATAGAGAGCATTACAAATTACAAAATGGATTAATTTTGATTGCACTAAATTGAAAAGTTTTTGTACAAACAAAGTCAAGGTAACCAAGACTAGGAGGGAAGCAGAAAACTGGGAATTTTTTACAACCAGTGTCTCTGATAAAGGCCTCATTTCTAAAATATACAGAAAACCGAGTCAAATATATAAGAACACAAGTCATTCACCAGTTGATAAATGGTAAAAGGATATGAACAGGCAGTTTTCACAGAAATTAAAGATATCTGTAATCATATAAAAATGCTCTAAAACTATTTATTAGAGAAATGCAAATCAAAACAACTCTGAGGTACCATATCTTACCTGTTAAATTGGCTAACATGACAAAACAGGAAAACAATAAATGTTGGAGAAGATGTGGGAAAATTGGAACCCTAATGCATTGTTGGTGAAGTTGTGAACTGATCCAACCATATTGAAGAGCAATTTGGAACTATGCCCAACGGGCTATAAAAATATGCACACCCTTTGACCCAGCAATACCACTTCTAGGGCTATATCCCAAAGAGATCATACAAATGGGAAAAGGACCCATATGTACAAAAATATTTGTAGCAGCTCTTTTTGTGGTAGAAAAGAATTGGAAATCAAGGGGATGCCCATCAATTGGAGAATGGCTGAACAAGTTGTGGTATATGAATGTAATGGAATACTATTGTGCTATAAGAAATGAGGAGCAGACAGACTTCATAATAACCTAGAGAGATTTATATAAACTGATGCTGAGTGAGGGGAGCAGAACCAGGAAAACATTGTACACAATTACAGACACATTGTATCTATGATGACTAACTTTGATAAACTGTCCTCCTCTCAGCAATACAAGGCTATAAAACAACTCCAAAATTCTCATGATGGAAAAGATTATCCACATCCAGAGAAAGAATTACAGAATCTGAATGCAGACTGAAGCAAACAACTTGTTCTCTCTCTCTTTTTTGCTTTGTTTTGTTTCTTCTTTCTAGTTCATTCCATTGGTTATAATCCTTTACAACTTGACTAATGTTTAATGTGAAGGTCTTTGTAGAACCTGTATCAGATTGCATGCTGCCATGGCGGGGGTGGGGGGTAGAAGGGAAGAAGGAGGAAAGGGAGGGAGAGAAAATTTGGAACTTGAAAGCTTGTGGAACTGAATGTTGTAAAGTATATAGGTAAATAAATGAATGTATTTTTTTAATTAAATAATGATTCTTACCAAAACCCCATTGCTAAACCTAAGGATCTCCAATATTTTTTCTTCCTTTTTTTTAATACGGAGCTACTTTTAATTTTCCCACATTTCAGGTCACTGACAAGGCACAGGGAAGGAAAGATGTCTAGGATAAAGTCTAAGAAGGGTGAATATAAGAGTCCTACTTCAGATCAAATGCTTCCCGCAGATAATCTTAGACAACTGCTGAGGCTAGCAGGGCCTTAACTATAGATTCAACCAATACCTCCCAAATAAAGCTTCAAGGACTATTGGTAGATGCCAAGCTACTGCTGGGATACCCTCTTATGAAGCCATTTCAGAATTTGTCAGTTTATAGAACCACATTCTAGGTGCTGAGCTGACCAGATCTTTGAGAATCCCTGGAAGGAATGTTTGTGACCACCATACCAATGTTATATATCAGTAGCATTCTAATTAGAACCTGGACACAGTAGTCAATGACTATAGTAATCTACTGTTTGATAAACCCAAAGACTCTAGCTTCTGGGAGAACTTACTATGTGGCAAAAACTGTTGGGGAAACTGGAAAATAGTATGGCAGAAACTGGGCATAGAAATTTTAATGTCTCATTATCAAAGTAAGCAGAGATAGTCAATTTGCATACTTCAACAAATTAGATTTAAAGGATTTATTGTGATTTGTATCTATCAAACAAATGGAAGATGCTGGGAACAAAGTAAATTTATGTGTAAAAATGAAGAATTTGGAGAATAAAAGCAGTATCTTCAAGATAAAATGAACATCAGTAGGATGGAGACATTTTTAGAATAAATATATGGCTAAAGTCTGACAACCACAATTTTTAAGGCACTGATACAAATGTATGAGGATAACAATGGGGAAATGATCAAAGGATATGAAGACAATTTATAGAGAAGAAATTATGAGTAATCATCTACAATTATTTAATATTTCTTGTGATGAAATGAATTCAAATTAAAATAATGCTACCTCATACCCATCAAATGGGAAAAATAATTTAAAGTGGCAACATTCAAAGTGATATAACTGTGGGGAAACATGCATATGATTACATCACTGGTGCAATTGCAAATTTGTTCAGCATTTTTGTAAGCAATCTGAGAATACACAAAAGCTACTGTGTTGTCTGTACTTTTTTAAATATAATTTTTAAATTTGTTTTCTTGTTTACATCATTCATTTCCATGAGATTTTTGAATTACAAATTTTCTCCCCATCTTTCATCTTCCCCCAAGCCCCAAACAGTGATCCCACTGTAAAGCCCCTCCCCCAATCTGTTCTATTTTGTGCTCTCCTCCAACACCCCTCTAACTTTCTGGTAGGGCAGGGAGGGTCTCTCTACCCCAGTCCCTGTGTATCTTAATTCTTAGTTGCATGTATTGCAGAGCTTTAAATTCTATATTCTTTCAGTTCCTCCCTTGTCACCCACCCCCACTAGAAAGACAAGCAATTCAATACAGGCTGTGCGTGTGTAATTACAAAGGACATCTTCACAGTGTGTGACACTCTGATCATATGTCCCTCCTTCCCATCCCGCCCTCCCTTGTTCTGTTCTCTACGCTGTCTCTGTCCCTTTTTTTTTTGCTTTTTGGAGGGCAGTTGGGGGTTAAGTGACTTGCCCAAGGTCACATGGCTGGTTTTTGTGTTAAGTGTCTGAGGCCGGATTTGAACTCAGGTCCTCCTGACTCCAGGGCTGGTGCTCTATTCACTGCGCCACCTAGCTGCCCCCTCACCTACCCACCCCCCCCCGTCCCTT
>CM053597.1:47646741-47690361 GCA_028646575.1 Pseudocheirus occidentalis
CTCCTCCTCCCCCTCCCTCCCTCCCTCGAACACTGCGCGGCGGCGGCGCAGGCTGGCTGGCGCTGGCTGCTGCTGCTGTCGGGAGACATTTCTCTACAGCGCCACACACACCACCCGCTCCGGGTGCGCAGCCCGTTCGGGCTCCGCAAGCCGCCGCTCGCCGGCCCCTTCTCCCCCCTCCCTCGGGAGTCGCGGGTGGCTCAGTCTACTCGGCCCCGCGTGCCCGCAGACGCTACCTCCCGCCAAGGAAATAACTCAGTCCCCGCCACGCCTCCTGGGGCGCGGGTTGAGGCCCGGCCCGGCCCGCGGGGGCCCAGTCGCCCCAAGTGTACCGCCTCTCCGGGATCGGCGGCCCGCACCCCGGAGGGGGGCTGCGAAGAGTATGGGGGGGGTCACTTGGGCCCCCTAGCTCGGCGCGCACGCGCAGGATGGCCGTTCCCCTCGGGACTTGGGCTCCCTCGCTGGGGGCCCTCGCGCGGGCGGGGGTCGGGGAGGGGGCGGGGTCCGAGGCGCGCGGTCAAATTTCCCGCTCTGTATCCGGTCCATTGGAAGCTGAGGGGGGGGAATACCAAGTCGTACCCCCCTCCAAGGCCTCTAGGGGCACCTCGGGGGTGGCTCGGTTTTTGGCAGATGTGGCCCTGGGGAGAAGGGTCGGATAGAGGGGGAGGGTGTACAGCCGGGGGCCGCTGGAGGGATTTTTTTCCCCCTGTGGGTCGAAGCTGAGGAGAGAGATTCTGGATGTTTGGGGTGCCCGAGCCCTCCCAGCTGATTTCCACCACTGGGGACTGGGGGTATACAGCCGGGCGTACAGTCTCTGCTGGGGCTTCCGTCCTTCCCCTTTTAACACTGAACCCGGCAGAACGGGACTAATTAATATCTGTATGTATCTTCCTAGCAAAGGGGGAGGCACCCTAAACAAGACAAAGCTAAACCCCAAATCCGCCTTCGGTTCGTGAACATGAGTATCTCAATTTATTAGAGCACATAACTCGATGAAAGGAAATAACGACAAGGAAGGGAGAGGGGCAGTGGAGTAAATGAAGATAGGATAAATGAATAGAACTCAAAAAAAACATACAACGGTATTACTGCCTTCACTTCTATTATAATATTGTAAAAAAAAAAAAGTCAGCTTCCATAAGTTTCACATGTTCAATAGACAGAATTAATACAAATTCTACTAAAAAGGGAGGAATTCCACTCGAAGAAGGGATGGATGGCTTGCCCAAAGGATCGGGGAGCGCTGGTCTTCCTCTTGACCCTAGCAGACTGTTAACGTCCTTCGATCACATTTGAGTTGCTCTTTCCAGGCTTTTAGCGGCATCTTTAAGTTTTCCCACTAAATCCTAAAATATGCATATAATGTGATAGTTTTAGGATAGAAACATAAAGACTTAGGATGGGAGATGGGAGGGGGAAAAGGAGAGCCGGGAAAAGCACTTTCTAAAGAAATCCGAAATTCACTGGACTCTTAACATTTAACAAATTACTACCGGTTAAATATTTTTAAAGGCACCTTCATTTTCCCAAAAGAGTTCATCTCCAAATTGGTTATCTGCTTTTGGAATGAAATACAAGCTTTTAGGAGGAATCTTCTACAGTTAGTAGAATGGTAGGGAACATCAAGGTGAGACTTCTCAAAGAAATTTTTTTTTTTTTACAAATGGTCTTGCATATATCTCCTCCAAAGATAAAGATCTAATGAATGGTTACAGGAAGAACAATTCGGTGTGAGAAGCCTTTGAAAAACTGTCAATTGCATCAAATTTTCAATTAATGAACTTTATTTTCTCAAGTAGTAAGAAGAAAAAAATAAACTGTCATGACTTTGAATAGGGAAATGTGTCCTTTGCATTTCCCAGTCTTCACTTGGTTTTTAGGAAAACATTTTAGCTCCTTTTCCCCTCAGTGTACAAAAGGTCCTAAATAAGTTTATGTAGATGCAAAATAATTTTTGGAAGTAATGCACAGGGCATCCAACTTAATTTTGCTTTCTTTTGTTACCCAAATCTCAGTTGTGAATAGAAGGCAAATGGGTGTAAGAGAGAGGAGAGTAAGCAATATAGAAATAACATTTTTATAGCAAAGTTGTTTTTTTTAATTGGCAGTTTTCATTCTTGGGAGTGAAAATGGGAATGAAAATGAATGTCATTCATTTTATAAATTGGTATTATTTATTCATAAATAAAAGGAAGTCAGTTTTTAAATTATACTTTTAAAAGTTTTCCCACCTGTTCACCAAATTCCTATTTGACTTCTTGAGAGATGAAGTTAAAAAAAAAAATCTAACATCTCAGTAAGTTTAAATACCATACCTGTAATTGCTCCATGGTGCAATTAAAGCTAATGTCAGGGTGGGATCTAGAGTCCTCATTCTGGGAAAGGGAAAAAATGTCAATTAAAAGAAAGAAGCTTTCAGCTTCACTGGTCTACATAAATGGAAAAAATAATAAATATGAACAATACCTCAACATTTAAGGTCACTAAATATGATGGTCGATAAAGTCTGTGAAGTTGATTGGTCTAAAACAACAAAAACATTTATGAGCCCTCAATTAAAATTAGGGAAACTCCCCACAAAACCTTTCCTAAAGTATGCCAAACTTTACCTTCATCTGATATTCCAAACGCCAAGAAACATCAGTTATAAGGAGAGGACATCTGCCAATACTGCAAAGTACAATGATACTTTGTATATATTTCCAGAAAAACTTGTCTTTCCTTTACACAAGGATGACAGTCATCCATTGTCCCAATTTTAATATCTATGTTTCAAATAATTAAACTTCACCATAATGTCATAAAATTAAGGAAGAAGGCAACTTGTGGCAAAAATATTTAATGAACTTTATATTAATAAACATTAACTTAAATTCAATTGTTTCACTTGCCCTGTAGCCCTTTTTCTTTAGGTCAAGATCTTTGTTTAGGCGTTGTGTTTGTTTCACCTAGTGCAGAACCATTCCTACTAATAAGTGAAAAGTAACTCAGCTTGATATCATTTCCAGCACCTACCTTCCCAGTAGGATTTCCAGAGAATTCTTGTTTTTCTATTAAAACAAAAAAGAAAACATGTCTTTGCAAACTTAACAAGAAGAGAAAAGACTAATTGGTAATGAAAATAATTTGAATGTTACTATAACCTGATATTCAGTGCAAAAGAGTTCTATTCTTTCTCTGTCAAATTTACAGTCTTCTAGACATGTGCTGAAGAAAGAAAAATCAAAGTTTAGTTTTGAAATCTAAATGGACACAGCGAATTAACTGAAAAGAAAACAGCAACTAAAATAAACTATACCTCAGAGTTGACTTGTCAGCTTTCTGCTTTCCTGCCTCCAGTATACAAGTTGCAAGTGCTGCATGACTGTGTTTTAATACCAAAGGATCAATATGTTTCAAGTCTGGATGATCTAAAATAAATTAATTACTGATGATACATATGAACTCTTCAATGATATATTCTAAAAGAGGCACCACCATTTTGGTAGAAAAATAACCTTTTATCATCAATAGGTTTATTTAAAATAATGCAACATGTAGGGAAGTAAATTCAGAGAAATGAGAGACAAGGTCAACTGCAAAGAAGTAAAAAAAAACTTTACGATTATTGTCATCGACTAGTTTCAATTAAATAACTCCTTACTTTCTTCTGCTTTAATTTCCTTATTGAACAACAACAAAAAGTTATGTAGAGAAAAGTTCATTCCTACAGTGGTCACTGGAAAAAGGAAAATACTAAGATGTGTTGAGTAATCAGAAAATCTACGAACGTTCCCTTTGAAAAAAAAATTTAATATCGTATTTTATGAACATTATTTTTTTTAAAAGGGGGGAAGCTCCTAATTTAAAAGTTTCCCCAGAGCATATTAATATAAGTTGGCTTTTGGTGGCTGTGTATTTGTAGACTTACAACTCAAAGATACATAATGTATTTATTTGATCAATTTCAGCTCTCGTGCTGTTTTTTAAACAGATGATCAATTCAAAAGCTCAGGGAAACGAGTGCAAAATAGACAGCCTTCCGTATCCCCCTCCCCCAGCATCCTTTGCATTTATGCCGTGACCTAAAATCACCTGCTTCACACCAGCCCCAAACAGAACAGGTAGGTACTGCACTCCCGAAATCCTAGGCAGGATTCCTGAAGAAGGTTCACCTCCTGAGTCCCTACTGCTGTAAAAAGAACTGTAAACTAGGAGTTGTTCCTAGACGCGGAGATCATGTGCAAGAGACTAAAACGAAACCGTGCAGGCTCGTCTGCAGAAGCCTGCAGGATGCCCTGCACCCGGGTAGGTCAGTCCCAACCGGGCCAGTGTGTGTCTATCTGCTTAGGAAACATTCTCCCTCCCCGGGTCTCCTCTTCGAACTCTTTCTGTGCCTAGATCCAGGGGCTCTTCAGCTCAGCCCGGGGTCGTGAAGAGCAGGGAGCCGACCAGATGAAGTCAGCCAAATGTCAAAGAGCCCCAGCTTCGCCCACTGCTCTTTTAGGCCACAGACGACCCCTGGACGCAGTAGCTTTTTTGCACCGGAACAAAGAGCCCGGGAGGGGACGTGGCGCCAGGCGCAAAAGTCATTGGTTGAGGGCAGGTGCCAAGCCGGGGTCGGCGCGGCGCAGGCTCGGGGGCTCGGGCCGGAGCCGGCCTGGAGGGGGCCGGAGGCAGCTCCCGGCTCCGGCGCCTCCGCCTCGGGCACCCGCCGCCAGCCCGCCTCGCTCCAGCTCCTCGCCAGCCCTCCCGGGGCCGGGCCGGGCCGGCTCGGAGGCCAGCGGCTTACCTAGCACGGCCTCATCGGCCCGGGCTTCCAGCAGGCTCCGGAAAGCCGCCCGCAGGAGAAGCGCGAATGCGGCGAGGTCGAAGCAGCCGGGATCGGCCAGCATCTGGCAGCCTCTCTGCACATACTCGGAGAGCTCCATTGTGAGCGCCGAGTGACCTTCGACACGCGCACCACGTGACACGCGCCGGCGGCTCAGCTGATCCCGCCCACGAGCCGCTCGAGCGGCGGCTGCCGCCGAGAGAGGAGGGGGCGGCAGCGGCCGCGCGGCCTCAGAGGCGGCCGGGCCGGCCTCGGAAGCCGGGGTGGGGGGGCGCCCCGCGTGGAAGCCTCCCGAACTTTGGCGAGGGCCGCGGTCCCGCCGTTCCGGGCTCCCCCGCGGGCTCCGAGCTCATCCACGCCGGCCCAGTCCGGCCCGGGGAACCGCGGGCCGGGAATTCGGCCGGCTCGCGCACAGCCCTGGCAGGAACAAAGCCGCTGATTATTCCAGGGTCTGTGATTTTTTTGCTAGCACTCCGCGCTCTAGCAATTGGCCTTTAATGCATTATTCATGACTATATTGGCCGGGACTCGAGCCTCTTCCCGGAGGCTCGGGGCGAAGCTTTGAAAAGCAGCTCGCAGATTTAACCGTTTTGCGCCGCTGTCTCCGACTCCAGACATTGTTCCCTCCCTTTAATTGTTGGCCAGCAGCTCTATGGATAGGTGGACGCTAACGGAGGTCAGGAGAGAAGCTCTAAGCCACCACACTGACTTGAACTGCTGTTTTTAGACAGACTTTACCAAAGCAAAGCTGCTTTTCCGTGTCAAGCTTTCTATTTTTGGCCCAGAACTCAAAAGTAATTTTTTTTAAATGTAAAGAATGTAAAGTAATCCAATTTAGACAATTTTGAATTAAAAAAAAAACTATCAGGTAACATTGTAGATCGCTGGGAAAGGGGTTGGGATCCTTCAGTCCAGGACGAGTAATATTTGCAGTGGACTTAGTAAATTTTACTTGGCCACGAATATTTGTTTTCATTTGCCTATTACATTTTAAAAAATGAATCCAACATTTTAAGAACCCCTAGTGTGCAGTTGAACTTCAACGACAGACTTGCAAATTGACTAAGTATAGGTCATCCTAAAAGCAATGATTCAGGTCTGGTAAAAGTAGACATTGACTATTCACCTCAAGAAGACTCCTGTATTTAGGAGATTTCTTCCCAGATTCTTTAGGAAATATCCATTGTCACCTCCCCCGCCCCCCAACATTATTGGTACCTTGACCCCAAATTTATTCTGCCTCACTACTCTCCTTTACTGTCTCATAACTCTCTTTGTCTGTAGCTCTCTGTCTCTGTGGCTCAGTCTCTCTGCTTCTCTCTGGTTCTGTCTGTCTTTTTCTAGGTATCTTTCTGGTTCTGTTTTTCTGTATTAGTCTTTTCCTGTCCTATCTGCCGATCTCTTACATGTACAAACACAGTGAGGAAAAATGATGTATAAGAGATTACAACATGGAATTTCAAATTGCCAAAGTTAGGATCTTAAATATTAATCCACAATAAATCAGTTATATTTTGGAGGCAAAGACTATGTACATGTAAAATTATACTGAACTCAGGTCATATATATTAATAAGACATACTTTGTTTCCCAACAGAAATATTGCCTATTAGTACTGTTAGTAGAATCTGAACTGGTGGTTTCAGTATTTCTCAATCTGTTGTCTTTTAAAAAGGTTCATTTATCTATGCCCTAGATGTTGTTATACAGACGAAGATAAATAAAATCAAGTGAATGAGGGGTTGTAGGCATGGAAGTCAAGAATGATAGCTTGTATAATAGCTAACATTTTAACCTCTCTCACATATATGCAAGTACTCTCTGCAACTTCATATGTGTCCTTTTCTACCTAAATGCATTCATGTTTTAGGCCCAAAGGCTACTAGAATTTCCAGGGCTGGCTCACACAGATTTGAATAAGGATATTTTCTCAGCATCTCTCTACTATATGGGGCTTTTTGTCCAGTGTTCCTTTGAAGCATGAGAGAATAACACATTATGTAAACATAGAACAAGTTTTGGGGGTCAAATAACCACTGCAGAAACAGGTTCATTAAAATGGACAGTTATCCAGATATAAGGTACTCTTATGTATCATTACATCTGGACCCCCCCAGCCAATTTATTCACATACTCAAAAAAATTACCTAAGAAGTAATTCTGAAAGGGGAGAGAGGAGGAATGCTTTTTATTTGCTCTCACTGAAAATCTATCAATGGTAATGTTATTAATTTTTTTAACTGCTCTGAGGCTAATAGTAAAAATAATAATGTTGACTTAAAAGGCTCTCTTTTCACTTCAATGATTTTAAAATAGCCTACCAATTTAAATTACCTTCTTTACTAAAAGAATCAATGTTGCTATCTTTTTATCATAACATGAACGAACTTGCAGTGAAAGCATTAAAGTAGACAATGCTGATAAATATTTGATTTTCTTATTGAAAGATCTGAAAGGTATTTAAGATTCCTATGTTCTAAACAATGTTCTAAAATGTAACTTAAATATATCTTCTGAGTTGTTACTTTAGAATTTCTTAGAAAATAACCCATCACTCTCTACTGATATGCTTAAGAAATAGGCCAATGCTTTTATGTAATCTATTTGGAAAGCTGTTCCCAGAGGCCTTATTGTTACATTTTTTATTTTGTTATATGAACATAAAACTCTTCTTAAAAGCTCTAGTCTAGACTTTCTAAATTCATCTCTTGCTTTATTCTCAGAATTATTAAGAAAAATATGCCCTGTTTTGGAGATTTCAGTGGCATCCATAGAAGTTTCAAATTTTGTGAATTGGGTTAATTTTGAAGTGACCCTTTGTTTATATCTTTGTTTACATGGATAATCTTTTATGGGTATGATGAAATGGTAGTAAACATTACATGGGTGTTAGTTGTTTTAATACAAATTTAACATTAGCTTATAATTCATCCTCATTTATGAGTATTGGGACTTTTGTCTAGTTAGAAGGAAATAAAAGAAAGGCCATGTATTACCTGTTAGCAAACTAACTTAAATTTACAGACATCTTTTCTAATGAAATTTAAAATATGAATTTTTTTCTTCCTATTAATATTAATGATCTGACAGATGCCTAAATCTAAGAAATATCTTTCCATTCAATCTGGTTTTTCTCTACTTTTCCTCCACTGCTTGTAGGAATTTGGAAGTCCATATTATCATGTATGCAAGCACAATTTAATATTGTGAAGCTAATTGTAATTCCTACTCCTACCCCCCAAAAAAGAGAATTGTGGTGAATAGTTAGTAGCTTTAATAATGGGTTTTTGACAAAATAGATCAAATTCTATTGAAAAGCTACCTGAGACAATAGTAAATTTCTTCTATTATGTCATATACTCTTAAAATTAGTAGGTCATACACTGGAACTGGGAAATATATTTCTTATGAAAACTATTGTGATAGGATATAACCATTTCAAAAATAGGACCTTGCAAAATTTTAACCATATGCTTAATGGGTCTTATTTGGAAATAATAACATATACTGTCAAGTTAACAAAGGTGAAGATGAAAAAAGGAGAAACAAACAAATCTAAACTAAACTAAATATGTATACAGATACATATTTAAGAAGACAGATACATATTAAAGCACAGTTCATATATATAATCTAAGTACTCTTAATTTTCTACTTGTAATTGCTTTAAAATTAGCATGAGTAAAGGATTAAAATATGCACTCTAGTTTATATATTGTCACAGTCATATTCCTTCTGTATATTGATTTTTATATAGAGTTCAAAATTATTGAAATGCACTTTGTGCTCTAATCTATAGAGAAGTAAAAGTCAAACAATTTTACTAAGGACTACAGAGTTCTTCACAGGAAAGAGAATAAAGTGCTTCCCCAAAAATTTTAGAAAAAAATCATTTATCATGTATACATTTATAGCATTTAAGTTAATATTACTTTTCTTAAAACTAATGAGATTGCATATTTAAATATACTCTTAAGGAATTATTTCTCTAGTAGTCATTTTAAAAATTGTAGCCTTCATAGAATCAAATTATCATGGAATATTTAAACATGAACACATTAAAAAACTAGGAAAACAATAAATAAAATCATATATTTTAAAACTCATTAGCCTTGAAACATTAAAATATAATCCCATTAGGAAAAATCACTTTAAAAATGTAAATCATATATCATTCCCTGAAGATCAGCCAACTGTGACTTTGATAGACCATTTCAGACAGGAATTCCAGTCTCTAGGGATCTCTGTGGGAAAATATATGATATCTCTTAAGAATGAATTTGGGGACTGTCATCAGGGTAATGCTATCAGAGTTCAAATTAGGCTGGCTGAATTGTTTGGAATTTGCTTTCTTATTGAGAGTATTCATGTGCTAAAAAATTAAGGGAACTAAAACACTGCTCATCATATTCATTGTTATTTTTAGAACTTTTACCTTGGCACTGTAGTTCATCTGATAGTTCTTTAGTTGGAAAATGAATTTTGCACATATCAAAAAATCATCTGCCATTGAGTGTTTCACTCTTGATGTATTCAAACCACTTTAGGAAGAAGAAATATGCCAGAATTCTCTGAAGAAAAGCATCTGATTTCACACAATCAATTCAAAACCTAATTGATTGAAATCTTGTGATCTTAAACTGGGGTAAAAGAGATTTGGGTCCCTTTTGAGCTTTTACCTCCTAGTATGAAGTGATAATACCACTAATATGAAGTAATAAATATCAAGGACATTTTTATGAAAAGAATATAGGATGAGAAAGTTACAAAAAGATACAACAAAGGATGAGGGCAGATTAAAAAAATAATGGCATCAAAAGAAAAAAAAAGAAAAGTTAAGGCTGTTAATACAACATATTGAATAGAATGGACAAAGAACAAGTTACATTTTATGCCTTGGAATTTTTGTTGTATTTACAAATTAAATGAAAATATTTTATGTTTAAATTGAAATATATATAGGTATGTATGTATATTGGAAAAGCTACATTTTAATGTGTATTTTTGTGTTTAGTCAGAACAGTTTATTCCTTAAGTCTTATGATGATACCAGTGAAATGAAGTGCATTCAGATTTGCAAGACAATCCAATGAGTTCTATTGCTACAAAGAGACAGGTCAAACTTTTTTTTTTAAGTGTTTCTCCTTGATTGTAAGTTGGTTGCTGTTGTTTAAATTCTTCTAGTAACTATTCTAGCTTTCTACTTCTTTCTCCTTGGGAAAATACAGACGAACTGATTCTTTGATTTGTCATAGCAGGACTTCTCCAAGTAAAAGTTTTATTTTGATACAGGCACACATGGTACCATTGAAATGCATTTAAATATATTTTATAACACAAATTACTGACACTAATACACAAACATTTCATAAGATCTATGCCAATACTTTAAATGATACTCCTATGCTAGAACAAACTACTTTTTTTGGCTATTCTAAACTCAAACTAATGTTCCAAATGGAGTAATAGGCCTAGTTTCTAAGTGGTCTTGAATTCTTATTTTGAACTTGAAAGTACAGAATGACAAAAAACTAGATTATCTTCTTTTGGGTACTGAATCCCTTTCTAAAAGTGAATAGCACTGTATTCTGTATGTCACACAAAAAGAATAGTTTTTGTCAAGAAATTTAACTGACTCATCTAATACTAGTTCCAGAAGAAGAGTGAATAAACAATGACATTTTATTTATAGGTAGAAAATATTTATGTAAAAGTATGAATTATGATATGATCATATTTTAAACAGCTACCTGACTAAACAGCGTTTTTAGAATTTTATTTTTCATCTATGAAGCAAACCATATTCATATTATTTCAAACAATGCAACCTTAAAAAATAAAATGGGAGCTTAAACCAAAAAGGCAAAAGGAGCATTTTTATGGATGAACCCAAATAATTAGAATTGACAAATGCTTTGGAAAGGACTTGTGAAAAGAAATTTAATCTATATTCATTTCTGAAATGAGACTTTTTAGTATTTGGAAGATATTCAAATAAGTTACATTGCATGACTAGGGTAATTTTAATTGTATGCATTGCTAATACTCATCAATTTAAGTGATAGCAGTTATGCTTTTTACTTAACTGGAATAAACTGAACTTAAACTAAATCTATCATTTCAAAAATATGCCTTCTGAGAGCTCACTTGGCAAATCAGATGGAGAAAGTGCATAAGTCTTAGCTATTACCTTTTTATCAGGCATATAGGTTGTGTCTATATAACTGGATTGAAGTGTAAACTTGAGGCAATTTTATGGATAATTCTGGCTTCAAAGACTGATTTGTTTTCTTGATTAAGTAATTACCCAACTCTCCACTTCATTTTTTCTTTACAGATTCAGCCATATGTTAATGGCTTTGGTCATTTTTGACATTACCTGAAGGTCTGTCTTAATTAGCTTTTTCATTCTTTGGGTAGGTCTATATGAAACAATTGCATCAGCAACTGTGAAGGCAATTATACAGATAATAAGCAAAATTCTTTCATTTAAAGTTATTTATTAACCTCGTCTATGTGTGGTTTTTTTAGCTTCTGTTGTGAGTATTATAAAGTATGGTACAAAAAAATGTAATTGGTCAAAAGATAACATTTTGAACTCTTACTTATAAGCTAATTACTTTAATGTCTACATATGAATAAATATTTCAGGCGGTGCAATGGTCTTCACCTAAATTCTGTAAAATTATTTCAATTTAATACCATAATGAATAAATAATAATTCAAGTTTATTGTGAAAGGAAGCATGACGAATTATTTGGTTAGTTGAGATGGTAAAGTAGCTAACCTGGGACCTTAGTTATCAGTTTTGCTAAATCACTCAAACAAACTTGATTAACAATACATTTCCTTTCCTTTTGTGCTATGTATTCTGCATAAAGAAAAGATGGCTGAGCTATTTAGACTATATTTCTAACCCAAATTCATGTTACAATTAATTTATCAACCCCATTTAAGTTGGTGCCATGTTGTTGTGGACTGCATCCATGCAGAAATTTGGAGGTGAGAAAGAGGATAGAGAAGAATGTACTTAGAAGGAAAATAGAGAAGAAAAATAGGTTTCTTGTTTCTAGAAATATATTTATAATGTAAATTCAAAATGATACAACATTTTAAATGAGGCCTATTTTAGAAATGTAGTAGTAAACAGCAACAGAAGAAAGATAATTTCTGGGGATAAAAATTCTAGCATTATGTGAAAATACTATTTGTAAAATGAAAACCAAAATAGTTTTTCAGGTAAAGGGAATTAATGCAAGGATCTTGCTTTTATTTTATAAGCTGTTTCTATAGCTAGTAAACAATTTTTCTTTTTAAAGAAGCCTTCTTGCTAATATTGCCCATATATAGAAATATAAAAGTAATCCCTGCCTGATGACCTATAGTTCTAATAGAAATATAAATCATATACTGTTTTTAGAGGCTCGAGGAATTCTTTAGACTGATTATTAAAATACTTTCAAGAACTGACAGAAGCATTTTCAAAGTAGCTCTTTGACATTGACCTTCATTTTATTTCATTTATAATCCCCTTTCACAGAAGTTTCTCAGGTCACAACTTTGTGACTGATGGATTTAGTAACTAATACTTTCTATGATTACTAGTGTAATCATAGAGGCTATTATAATGATTGTCTGTCATATTAAAATTGGGGGAGACTATAGAGGAGGAATAATTGTGCTAGTCAACATTCTCGTAGGCCATAAAGTAGGATACTTTATTCTTTGTGCATGGCTAAAATAATCATCAGAAGACTGGTATTAAAGGCTAAAAAGGCTGAATCCTTTTATTCCTGAAGCATGGTTTGCTTAGAGTACTCTCATTTTATTAAATGACTCTTTAAACAAAATATAAGCAGAAACAGTCAATTGAATTGCTTACAGTTTTGAAAGGTGACTCCTAGCATGTTTGTTTTAGAATCTTTTACAAAGAAGTTTCATCAGTATTTTGTACAAAACTTTATCATTCTTCTACAAGGTATACATCATTCCAGCCTGATGTGACAAAAGCAGAAAAAATAAACAGTAGGATTTGTTATATTGGAATCAAAGTATAGCATCTTCAGGTCAAAACAGTCATATATAAAAGATGTTTGAGTGTTTCTATGAATAATTGTTTTAGAAAATACTAGATTTCAAAGACAGGTTTACAGAGTATTGTTTTAAAATAGGATAAAATGGGTCATCAGTTTCTATAACAGAGACCTTACATTTAAAAAAGCAAAATAGTTTGACAGATGGAGAGATATTTTCTACCTCCATATCAGTGTACATTTTAAGATAAATTAGGAAATATATAATAAACTTGTTATAAAATAAATTCTATAATCTTCATTTCCAAAAGTACTATGACAACCTTATGTAGTTAAGTATTCATATAGAATCTGTGAAATATTATTTTAAACTCTAGTTTTCCTCAAATTTAACTACTTACAGATCTTAAAGGTATATTTATTGCATTAATACAATCTCTCAAAAGTCTTAACACAGTTTTAAGCTTTACTAGCTTACTGTATTTCACAGCAAAATAATTCATATATAATTTAAATTTTGTTCACTACCCTACTTAGTTCACTATAATAGGGTTTCATTTTTACATCTGGAAGATTCAATATTTATAATTTTGGTTATAATTTTTTAAAGAAGTCTTCCATTCTTTGCAAAGTAAGGTTGGTCCTGAAGTAGTGAGAGTATTGTGGGCTTTAAGAGTTAAGTAGAATTTTGCCTGTTTTATCAAAAGGATACTATCATTGTAATAATGGGGAAAAAGAGGCAATTCAGTGAGTCAGCAGTCTAACCTTTTTTTTTCTCCAAAGAAGTAACTAGATCCTCAATGTTCTTTTTAAAATACTTATACTTCTCATTTTTTATTCATGGAAAATTATTTATATTAATGAATGTACATTATGGCAAATCAGTGACTCAAGAGAAAAAAGTAGATAGTGATACTCATCTAAGCAGAGATTCTTAGATGCTCAGGAATTTTTGTGTCTGCATTGCATCTATTTCACATATGGAAGAGACATCTGCCACCCTCATTTTGATAATCCAGGTTGTAAATAGCTCACAAGATGATGAAGAAAATGGGAAGATTTTTAAGTTATTAGTGAAAATACTGCCATACCTTTATACCCAAACTCAACTGGTTTGAGAAAAAAAGCTGATCCCTAAGGTGTTTTAATCACAACTGACATTTATATAGCATTTTAAAGTTTGCAAAGCACTTTACAACCATTTTATCATTTAAGCCTCCCAGACACCCTGTGAGGGAGATACTTTGACACTTGAATGGATCTGTGATCTCATAGATGTCAGCACTCCCTCCAGTAATACTTTTGTCCATGTCTTGCCATAAATTCTCTACAAGGAATCCACCCAACATCCTAAGGACTTTCACTGTGTGGATACTGTGGAATATGTGGGCTAACTCTTCATATATCTCTGGTTTTTGTTTCACAACTGGTCTGTCTTTTATTCCTCACACATGCCTCTCTGGTGATCACTTTTATTTTGTTATTTCTACACATATAGAGTCTATGGTGTTTCAGCTTTCTGTACTGATGGTACAGAAGGAAGGAAAGAAGGAAGGAAGGAAGGAAGGAAGGAAGGAAGGAAGGAAGGAAGGAAGGAAGGAAGGAAGGAAAATAAAGGAATAAAAAGAAAGAATCTCTCCTAACAAGGAACTTACATTACATTGGGGGGAGACAACAAGTACATATATAGATACATGCAGCACAAGTATAAAGTTAATAAATACAAAATAAATATACATTGCAACAAATTATACAGTGATTTAGGAGGGAAGTCACTAGTAGTTGGGAAGATCAGAAAACGCTTCCTGCAGAAAATGGTGCCTGAGCTCCATCTTAAAAAAAGAGGGCAACTCTGTGAAACACTTTTTCCAAAAGAAAGTGCATTTGAAGCATTGAGGAAAGTCAGTACAAAGACTCAAAGATAGGAGAGAGTGTGTAAAGAAAACCAATTTGGCTGGATTGCAGAGGGCAGGAGGGAACATAAAAATCCCCTGAGTCTGGAAAAGTAGTTTGGAGCTAAGTTGTATAGGACTTTTAAACATAAATAGAGGAGTTCCTATTTTATCAAGAGGCAATAGGAAATAACCAGAATTTATTTTGTAGGAGACACATGATCAGATCTGCACTTAAGGAAAATTACTTCAGTGGTATTATGTAGGCAGGACTATTAGTGGTTAAAATTTTGAGGCAGAGGAAGCTATAGGGAACCTATTACAATAATCTAGGTGAGAGGTGATTGGGTCCTGAACTAAGGTGAGAACTGCATAAGTGGAAAAGAGCTGAAGGCAAGAGATGTTATGAAGGTAAAAATGCTCAATGGATATTTTTATACTCACTTTACCATTGAGGAAACAAGTTGAGAGATATTTAAGTGTCTTGCTCATCGTCACAGAACTAATAAGACAGCATGATATAGTGGAAAGAGCATTTGACTTGGAATTAGGAAAGCTAAGTTTAAATCATGTCTCAGTTACTTCTTAGCTATGTGACTATGGGCAAGTCATTTAACTTCTCTGTGTCTTGGTTTCCTCAATTATAAAAGGATAAGGTTAGATTCAATGGTTTCTAAGATACCTTCGACCTCTAAACCTAGGATCTTACTTAGAGGTAGAATTCAAATCCAACCCTTCTTGCCACCGAGCACATCTGACTGTTTCTGTAACTCTAATAACAGATCACTTTAAGGCTTTAAGGTGGAATAGTTAACAGACTTGTAAACTCTGGAGGTTTCTAAAGAGAAATTGGATTTATGGTATTTTGGAGTAGTCTGGATTCTGTCATATCAGCTGAGCTGGTGGGTTGTGCTGATGACTTTAGTGATGTGTCAAAGCCCTTATGATTCTATGAAGCGTGTTAACTGGAAAGAAGTCAAGAGACAAGTAAGTCTGTAGTTTCAACTCTACCATTAAATGACTTTGTTACCGTGGACCAATTGCTTAAGGTATCTTGGTCTTGATTTCTTTATCTGTTAAAATGAATAAATTAATGATTGGCTGATCTTACATAGCAGTATATTCCTTTTTTTTTGGAGGGAAGAAGGCAAGGCAACTGGGATTGTGACTTGCCCAAGGTCAAAACAACTAGTAAGTGTGTTAAATGTCTGGAGTCAGATTTGAACTCAGGTCCTCCTGACTCCAGGATTCGTACTCTATTCACTGCGCCACCCAGCTGCCCCAGCAGTGTAATTCATTTCAAACAAAACACTAATAGTAAAATCTTCTAAAATGTCTTAAATGTATTCTTCTAATATGCCAGATAACAGAAGGCAAATTATTTTTAATAACCTCAAATAATCAAATGGATCTCATATCTAAATTCAAATACACTTCAATGTTAATATTTTCTCCCCAAGATGAAGAACCCTACCATGCCTATTCATTTCTAAAATTCTTTTCCACATCCTCCTGTAAAGTTTGCCCAGGGGTCAACTCAATATTCTGGGAACCTTTCTTGTTTTCTTGTGACATTACAAGGATACCAATGGAACACACAGACTGCCCATCATTTATCGTCACTCTCACTGCATAATAAACCTACCTTCTTTTTCACTCATATGTTTCTTGGATGATTCCTTTTACTCAGAACTTCGTAACTCCTTGTTTGTAATATGCTACAGACACTGTGAATATTAATACACTTAAAATAATTTTATTTCCAGGAAAGTATAACCTCTTTTATCTTTATCAAATATTATCTTGTCATTTAAAATCCCTTAAGCAGACCATGGAAAGGGGATGGTCTAAGAAACATCATTAGTTTTAGTACCAGTCAGACTTTGTCATGGGGTCAGTGGGAAATAATTTTAGTAAGTACTCCCCCAACCTGAGGATAACTATATCCAGTGGTATCATTGAATGGTTGGTTTGTCTCCACTTCTACTGATTTGAGACCTCAATCTAGGTACATTACCCTCACTATGAGTCACTAGTTCAATTTGATATCAATTAGCTTTTGCAAAAGGACATTTACTTCCAAGATGTAATAAGAGGCACAAATATTTTCCCTTAAAACCCCATACTCTCCCTTATGCCCCTTGGTTTCTAGGAAGAATAAACTCAGACTAAAGGCAATTTTCTACATGGCAATATAAACCAAGGTAATATCCAAATGCATATTTGTTTCTGGATAGGTCCTCATCTCTGCTATCTCTGGAATAGGTCTCAAAGGTTGCTTCTCTTAGCATGGTAATCGACTGTATGGTTGCTAAACCCAGAATGGCCTCTGTTCTAGGACCTCCTCAGTGACTTACTCTCTTGATCTCTCAAAGCTCACAATTTTTAAAAGGACTACAACAGAGAGGAAATAGGCTGTTATAAGTTTGCAAGAGTCAGGCAAATTTCCTCTTTCTTCCACTATCTTCCAGAAAACTTAAGAGTATAGTAGAATGGATTAGAAAGCAGAATCTGACAATATGTTGTTTAAAATAAACACAAAATAAACACAAAGATTCACATAGAGGTAAAATGAAGGGCCAGAGAAAAATCTATTATTCTTCAATTGAAATCACAAAAGGAAGGGTAGCAATCATGATTTCAGATAATACTACAGAAAATAAAAATAAGATAAAAAGAAATAAGCAAAGAAATTACACTTTGATTAAAGGTACCATGTACTTATCAATATAACATCCAGATATTTCAAGTAAAAAAAGCTAAACAAATTTGATGGAGAAATAGATAGAAAAATTATAATAGTGAGGGGACATAATGTACTCCTTCATATTCAGACAAATATAACCAGTGGATAAATAAGTTAAGTATCTGAATAGAACTTTAGAAAAAGTAGAGATAATAGTTGATCACTGAATCATCTATATTGAATCAGATACTGATGATTATTGAATGAGAAGAGAAAGGAATTTACATTCTACTCAGCTGTGCATCACATTTTTCCAAAAATTGACCATATTTGAGGGCATAAAGACCTTGCCAAAAATATAGAAAAGAAATACTGAACATATCATCTGTTGATCACAATAAAATTATATGTAATAAAGAGCAGAAACTTAAATAAAAATTAAAAGTAACTGGATACTATCATAATTTGAAAGAACTAGTGAGGGGAGTGGCTAGGGGACGCAGTAAATAGAGCACCAGCCCTGGAGTCAGGAGGACCTGAGTTCAAATGCGGCCTCAGACACTTAACACTTACTAGCCATGTGACCTTGGCAAGTCACTTAACCCCAACTGCCCCCTCCAAACAAAGAAGCAAACAAAAAAAGAACTAGTAAGGACAAAGAACAAACTGGATAAATGATAGAAAGTTCATCAAAGAAAATGGCAACAATTAGATAGCATTCAAAAACTTGTAGCATATAGATAAAATGGCTCTGAAGGGAAAATGTTTTATCTTAAATGTTTTCATCAAAAAAGGGAAAAAAACAAATCAACAAATTGCAATTTTAAAAACTTGAACAAAAAAATCCCCGACTAGTAATGAAGTATAAATTATACAAAATTTAGAATGATATTAATAAAATTGAAAGCAAAAATACCATTGAATGGATTAATAAAACTAGCAACTGTATTTTTAACTAGAGAAATCAACAAACAACTGACTAGTTTAAGTCTTTTAAAAAGAAAAAATTAAATTGATTCTATCAAAGGTGACAATTTTAAATTTTCTTCTCCATTCTCCTTCTCCTAAAACAAAAACATAATACCAATACAAAAAGAACCCAGGCGACATGTCATCTTGAATAGAGAGGTACACAGATCTCTCCCCTTATAACATTGTCACTCTTCTCTCAATCAGATGACATCATCCAGGAAGAAACATAGGAAAAAAAGAGGTTGATGCTCTGCCTGGCTAGTACCTTTCTGAATGCATTTCCAGTTCCAACTATGCAATTGTAGTTAATCAATTATGTGCATATTCACCACTTGGTTAATAGACCAGAACCAGTTATGGAAGTCTAAACATGATCCAAATTTGTTCAAGTCACTTTCATTACATGTCATCTTGACTCTTGATGGAATCTTTTCCAGGTACAGAATTACAAAAATGACATTCTATGCATATTCAAAAGAATTGGGCAAATTGGTCAGTCCTATATTACAAAAAGACAAGAATACAAGTAGCTAGGTGTAGCAGTTCATCCATAGTGTGGAAGGGGAAAGAAACCAGTTCTTTTTCCTCTAGGATCCCTTATAGGAAGAGGTTGATTGACAAATACCTTATCAAGACTCTTTCCAATCAAATTTCCTTCCCAAATCTCTTAAGGCAGCCCAAAGGTACAGTGACCATACTTTCTAGAAGAAAAATTGGGACATTTGATCCTAAAAAAGCATTTGTGATTTGTGAAAGTGACAGATTATTGGAAATTAAGACTGTCCTACGAAATCCAAGATCTATATACACTTAGGAATAGTTGCCATACTTAAGAGAAAGCTAATGAAAACGACAGGATAAGCAGAAAGAATGTGAAACAGGTCATTAAAGAAAGTATTGAAGGAATGTGAGGGTCAGTCAGTCAACAATATCAACCCGACTTTGTGCTACGCACCGGGAATACTAATAGAAACAGAAATACAGCCCAGCCCTCAGGGGATTAGATGCAAGTAGAAGAAAATAACACAGAAGAGAGGGCAGTAAAAGTGGGGCAATAGTTTTGGGGGGCAGGGGAGAAAGTACTTAGCATGGGGATGTGGTAGAGAAACTCATCTAGTGATGGATCAGTAGAACAGATGGAGAAGAATCAAGACATATTGGGCCTGGGCTTTCTTAAAAGGAAATTTCTGAGAAGAACCAGTCAATCAGAAGATGAGGCCTGAGTACTTCCAATATGAGAAGTAGTGTAGGAGTGAGATGAGTTTCCAGTGTGGAGAACTGTCTATGGCAAGGTAGAGAAAGTCTATAGGAGCTGAGTCAGCAGTGCATCCTGGAGAGACATGAAGACAAGAGTAAAGAATGAAAAGGCAAGAGTTCTCTTGGTAGAGGATGAAGACTTGCTGAATATATCCAAGGGTAAGTATAGTAACAGAAACCTCGTTGGGGTGATCAGAAGAAATAGGAGCTCCAGAGAGGTCTCCAAAAAAGGTTATTAGGAACCTATAGACTCCTGAACAGTGCCTAAAACTTTTGCATCTAGTTTCAGTCGATGAAACAAGAGCCTTAAATAACCCAGAGACAGAGGTGATAGCATCTCTTTCTCTACTGATCAGTTCTTCCTTAAGGTCCAAATTCACATGTGCTAGAGTTTGGGAGGAAGGTCAGATGAGTGAGGATGAGAAGAAGCAGCCATGCCAGCCCACAAACTCTTTTTACTACTAGAGTCAGGAAAAGGGCATCTGACTCAGAGACAAGATTTGAAAAATTGTCTGCCCCCTCCACCTATTAAAATAATGTCTCTTTGTGTTTCCATTTATCAAAGATCATGAACTTTACTGTACCACATAAACATGTTGATGTTTCAGGCAGTAGAAATCCTAACCAGTACCACTTGGCTTGGCTAACCTCAATTCAGTCTCATCTCCAACTGGTACCCATGCTTAGCAATTACTTAGTCTGAAATTAACAATGGAATCATTCCATGATGCCCACCTGCCCCAACTCCATCCCAAGATGAGCTCATCTACCATCACAAGTTGTATTTTTTTTATTCAGTGGAAAATTTTGGCCTAGTTTGTGGAACTACAGAGGTTCATGAAATCAGAGTTTGAGAGTCACTGGGATGGAGGATTTCTAAGTTCCTTTTCAGATCTATTTGCAATTTGTTCTGCTCTCTGGGATCCCAAAGAATAAGTCTTAGCCTTCATTCACATAGCAGACCTCTGAATACTTGAAGACAATTGTCACATCATCCCCTCTACCTCCTGTCGCCCAAGTCTTTCCTTCTCCAGGCTGAAAACCCACCATTCTTTCAATTGCTTCTCATATTGCATGAACTTGCATAGTTTCAATATTACATTCTCCCCACCTCTGTTATTGATTTCCTTCCTAAAATCATATGTAATAAGGCTTTGGAGAATACACAAAGTGCCTCAGATGATGCCCCCCATGAAAGTCATTGGGGAATTTTTTCTAGCAGAACCTAGTGGACAGGTAAGGGAAGTGTTTGGAGAGAGATAAGTTTGGATTGGAGAGACTGTGGAACATAGACATAGGACTTGAAACTGGTTCTAATTGGCTAACCACGTGCTTGGGAGGAACCTTTCTTAATTGGCTGCTTAGCTGGAAATGTCAGCATCTTCAAAAAGTTATGAGTTAGCTTGCAGTTATCTCTTTGCTCTATTCAAAATCTGAGGCAACATCATGAAAGACAGCATGGTCCTTTTCTCATAACAGCTGATGAACAAATATGTTATGAGGGGAAAGACCTCTCTTCATATCTTATTCCCCTCTAAGGCTATATGGTCCCTGAGAAACAGTCCTCTATCCTTGACCTTTTCAATTTGTCTTTTCCATGCTAGGTGCAGAGAGTAAAGTCTCTGTCTTGGTCTGGAGAATGAGCCACAGGAATCTGGAAGTCAGAATCTGGAGTGGTATTGCTACCAGTTCAGTTGAGGACCCAAAGAGAACTGAGTGAGCTTTGGGAGTGATCCCTAGGACTCCAGTCTAGTGGAGGGACTCATTTAGCACCTTTCCTGCATTTTGAGAAAGGAACTCAGTGTCTGGTACCTTATCCTGCCAGGTGATCTTCAGAATCTTGTTAAGACAATTCTAATGGAAGTAATTCCATTTCCTGGCATGGTACTGGTAGACTGTCCAGGTTTAACAGGCATACAATAATGAGGTGGGCACAACTGCTCTGTAGACCTTCAGTTTGATAGTCAGTCTAATACTTCTCTCCCACACTTTCAGAGCCTTCCAAACACTGAGCTAGCTCTGGCAGTGAGTGTGTTAACCTTATAATCAGTGTATACATCCCAGGAAAGTAGACTACCAAGTTAAGTGAATTTTCTTTTTTTTTTTTTCTGCTTCAATCTTTATTGAGGTAAAGGGTAGCATTTTTCATCAGATCCCTTTGGGATTGTCTTGGATCATGGTATTGCTGAGTCATTCACAGGAGATCATTGTTACAATGTTGCCAATACTGTGTAGGGTGGTTTCCTGGCCCTGCTCACTTCACTTTGCACCAGCTCATGTGAGTCTTCCCAGGTTTCTCTGAGCGCAGCCTGCTCCTCATTTCTTATAGCACAATAGGATTCCATCATAATCACAGACCACAACTTACTTGATCAGTCCGTAATCGATGGACACCCCTTCAGTTTCCAATTCTTTGTCACCAGAAAAGAGCTCACATAGATATTTGTGAGTGTTTCCTTTTAAAAAAAAATCTCTGGGTGTACAGCGCCAGTGGTGGCGTAGCCTGGTCAAAGGGTATGCGTGGTTGATATAAAGGTTAAATCTTAAGGATGACACCAAACAACAGGGAGCTCCTGAGGGGCAGGGCCTAGTTCTCTGCCTGGCGCAGGTTTGCTGATCTCTGTGAGTTCCTTGAGCCGGAGGTAGGGCCGTGGCATTTCCTCTTAAAAAAGCCACACTTCCAAAGCATGGCGATGATGCCAGCCAGCAGCAGAACTCCACCAGCACTGCTTCCTAGAATGATGGGCAAGGTGTGGAACCTGGCGGCCTTCAGCAGTATGATGGTGATCGAACTTCTGAGGCTGCCCGGGCCCTGGCTCTCGTACAGCGCTTTGTGGAAGGAGATCTCAGCGGGGATACACAGCTGCGACAGGGCCTCGGGCAGCTGCGGGTTCAGCTCGGCCTCCAGCCACACTTTGGAGGGGGTGGAGGACAGGACGCAGTGCAGCCGCAGCCGCTGCAGGTCCGCAGGCTCCGTGGGCCCTTCTGGGCAGCGGGCCTTGCACCCTAGCTCCCTGCTGCACTTCAAACGGGCCTGGAGAGCGAAAAAGCTAAGTGAATTTTCCCACAGCATTTAAAACGTCTCCATTTGCTGTAATTCATAGTTCCACAAATGGACAGTGTGGTGCTAGCTGATAGAGCACTTGTACTTTTTTGGTGTTAATTATTAGGCCACAATTAGTGCAAGCAGCAGAGAATCAACTCATAGTTTGCTACATCTCAGCTTCATTGAGTGCACAATCATTTGCAAACATAAAAACATGCACCAACACTACCTCTGCTTTGGTCTTGGCATGTAGCCTTTTCAAGTTGAAGAATTTACCATTGATGTGGTAGGTGACCCTCATGCTGTGTTTGTCATCATTGATGGCATTGGACAACATGGCTGAAAATATCATTCTAAAAAGCATGGGAGCAAGCACACATTCTTGCTTCAGTCTACTGGTGACTGGGATAGCACTTCCAAGCATTCAAACTATTTCAGAGAGTGCAGCTCCAATGGACTGGTCACATTGTTCGAATGTAAAACCTTCACTTGCTAAAAAGACTACTTTATGAAGAACTCACACAAGGCAAATGTTTACATGGTGGTCCGAAGAAGCAAATATAAGACATTCTCAAGGTCTCTCTTAAGAACTTTGGAACTGATCATGTGACATGGGAGACACTGGCACAGGACCACTCTGCATGGTGTGCCATCATCAGAGAAGGTGCTGTGGTCTACGAGCAAAGTAGAATTGAAGTAGCTCAAAAGAAATGGGAGATACACAAATTCAGAGCACCCACCCCAAATATTCACATGGACTATTTGTGCCCGACCTGTGGTAGAACATTCTGAGCTTGTATTGGTCTAATCAACCATAGCTGGACACTTTGCAACTTGACTCTAGCACAGTGATGTCATTTTGGTCCTCTTTAAGAATGAAGAACAACAATCAACCATTCTGCATTTAAAAATAAACTTGGTAGGATCAAAGTTTTAATCCTGCTGGCCTGGAGACTGAGGCAGTGTAGGAGAGAGACTTCTATGAAAATGTTTATTTTTGTTATATCTTTGAAGAAAAATCCAGAATTTGGTAAAATGGGGGAAGAAGATATACCCTAAACTCCTGGTACCCTGATAAGTAACATAACGAGGTGGCTCTGGGAGAGGGGTCTATAATACTCAAAGGATAGTATATCTTAAGTTAAAAGGGGTCTGAGAGATCATGAGTTCCCAAACTTATTTGACCCACAGCCCCTTTAAAAAAATTACTCAGCACTCCCCTGGGGTTAGGTTAGATTAATTCTTATTTTTATTCAATGCCCCCCCAATTGCACCCAAGGCTACTACTGCCCTCCATGATTCTTCCAGCACCTCCCAGGAGGTGGTATCACCCAGTTTGGGAGTCTATGATTGGCCAATGACTTCATTTTTAAGCTCAGGAAACTGAGACTCAGAGATGTTAAGCGACTTGGCTAAAGGCTCAGGTACATTAAATAGCAGACCTCTGATTCCCAGTTTGTTCATTCCACTGCATCACATTACCTTTTTTATATTAATGTTAGCTTTTGTTATTATTTTAAAGGTTTAACTCTTTCTTTTGTCCATTACTGTCCCATGAAATAACACAGACATAGTGTTAACTTCTGTACATTGCTGTGATATAGTGTATATTCTGGGAAAATCTGTTGAGAAACTTTAAACATTTTTTAGTTTTTATAATAATAAACATGAAAATTTCACTTTATAAAAAACAAGAAGATTGTATGCAAAACCACCAAGAAAAAAACCACGTCTAGGCATCAAAAGGCATCAAAGTATATGCAAAACCATGTATAGTTTTTTTTAAGAATATATGGTCATTTTAATACGGTAGTAACAAAATGTCCCTATTTGTATCACCTTCTAAACTTGATTTTTTGTTTTGTTTCTTTTAATTGTTTTATTTTATTTTATTTTTTGCTACATTTTAAGTTCCAATGTGTCTCCCTCCCTCTTTTCTCCCCTCCTCCCAGAGAAGGCCATCATTTGACACAAATACAAAGATCTACACATACGTGTGTATATAAAACCATACCAAATTTTACTTATATTTATCAGTTCTCTCTAGGAGGTAGATAATATCTTCCTCCATGAGTCCTTTGTAGTGATCATATTCCATTTTCAGTGCCCACAACTGAACAGCCATTGGTCTGGCCAAAGCAGAGTACAGTAGGATTATCACTTCCTTGTTCTTGGAACCTCTGCTTGTCAATACAGCCTAAGATTAGAGCGACTGTCTTAGCTGCTAATCACACTTTTGATCATAGTTAGGAGAAACATCTTTCTTTAGAAGAAAGTTTCCCAGAGAAGGGGTAATCCAGAGTTACAATTAAAACAAAATGCAGGATAGGCAGACATCTAGGAAAAGGCACAAAGGGGTGGGGGGGAAACAAATGATGCTTTTTCACATTACATTTTATTTGTGTTTCTACTAAAGTCCTCTCTCTCATAGAGAAGTCAGCCAGCATTTGGAAAGGCTACGCCAGTGGAATTCAAACTTTAATGGATTCCATCAAGTGGAAAGGTTTCATTCAGAGGACAGATCTAGAGATCTATATTTTTGTCACCCAAGAATTGGCCCAGTTGAATTTCTAACAGCTCCCCCACAGAAAGATGACTGGCCAAAGGATCACTTTGTCAGTGATAACACCTTAGGGAGATCATTTCCTAAGAAGCAGTGTCTGTGGAGCAAGTTCTTGAACTGATGAAATCCTGGACCATTCAAGTATTGATGTATTTTACAAACACATATGCTTTTAATGCCAAAAAATCCCACTCTCCATGGCAATAAGCTATTTTGTAATGTAAACTCTCAAGGTGTTAGGGGTAGACCTGAAGCTGGTACCCTATTAATTCAGGTTTAATGTTGGAACAAAATGAGACACTCATAATTTATTGAACTTCATAAACAAAAGGACGTTTACTTGGTTCTGCTGTAAGAAAGATAAATAATAGACAAGAAGGACACAGTGGCCATTAGCCATCTCCCAGCTCTGCATTTTCACTGGCTGTTCATGCCTGGAATCCCCTTTATCCTCATCTTCACCTCCTGGATTTCTTTATTTCCCAGATAAAATCCTACCTTCTGCAAGAAGTCTTTCTTGATCCTGCAATTAGGGGGCATTGAATAAAAATAAGGGTTAATCTAACCTAACCCCTGGGGAATGCTGAGTAATTTTTTTTAAAGGGGGCTGTCTTCCTTCTGAAGTGTCTTCCTTCTGAAGCTATTCCCAATTTCTGTTGAATATATCCTGTTTATATATAGTTGTCTACATGTTGTCTCCTTCCATTAGATTGTGAACACCTTGAGAGAAGGGCCTGTTTTGCCTTTCTCTGTATCCTCAGTGCTTAGCACAGTTGCTCTTGTTCATCCTTCATTTTTGACTTGTATCAATAGCAATCATGGGATAATGTCTTGATTCATTGTGAATTGGATTTGAGTAAGTTAGAGTTGTACAGTCATCAGTCTCATTCTTTCTTCCTGTGTCATCGAAGTCCAGTGGCAGGAAAAAAGTCAAGATGACTGGCAATGGTCCACAATGCAGTATATGACCAAGCTCTAAGAGATCCACAGAGCCTGCTTCACCTGCCTTCACGGCCATTGGAAGAAATTGTTCTCATCTACCTAGTTTTCACATGCTTGGGGTAAATATCTCCCCAACACACTGACAGATTTGAGACCTGTGGGTTACCATCAACCTGGTGTAGCCCATTTATAGAGGTGGTTTAGGGGTATAGTCACTGCATATGCCATAGCTTTTTGGAGCTGCAGGTGAATTTTAGCTGAAGGGGGACGCCAAAGATGGATGAACAGCCCTGAAAAGGGCTCAGTGCCCTCACACCAGAGGTTCTAGTCCTCCTGAATACCCCCATATACCCCAATACATACTTGGCACATAGTGTTTAAAAATACTTGTTGACTTGACTGGAGTAGCCAGGAAAGTAGAGGGAGAATCTGAGATGGATTTTGAAGAAGGATTTTGATAAATGAAGAAGAGGTCAGTCTTCCAGGTGATGAGAATAGTATAAGCAGGAACAGAATTGAATATAGAATCTTTAGAGAACTTTTTAACTGGTGAAAGCACAACTATTTGAAAGTGGAAGATAAGACTATATAAGCAGGTTAGAGAGCTAACTTCAGAGAGTCTTCAGAGCCAAGCAGAGGATTTGACACTTGATGCCATAGGAAATAGGGAGCCATGGTATTTTTTGAGTTGAGCAAAGAGGTGATGAAAATGAGGACAGTTAGGACATTTGAAGAAATGTGGAAAATTACTTTCAGTCATATGCAGGATGGATTGAAGGTCAAAATGTTAAAGGCAGACAATAGGGGCGGCTAGGTGGCGCAGTGAATAGAGCACCGGCCCTGGAGTCAGGAGGACCTGAGTTCAAATCCGCCCTCAGACACTTAACACAAAAAAAACTAGCCATGTGACCTTGGGCAAGTCACTTAACCCCAGCTGCCCTCCAAAAAGCAAAAAAAAGATAAAAAAAGGCAGATGATAGGGGTCTGAGCTTAAATGATAGTGGTGAGCACAGAGAAGAAAGGGAAGAATCTGAGAAATATAAAGCAAGGGCTTTCAAGTTAGGATCTGTGAATTTGCTGCTTTTTTGATATTGTGATAACTGTATTTTGATATCAGTGATTTCCTCTGTGATTCTATGTAGTTTATTTTATGCAAAAAACAATTAGGAACCCTTGTTATAAAGGAACAAAGAGTACTTCATGGTAGATTGGATAATACTAGGCAAAAAGAAAGAATGGTCAAGGATGATTCCAATTTTTCTTGCCTGGGATATTAGAAGAATAGTTCTGCTAATAGGAATTTCAGAGAGGGAACTAGAAGCCAGTTTGGATGGCAAAGATGATGTTTTAAAATATGATGAATTTGAAATGAAATTTAGATAGTATTGGAAACTAAAAGTGTAAAAGATTCCTGAATAAAGGAAAGAAGCAGGGACCCTTTGGAACTCTCAAGACCAGTGTAGGGGGAAAGAGGATGCTCTATCAAAGGGAAGAGCAGAGTGGTCAGATTATTCAAATGAAAGTAATGGAGGCAGCTAGGTGGTGTGGTGGATAGAGCACCAGCCCTGGAGTCAAAGAGACCTGAGTTCAAATGTGGTCACAGACACTCACTAGCTGTGTGACCCTGGGCAAGTCACTTAACTCCTAATTACCTCCTTAAAAAACTGGAAGGAAGGAAGGAAGGTAAGAAGGAAGGAAAGAAGGAAGGAAGGAAAGAAAAAGTAATGGAAAGCAGTACCTTAGAAGCCACAGAGCTCCTCAAGGACATGCTCAACAGTGTTAATGCAATGGACTGAAATAATAGAACGTCTTTTGTCTTTTGGCAGTCCAAGATCTGGCATCAGCTCACCTTTCCAGCCTTATTTCCTATCACTCCCTTCCATGTACTCCATGCTCTAGCCAAACAGGTCTACTTGCAGAAACCTATAAACACACCCTGCATTTCCCCTGCTTCTCTGCTTTTGTTCCTAATGTTAGCTGTTATCCCTCCAGTTCACCTGTTGAATTCCTATCTCCAAAGTCCAGTTCAAATTGTATCTTCTCTGGGAAACTCTATCTAATCTCCTCTGCCTGCAATTCCCTGCCCTCCCCCAGCCCTTGAACCTTTCTTTGTTCTTTATTTACACCTCTCTAAATGCTCATCATGTGTTATTTTGTTTTCTGTGGTTGGTGTCATAACTTTCCACTAGACTAGACTCCAAGGCTGCAGAGGTGATATTTCCTTGAAACTTTGTAGCTCCTCAGCACCTAGAACAGGGTTCTGTACCTAGTAAATATTTTTAAAATGTTTGTTAAATTCAATAAGATTAGGATGTGACTAAAAAGCCACTGTCTTTGGCCAAGACAAAGTCAATAGAAACCTCAGAGACGGTTTTTCAGGGAACTGTTCCCTTTCCTGACTTCTTTTGACTATCCCTAGACATACACTTCATTATTTCTATTTTGCATTTTATTTAGTTCTTTCATGTGCATAAATCTTATTTTACCAAAAGTAATCTTAAGAGTAAGACCCTTAAGAATGGGATCCATTTCATAATGCTTCTTCTTTCCCATTGGACAAAGGGCACAAAGCAGGTGCTCCATAAATACTTGTTTAATTAGTTGAATTGACTGGAGAGGGGGAATTGAAAAGGGTACTGTATTAGAGAAACTGAGAATGGATACTCTGGAAGTGGACATTTCACTTTAGATATTTTTAACTATAAGGGTGATAGGTGGAGGGACAATTGGACCAAGTGAAGATTTTTGTGAATTGCTGATATTTTTGCATACTTGAAATAGAGGGGACAAGAGATAAATTGTTTATGTGAGAAAGAGGAAGTGATAATGTTAGGGATGAGATTACTGACCTGGTTTAAGGTACTAGAGTTCAGGGCACAGCTGCAGGGGTTTGAGTCTAGGAATTGGCAAGAGAGCTGCTACTATCCAAGAAAGGGGAGAAGGAGAACAGATTGGAAAGGCAAACTGTGAGACTAGCCAAGGGATTTCTCCCTGATGGGTTTGATTTCATCATGAAAGTAGGTCACAGGGGCTTTATATGAGAAACAATGACAATGATGGGTCATAGACTTTGGAGAGAGCTGATCAGAGTAAGAAAGTATGGACTTGATATAAGATTGATATAGGACATGAATGGTTAAGGGATCTTTTTATTTCCTGAAATATAGATTCTATTTACAAAATCATATATTTATTTGTAAGTTTAAGTTCATAAATGTGGATGTTAGCTACATAGGAATTCCATTCTGAATAAGATTATTTGAAAACATACATAAAAGGAATGGCAGATTAAATAAAAATATTATGATAAAATTCACCATGAATTTTTTTCTTGCAAAAGTAGGTAGTCTTTCAATGACCATTTGAAATAAATGAGGCATTACAAAAGGAGGTTGAACAATCCAAGAACATACTGGCAAACTGTCATTGAAAGCTACCTCTTAGTTAATTTGATTGGATCACTATTACTGAAGAAATGAAGATTTGAATCTGAAAAACATTCATAGTCAAATTCATCTCTTACTGACATATCACACCTTTTTTTAAGTTATGGACTTCAGGGCATGGCATATTTTCTGTGTTCCTAATTGCTTAATAAATTGTCCTGCACAAAAAAATGGGGTTTCCTTGCTCCTAGGATGCTAGGTGCATGCCCAAATACAAAGTCTGTGACATGAATTTTACAGAGAAATTCCAGTCGCATTCCTATACCATAATGATCACTGCTAGGTAAACACTGACTCCTTCCCATCTCTAAAAAGTCTCCAGAGCTATGAGTTAGTCAGGGACTTGCTTATTGGATTCATCAGCAGAAACATTTTTATCTTCATCATGAATCAATCAATCAAAAGCCTTGCAATAACTGAACCCTGAGATCCCTTACCACAATAAGATTCTAAAATTTTCCTGTGGGGCCTCCTGGTGCAGGCCAATCCAGATTCAAATGCAAAAACCGATTGGAATGCCTTCTCTGGGGGCCATACCAGCCACCAGGGGGCCCCCACTCAAAATTTATTGCTATTTTGGGTTTTGGGCACTGTGCCATTTGTTTTCATAGGACCATGCAATTCAGGGCTGGAGGAAACCTTTGAGACCATCCAGTCCATCTTCATTTTACGGATAAAGTAACAGAGTCCCAAAGGGGTTAAGCGATTTTTCAAAGATCACAGAGCTATCATCTCCCTATCTATGAAATAATAACAATGACAATGAAAATGACCTGCATTTTCTACAGTATTTTACAATTTAGAAAGTCATTTTCTCACAACAGCTTTGTGAAATATAAGATTGATAAAATTGTCTCCAAAACTTTTTGTAATTAAGATAGTAGAATTTGGGAGGTTTGAATTTTAAATTACTTTTAGAAATTTATCATTTTAAAACTTAAGGAATGAGTTTCATTAATATTCCTTAAGTTTTCTAAAAAAAGTGGAAAGAAGAAAAAATTTTTGATTTAAATCAATTAATTACAATACTTTGAAATGTACATTTAGCATCAAGATCTCCTATGATCTAAAAATCAGTTCAACACCTTTTAAGGCGAGCAGTGAAGTGGGATGTCTTAGCACGCCTCAAATATTTAATAACTAAAATGGAATTAATGAGTTACTTTCCTGAAATGTTCCCATTCGATCTTTTCTAGGAGCATCTTTTTTGGAACATTAAATTCTCTAGGAAAGATGAATGATTTTTTTGCTTGAAAGAAAATGCTGCCAGCATGTTGGCTCTTTGTTTTTAAATTTTTGATTATATTTTAACAAAAGATTTAATAACTTAAAATTTTGATTGAATCTTCTATCCTTTTGAATTTCAGCCAATTTGTGCCAAATGAGGCATGACTTCCCATCCTCTTAACCATAAGCTTGAGACAGACACTCATTTTGATCTTCTCAGCTGGGAATCCTGTTCTCAACACCTATTCTTGAAGCACATACATAGACTCTTGGCTGCTTATCTCAGTGCCCATCTGTTTGTATGGCATACTGCCCACTTCACAAGTTGGTTTGGACCCTTGCCCTAGTGTATAGGTGCCAGGCAATAACAGTTTACACAAGCAGTCTGCACAACAATATCAATGTAATCTCTTTGCAGAATGTCTGGACACCCTGTCCACTAAAAATGGGTTGCACATGACTCCTGTTACTTGATTACATCTCTCAACACTTGTGTTGTTTCCAAAGGAATGTGGGAAAAATGAAGAGAAAATACAGCTTACTGGTGTCTGATATTTCTAAAGCAGTTAGGCTGCACTGGGGCTGATGCCTTGGGAACTCATGAAGGTCATTAAAGGAGGGTCGAAAAAAGATTTAAGAGTTAGAAACAGCCCCTGGGTCTTTTGTGAAACAGGGTGTGTAGACAATTGAACAAGAGAAGACTCTTATTTACCCCCTAAAATAAGGGTGTGATCCTTCTATCAGGCAGAGAAAAACAAGGAGGTTTTTGTTGCTGTTTGTTTTCTGGAGGGAACGTGGAAAAAGCAACACTTAGTCTTTGTGTAGCTGAAGTAAAAGAAATTAGTTTAAAGGATATTCTACCTATCAGCTTTCACTCAGGCTGTTGTCCATATCTCAGTTACAAACATGATCAGTATCAAAGGTACAAGATCCTTGAATACAAAGATAATGGTAAATGGTACTTCTTCATGTGTGTGTGTGTGTGTCTGTCTGTCTGTCTGTCTGTGTCTGTGTATTCAGAAAAGTTTATGGGCTACATGATAGAATGTTAAAGTCTAATAATTAAATGTCTTAAGCACCAAACTGAAAAACAAAAGGCAGAAGAAATAAAGAAAGACTAAATATCTTCAGGCTACTGAAACTAAAAAACAAAACAAAACACCAAAACACAGAATGGGAGAGCAGGGAATTTCATTTTAAAAAGAAATGGTCCCATAAGAGTGAATTTCTTCATTCAAGCATTACTTGGTGGGATCCTCAGTGTGCTAGGTACTGTGGGGATCTAGTGGAGACCTTGCCACTAGCTAGACTGCTGTGTGGTCTTATGCAAGGCATTTGATGGGGTTGGGTCGCAGGTTCTTTAGCTGTAAAAAGAGTGGGCTGAACTAAAAGATTTCCCAAGTTCTTTTCCAGCATTCAAATTCTATAGCATTTCTATGTATCTATGAATGTAGAGTGGAATTTGATATAAAGCTTGCCCATCTTGGACCCCATCCAAGAGGTTTTAATTACTAAAGTGCCAAAAGGGCCTCAGTTTATTTAAAATGCTAGTAGCATATAAGTCTTTTCTTCCCATTTCTGGTTCTTCCGTTTTTATTTATTGGCAGTGGTTTCTTTCCTCTTTTCAAAGAAAATTTTTTTTTTAAGAGTCAGCTCTCAAATAGCACATGTCAGCTTACAGAAGACTCTTAAGTCATACTTCCAAATGCCCCAGAAGAAAAGGCTTATGAGTTAGGAAACTGAAAGGTTTAACTAAAACATCATGTATCCATAACCCATCATAATTATTTTTTTTAATCCGTGGAACTGAATACCTTTAATTAGTAGAGATCTGATTTTGTTTTGTTTTGCTTTTTGGTGGGGGAAGGGCAGGGCAGTTGGAGTTAAGTGACTTGCCCAAGTCACAACAGTAGTAAGTGTTAAGTGTCTGAGGCCAGATTTGAACTCAGGTCCTCCTGACTCCAGGGTCGGTGCTCTATTGATTGTGCCACCTAACCGCCCCAACTCATTATAATGAAAATGATTTTCTAAAAGAGTAGCTACTGGTACAGAGTACCAAACTCCAGGATTGTAGATCAGAGATCGTTCAAAGATATACAATAGAGTCCAGATGAAAGACAATGAGATTAGCAAAGAATGCCTCCAGTGCCTTAGAGCCTAAGTTCTTTTAGAAAAGGGCATATCCCTAAAACCCCAGTTTGATTTCTGAAATCAGTGGAGAAAATCTCATGACAGAAGTTTCTTGGAGCTTAGTTGACTAAGCATACTGAGAATCATTCCAGAAAAAAAAGCATTTGACTTGCTATCTGGCACAGACCTATTTGCAACTTTGAAAGTCTCTTTATATAGTCAGTTTTAAAAACCATAATTAAAGTAATTTTAGATGCGACTCTTAGTAGTCTCTAGAGTCCCAGGGCCTGGGTTAAAATCCCAACTCTGATGCCATATATGTGTGGCCTTGAACAAATGTCTTTACCTCTCTGCATCTCCACCTCCTGATCTGTAAAATAACGTCTTGGATGGTCTCTGAAATTCCTTCCAACTCTAGATCTTTGGTCCCATAACATCTAATTCTATTCTCCAAACACTTATAATGTACTTACTATATTCAGAGAACTGTGCTAGGTGCTGAAGGAGATATGCAGTTCACAGATAAGTCACAGTTCAGGGATGTCATGGAGCTTATACTGTAATCTGTGTGAAGAAGACATATGTACAGATAAGCATGATTCCAAATGATAAGAAAATTAGAGAAGTACAAAGTGCTATGTGAGATTCAGGGAGAGAAAGGTGTTGCCCTCTGTGTACATACTGGAGGGCAAGGAGGACAGGAAAAGTTCCCCAAACTTTTTGCTTCAGTTTTGAAGATGTTTCATTTCAACAGGTGAAGATGAGCAGAGGACATTCTAAATATAAGAAAAATGGCAGCCAAGTCTTTGAGATGGGGAAAATAGGACATATTTAGAAGAAAGAGAATAATCCCATTTGGCTGGAATGAACTTTTTTGTTGGTTGGTTGGGGTTTTTTTGTGTTGTTATTTTTTGTTTGGTTGGTTTTTGAGAAGCATGATATAAGATAAGGCTAGAAGGGGAATCAGGTCAAACAAAACTGAACTTTACCAGTATGGAATAGGAAACTCTTGAAGGTTTTTCAACAGCAAACAGGCATGACCAGAGATGCAAGGCAGTTCTAGGGATGATATGAAAGATGGACTAGAGAGTGGACTGATGGTTAAGAGGTTATTTCAGTAATCTTAGCAGGTAGTAATAAGGGCTAGTATTAGAGTTGCGGTGATCAGATGAGAGATGGAGGGATGGATGAAAAGACATTGGAGATGGAGAAGAGGATTTGGAAACCAAGCAAATACGCAAATAGGAAAGAGAGAAAAGGTAAATGTTTCAAACATGGAATTCAAACATGAATTCATTGATAGCATTTATAGGAAGGAGGAGAAGATTTAGGGTGAAAGAATAGCTTTGATTTTGGATAGGCTATGCTTGAAACACTAGGGTGCCATTTAGGTGGAAATATCCCTCAGGGATCTGGATATGAAAGTCTGTAGCTAAGAAGAGGGGTCAGGGCTACAACTATAGATTCAGGAGTCACCAACATTAAGTTAGTAGCTAGAATGTAAATGAGACAGTTTGCTGAGAGCAGAAAAGATAGAAATAGGAGAGCAAAAGCTAAGTGTGCCCAAACCTTGGAAACACCCGTCTTGATGAGTTAGGGAAAAGATGAGGAGTTGGCAAAGGAGGCAGAGAAAGAATGTTTGCAAAGCTAGGTGAAGCAAAAGAAGGCATTTTCTCTGAAATAAAAGAGGAGAGAATATCTAGGAGATGGTTTCCCCTCCCCCACCCAGTGTTAAACACTCGTGATGGAATGACTGGAGGCCAGAAGAGAAAGTGAAAGAGGAACAGTTGCCATAGGAATGAGATAAAGAGTGATGTATTGGTCTGCTATATCCCTATATGAAATAGTCTTTGGATTATTATGTATTTTCATGCTTGGAAATTCAGTCTAACTCTACCTTGTTTCGAAGTTCATAACATAACAATGAGATTTTCAGAATACCTGATCCTTGTTTTAGAAGTCTGACACTGACCTTTGGTTAAAAGCATTTAAATTGATGTGAAGGAACATATCATATCCAGGGATGTGAATATATGGACAACTAAATGGCTTTATGATTGTTTTTTCTTTGCTAATTAGCAGTTGAGGATTGTGCATGCCTCATATAATGTAATTTGCTCTAGCTTATTAGTAATTCATCAGTATCTATGGTATTTAGATCTGCCCTATGTATGCTAAAGGTTAGAGTACAACTCTTTCCTCATTCTTAATTCTGAGAAGATATGTCATATGTCAGCATAAAGATCATTTGCCCTATATTTGCATTACATTTTCAGATTTGACCTATGATCTCTGGTGGTCAAACTTGAACTTAGACTTTTCCAATTTTACAAAAGCACTTTCTGTCATCCAAAAAATAAGATTTTCTAGGATGGTAATAAAATCTCAGACTTGACCTTGACTTAGATTTCTAGAAAATGTGAATGTTATTGGTATAAACATCCCCTTCTCTCTACCACTACATTAGGTCCCAGCCTTATACAAATGCCGCACAAGTTTCACACAGATTCTTATTTGATTTTTTAAAATGTTAATTATAGCAAAAGCTCATAAATTGTTATTTTGCTGATTAAGACTTAAAAAGTAAAGAATTTAGAGATCATATCATTTAAACCTCGATTTAAAACATTCATTAGATGTCTACTGTATGCTAGGCACTGTTATGTGACAGATAGCTTTTAAAAATTGTTATCATTTATAGATGCTTTCCCCATGAGTACCTCCTTTGTAACAAGGAAGAATCACTAAGCAAAAGCAGTCAACCCAGTGACTGTGTCTAATAATGTGCAACATTCCCCTCTTGCAATACTCCACCTCTCTACTGAATGGAAAACTGGGAGTTTCATCACCTATTCTCTGGTGAGAGATTGGCTGTTAGAGATGCTAAAGAGTTCAGTATATTTGGGTTTTCTTTTCCTAACCTTCTCCTCCTACAGATGAGAAGCCTGAAAGTAGTTAAGTGATGAACAAGGTCACATAACTGGCTAGTCATACAACCTCAGTGCACTGTCCTTTCTGTAAAGTTGGGTAGTTCAGACTGAGATTAAAAGGAAGTTTGCCTTTGAACTATCTATGAAAAAAAGTCTTTTGGAATAATTAATGGTATAAACAAGATCTCATCAATTATTATATACTTAAAAGGATGAGCAGTTTTCAAAAGTTTAGAAGGATTTATTCACATATGATTACTAGGCTGCTATGTACTAATCCTTACAAGATTGTTATAGCAGGTGTGCAGCATAAGGATGTTTATCAAGATTGTGTTAACTTAATGTTTGCTTTTGTATGGACCAAGAAATTATGAAAATCTACTTTTTAGATTATTACATAATTTAGAATTTTCACTCCTTCAGATTAACCTTCCTCACAATTTGCAAAAATTCCTTAAGTTTTTCCTTTTTTGACACTCTGATAATGCATGTAGGTTATTCAAGAGGCAACTTCTTGGCAACAGAAGCTTTATGTTGAATATCCATGGCTCAATTCTAGACAATTAGGTTTTCCAGTTGGGCCACACAGCTGTCTGCAAGGCTTCTTTTCCTGGAATAAACAGTAACTTAGTGTTGCCTCCAATTTCCAATTCCAGTATAGTTTAGAATGTGTATTTTGACTGAACACATATTAGGGAAGGATTGTCAATGAACATTTCCATTCACATTGCAGTAAAACCATTCCCAAGAAGGATACTGAAATAGCATTAGGAACTCAGCTCATTTCAGAGTGATAGGAAAAAATGCAACAAGGTATGTACTTGGAAACATTTTTACAAACTCTTCCCTAAGAGAATGAGGAGGAAGTGATTCATTCAATGCCAGCTCAAGGTTGAGGAATTAATTTTGTAGCCAATAACAGGTAGTTATTGAATACTTACTATATGTTCAACATTTGCTAGAAACCGTCACATAGAGGATACAAGAGAAATATAATTAATAGCTGAATTTTATGGTATGTGATTATATGAAATCCTTAACTTGAAAGAGAATATAATTTAGTTGGAAAAACAAGACTAAAACATATGAGACATTGGAGAGTAATCTAAGGTCATATGTAATTAAGTGCTAAATTATATAATTTAGATTACAAATGCAACATGGGCTTGTGCGTTATATCATAGCACCACTTTTTATTTATCCTAGGATCATAGATTTAGTGCTGGAATAGACTTCAGAGGTCATTTAGCCGGATTCCTCATTTTATAGATAAACTGATGAGCAAGGAGCTTAATTGACTTGGCCTGAGATCACAGGGAGGGTAAACAGAGGAAGGATTTGAACCTTATTCGCTGACTTCAGATTCAGTGCTCTTCCCACTAAACCATTATTCTTCAGGCATTATAAAAAAAGGTTCTGGAACTTTAGGGAGGGAGAAAGACCACTTGCAATTTGGAGATCAAGGAAAGCTTCATAGAGGAGGTAGTATTTAGTATAGGATTTGAAAGAAAGGTAAGGTTTCAATAGGTGGAGATGTAGTGGAAGTTGGGAAGAAAAGGGCTTTCCAGAGAGAAAGGCATGATTAAAGCTGTGGAGATGGGAAAGCATGGGTCACATTTGGACAACAGTGAACAGTCCTATAATTACCATGGTTCTTCTAATGCACTGAATGGTTCAGTTATACTAGAGAACAAGGTATGTCCGGGGGAATAATGGAATATAGTGCTGAAGAGATAGTGCAGGGACAGTTCATAGGTAGCTCTGAATAGCAGGCTGAAAAGTGAACTTTATTCAGAAAATAATAGGAGAGACCGAAGGTGTTTGAGCCAAATGACTGGAATTTTGCTTTTAAAATTAATCTGGCAACTAAATAGATCAGAAAGAGAAGCAAACATCAGTCATTTGGGAGATGATTATAACAGTTCAGAGATCAGATAATGAGGTCCTAAACTATAGCAGTGGCAATAGAATTAGAAAATCATGAATGGCTATCAGTTTCACATCCTGAAGATACCTAGAAATGAGGAATAGCTGTGCTCCTAAAGCTGAATCCAATTTCTGTGCCTATTTGAAAGCTTCAGGGAAGAGCCTTAGAATTGATGTGGGCAATTAGAAACCAGACTAGGTTAAGGAAAGAAAAGTTGACTGATAACTGACATATTTGGGAAAAGGAATTGAGTCAATATATGGAAAAGGAGAGAGCAGTGTAAGAACTAATGAAGTAGAAGGGAGATTCAGTGGCATGATGAAGCAGTGATCACAGGAGCTTGGAAAGAGTGGGTAGAGAGTTCGTAAGAGAGGGTTATGAGTGATATGGAAGTTTTGGAAGGGACTTTGGAGGTCAATTCAGCCCAAACTCATAGTTTTGCAGGTGAAAAAAAATGATGAGTAAAGGAGCAATGCAGAACTGAGCAACCCTTGTTATTCATTAAACCCTGCCACAAAAAGGATCATTTGGTACTCAAATTGGGAGTCTGGTTCTTAATGCCCTCCCATCCCTACAGAACATATGTGCTGGCACAAAGAGTACTGATTGAGAAACTGGTAACAACGGTTGCTTTCCTGCCACTTATATGAATTTGACATTCCAGCAGGGGTGCTGGGGACCCTTCTAGTTCCATTTGAGGAAGAGAGTGGGTAGGGGAAAACGTACACAAGTAGATTTACAGTATGGCCATGAATGATGGTGTGTGACAGAAAGTGGCATTGCCAGGAGAATCACAGAATCCAAGAATGACCTGTTCATTCCCACCTATACCTAAACAAGAATATCCTTTCCAAAACATCTGATTGTCTAGCCTTTGTGTAAAGAACTATACTAGCAAGGAACTTACTATTTTCCAAGGAAGTGCAGCCCACTTTGAAATGTTTGGAATATTTTTCTTACATTGAACCTAAATTGCTTCTTTGAAATTTCCACCCATAACTCTTTTTTTCTCCCCTATGGGATCATGCAGAGTCTAATCTCTTTCATGTATCAGCCCTTCAAATATTGCCATCTAAACAAGTTTTTTTCAATAGTTCATTACTGTTTTTTTAATTGATTTTGTTTTTTGTTATATTTTAAGTCCTGAACTGTCTAACTTCATCCCTAACCAGCCTGCACTAGAGAAGGTCACCATTTGGCACACACATCTAGACCTAGACCTAGACCTAGATGTAGACCTAGACCTAGACATAGACATAGACATAGATAGACATGTAAAACCATACATGCATACTTTGATTTATCAATTATTATTCAGCAGGTGGATAGAATCTTCCTTCACAGATCCCTTGTAGATGATTTGAGTATTTATAACTGAATCACTTTCACAGTTGTTCTTCAAACATTCTGCAACATTCTCTTGGTTCTGCTCATTTCACTCTTTGTTATTTCATTCAAATCTTTCAATGTTTTTCTAAAATCAACCTGCTTATCTTTGTTACAGCACACTAGTATTCCATTACAGTCATATACAACTTCTCTAGCTATTCCCCACTCAAGAGGCATCCTCTCAATTTCCATTTCTTTTCTACCACAGAAAGAGCGATTATAAATATTTTAGAACATACAGGTTCTTTTCATTTCCCCTGATCACCTTTTTAATTTAATGTGATCAAAATTATCCATTTTACATCTCACAATGCTATCTCTTCTTTTTGCACAAATTCTTCTCCTATATATAAATCGGATAGGTAATATGTTCCATGTTCTTCTACTTTACTTATATTATTTCCCTTTATGTCTAGGTCATGTATCCATTTTGACTTTATCTTGGTAAACAGATACGGGTTTATGCCCAATTACTGACAGATTGTTTTCCAGTTTTCCCAACATTTCTTACCATATAGTGAGTTCTTATCCCACAAGCTTAAATTTGTACATTTTGTCAAACACAAGGTTACTATAATCACTTACTATGGTGTTATATGTCTACTCTGTTCCACTGATCCTGTTTTCTATTTCTAAGCCAGTACTAGTTTTGACAATTATCATCTTAAAATACAGTTTAAGATCCAGTACTGTTAAACCTCTTTCCTTTACATTTTTAAAATTAATTCCTTTGATACTATTAAAAACTTTTGGTCATCCAAATGAATTTTGTTCTTATTTTTTCTAGATCAACACTATTTTTTATATAGATTAATTGGGATAGCATCGAATAAGCAGTTTAGGTACACTTGGCAGAATTGTCATTTTTATTATATTGGCTCTGCCCACCCATGAGTAATTGGTATTTCTCAAAAAATCCATTTATATACTTTTTATGCTTTCAAGTGTTTTTAAAAGAAATGAGTACCATATTCTGTCAAAAGCTTTTTCTGCATCTATTGATATAATTATATGATCTTTGTTAATGTTAATAGTTTTCCTTATGTTAAACTGTCCCTGCATTTCTGGTATTAATCCCACTTGGTCACAATCTTTGTGATATGTTGTTGTAGTCTCCTTGCTAGTATTATCTTTAGGATTTTTGCATCCATATTAATTAGTAAAATTGCTCTATAAATTTCTCTGCTTAGTTAAGATATCAGTACCATATTTGTTTCAAAAAAAGTAGTTTATTAGGACTCTTTTGCCTGTTATCCAAATAATTTATTTTTTATTAGAATTATAGTTTTCTATCGAGTTCCACCTTTAATTCATTTCTTTTTTCCTTTATTACTTCATTATCTATTGTACCTTTTATCATAATGTAATTTCCCTGTGTATCTCTTTTAATTAAATCTATTTTAGCTTTAAATTTGTCTGAGATCATGATTGCTACCCGTACTTTTGCTGCATCAGCTGAAAAATAACAAATTCTAATGTGGTCTTTATTTTTACACTGTGTACCTCCCATCTTTAAATGTCTTTCTTGCAAACAACATGTTGTTGGATTCTGGTTTTTAATCCATTCTGCTATTTGTTTCAAGGTAAATTTGTCCCATTCACATTCAAAGTTATAATTACTAGTTGTATGTTTCCCTCCTTCCTATTTTTCCTCAGTGTTTATCCTTCCCTCCCTCTTTTTATTCTATCTCTCCTCAGATGTCTAATTTACTTCTGACCACTGCTTCCCTAATCCACACACCTTTTCTCTCATTCTTTCCCCTTGCCCTCCTATTCCTTAATCTACCCACCATTCTAAGAGTCTTTCCCCTATTTTATCCTTTTGCCCTCTTATTTCTGCACACCCTTCTAAGAGTCCTTCAATTATCCTATGCCATCACCCTCCCATTTCTCTGTAAACAAGATTTTTATGTCCTTTTAGATGCATATATCATTCCCTCTTTAACCCAATTCTGATGAAAATAAGTTTCTAGAACTAAGAGCCTCCACCCCCTCTTGTCCTCCACTGAACAATTCTTCCATTCATGCCTCATTTTATGAGATAATTGCTCCATTTTACCTACCCAATTTTATTTTTTAGGCTATCTCATCATACTCAACTCAAGCCCAAGCCTTCTATCTATGTATGCTATTTCAAGCACCCTAGTAATGATAACATTCTTAAGAGTTACGGATGTTTTCTCATATGAAAAGTAAACAGTTTGACCTTTTAAATCCCTTATTATTGGTTTTTCATGTTTACCTTCTTATGTTTCTCCTGATTCTTTTAGGTCAAATTTTCTGTTCAGTTCTGGTGTTTTCCTCATGAATACCTGAAAGTCCTTTAATTCACAAAATACCTATTTTTCATGCAGGATTACATTCAGCTTTGCTAGGTAAGTTATTCTTGGTTGAAAACCCAGATCCTTTGCTCTTTGGAATATCATGTTCCATGCCCTTTGATCTTTTAAAGTAGAAGGTGCTAAATCTTGTGTTATCCTGACTATAGCTCCACAGCATTTAAATTGTTTCTTTGTAGTTGCTTGTGGTACTTTCTCCTTAACCTGGGAGCTTTGAAACTTGGCTATAATGTTACTGTGAGTTTTCATCTTGGGATAATCTTGGGTGGTGATTGGTAGATTTTTTAATTTCTATTTTACTACCTCATTCTAAAACTGCAGGGCAAATTTTCTTAATAATTTCTTGTAGCAATGTGTCTAGGCTCTTTTTTTATCATAAATTTCAATTGGTCTAGCAATTCTTATATATGTATTTTTAAAATCTGTTTTCCAGATTATTTGTCTAATGAGATCTTTCACATTATGTTCTATTTTTTCATTCTTTTGATATCATCTTAGTATTTCTTGGTGTCTTGTGAAGTCATTAGCTTCCCCTTGCCCAATCCTAATTTTTAAAAATTATTTTCTTCCATGAATTTTTGGATCTCTTTTTTTCAATTGATTGACTTTCTTTCATAATTTTTAAAAACTTTTCTTGTCTTTTATTTTTTCTCTAACTTTTTCTCAACCTCTCTATTTGATTTTTAAGATCCTTTTTAAGTTCTTCTAAGAACCTTTTTTTTGGGCTTGTAACCATTTTACATTTTTCTTTGAAGTTAAAGTAGTTGTTTGCCCTTTATTGTCTTCTGGGGTTGAGTCTAGATCTTCTCTATCACCATAGCAGCTATCTATGGTCAAGTTCTTTATCTTTTCCTTGCTCATTTTTAGTGGCTTACTTCTGGATGATTAACTTTATGCTAGAGTCAGGCTCTATTTCCCAGATGTGAAAGATAAAATCTCAAGCTTCTAGTTTTTTTGTGATATTGTTTCAAGTTCTATCTCTGGGCCTGACCTCAGGCTCCTCTCTATCTATGGACCATGATCTGGGTCCCCAATAACCTGTCACCAAAAACACTCTTGTTCTTTGTGCTTCCTCCAGCTGGTGCAAGCTTCAACTCATCACTCTGCCCTTGAACCAAAACCAGAGACTTCACTCTTCTGTGAGTGCCCATAGTCAGCAGGATCCCCACCTTTCTGTTACTGAATTCACCCTCCTTATCAACCACAGTCACAGCCACAGCCTGAGACTATTCTTGGTCAGTACATCTGGGTCCAATGTTCAGCATCAGTGGAGAGCCCTGAAATCTTCCCTCAACCAGCCATTTGACTTCTACATTGCTTGTGGGGTGAACGTTCCTGAAGGCTTGTTGTTTGTAGATTTGGTAATATCTGCCCCAAGGTATCTGCACTTTAATCAGGCTAGAGCATTATTACCCCAGGAGGTCAGGTCTTCCCTAACATTCTTCCAAGTTATCTTACACTGGATAACTACTTTACTCTGACTTTTAATTACTTCTGCTGCTGTAAAGTTCACTTTGAAGCATTATTTTAAATTATTTGTGGGAGAATTTGAGAGAGTCAGGTAATTTCCTGCCTTCTTCCACCATCTTCCAATTTGAGAGTTTATGGCATGACTTTGAAGACCTTCATCTCATTTCCTGCTTTCTGGATACTCTTGTCAATGTCCTTCCTGGGGGCGGAGCCAAGATGGCAGCGTAGAAGCAGCAAAGTACCGCAGCTCCCACACAAACACACTAAAAAAACTCATAAAATGGGACTCTAAACAGGTTTTCAAGCTCCAAAACTCTCCAAAAGACAGAAAGCACATCTGTTGCTACAGGCAGTGCAGCAGGTGGGGCTCTTTGCAGCAGTCTGGGAGCCACGGCTGAAACCCTGCCGGGTCAGGCCCTGGGGCATCGGGTGGGGAGCCGCTTCTATAGGAGAGCAGATCAGCTGCACTGGAGGCACAGTTCCCACATTTATCAGGCCAGAAGAAAAAAAGGCTAAGAGAAAGGTCAGTGGATTTTGCTAACTCGGGAGGAGAAGAGCAGG
>CM053597.1:47690861-47757613 GCA_028646575.1 Pseudocheirus occidentalis
CAGAGCTTTCCCCCTCCAGGAAGCAGAGTTCCACAGATCTAAAAAACCAAGCAATTAATAGACGACCAACATGAGAAAAAGGAAGCAAGATAGGAACAGCAGTAAAACTCTAGAATCCTTTTTTATGGACAAAAAAGACCAAAGCATGGAGCAGGAGGAAGACAACTCAGTCAGAACTTCCTCACCAAATGCTTCCAAGACACTGGAAGAATGCCTACTAGCTATACATCAACTGAAAAAAGACTTTGAAAGCCAAATAAGAGAAGTGGAGGAAAAATTGGAAAGAGAAATGAGAATGATGCGAGAAAGTCATGAAAAGAGAGTCAGCAACCTGACTGAAGAAAACAATGTCCTTCCACTCCAAATAGCATGCCATAGTTAAAGTGCAATCTGACCAGGTCAGAGTATGGTGGAACTATCTACTGCTTATTCCTGGTGATCATGCCTTTCTGAATGCATCTGAAGACTGCATACATCACTGTAAATTCAGATTGAATTTGCAGTCTAGCAACACAGCTGGATCTTTTTCAACTAAACTGCTGTTTATCCTTGCCTCCCCAACTTTTGCTTGTGAAGTTGACTTTTTTTAATCCAAGCTGTTTCATCAAGTTTACATTCATCCTTATTCAATTAGCTGGAACCTAATCTTCTAGTCTAATAGCTTCTAAGTCCACTGTCCAGCATGGATTGGCTTTGTATTAGCTGCAGATTTGATAAGCATATCATCTATATCTTTATCTAATGTTTGATTAAAAAATTAAACAGCAAAAAGCCAAACACAAATCCCTGAAATGTTTGACTGGATACTTCCTTGTAAATTCAACCATTCACATGGCTTAGTAGATAGCATACTTGACACGTAGTCAGTAAGATCTGGGTTCAAATGTGGTGATATCCTCCTTTATAAAATGGGAATAAGAATTGCATCTGCCTCACAAGACCATTGTGAATATGAGATGGGATGTTTGTAAAATATCTTACAAAGCTTATAACACCATAGAAATGAGTGCTCTTATTATTACTTTAAGTCTGGACACTAATCTAGTTCTGAATTCACCTACAAATTCTAACTATCCTCTAGCCCATATCTCAACATCTTTTCCACAAGAATAATTTAAGACACTTTGTCACATGCTTTCTTAAAACCTAGATAAACTCTATCTTCATTTCCCTGAGGTACTATCAGAAAGGGAGATGAGGTTAGCATGACAATATTTCTTGATGAAATTACATTAGCTCTTTATGATCACCATTTTCTTTTCTAGATGTTCACTAATTCTTTTAATAATCTATTCTAGAATTTTGTTCAAAATAGAAGTCAGCCTTATTGTCCTCTAATTTTCAGATTTCATTTTGCAGAGAGTAAGAACAAATGGCAAAAGTGAGCCCTTCTTGCCCAAGACATCTCTTCAAATATGGTCCATAAAGTCCAAATTAGAGGCTGACATATCAACTAAATTCCATCACAGAAAGTTGGACCAAGCCCACTGAGAGATGGACCAGTGGGCAGAGACCCTCCTTTCTGAAAGGCAAAAGGACTTAGGACCAGAACAGTAAGGCAGCCTGCTTTGGGAACAGCACTGGCAACATTTAGCCAAAGAGGCCATGCTGTATTTTGCTGTACCTTAGACTAAATATTCAAATAAATGCATTCAAGAGAGGCATTTGAAACTAATTTGCCAGTAACTAAGTCCCACTGGATTGTCGTTGGGGAATGAAGAGGTGGTTGAGGAAAGAAGAAATTCAATCCCCGTCATTCTTTTCTGGGTCCTTTCCATTTGTACTCAAAGGCCCAAATGTATCAGTATAGCAGTGACAGTGAGGGACAGCGATATAGTGTGTCTTGCTGTACTAGACAGTAAACACCAAGTGACCATTATTCATTGTATTCAGGTACGCTGTAGTGTATTGAAGCTGAGCCTCTGTGGATAGAGTGAGAACTACACACATTTGAGTTATAGAATAGTGAGTCTAGAGTTCCCTAAGGAAGTTTCCTGACAATCACTCAGTCTTGGAAATCATCTTTAGAGTTTCAGCATTGACTAGGACCAACTCTAGCCTTGTCAAAAAACTGGTAGAGTACTATAGGTTAGGAGCTGAAGCTTAGTACCTACACATCCTGGCAAACCATTCCTCCTGTGGGGAAGTTTAGAATAAGAGTAATGCCAGCACAGGCAGAAAGTACTGTATACTTTAAATCAAGGGGGCATCCAGAGAAATTCAACTCTAGAATCTTTCTGGTGCTAGAGGAAGTGAAGGATTGTCTAAAGAAAAAGTTCAGTATGAGAGTCAGTATTCTCTTCACTGCGTAGGGAGATGGAGGATGGAACGAGGCACTCAAGATTCCTTTGCTTACTGTTTTAATACAGATTAAAATTTAATGTTTCAAAAGTATTTGCACCCTTAGTATGGTATGGTCTACAAGCATGGTGCAATGATTTTTGAGATTCTCAGTTATCTGAGACGAGGGTTAGATTTAGGTATATTTATTCCCAAAATGCCCCACATAGAAAGAATCTAATAATCTGTAGGAATTTAAGATTTGGTGCAGTAGGTAGGTTACATGCGAGCTTGAAAGTGTAACTAATACACTGGATGAACAAATTAGGTTTCAAAAAAACATGTTGATAAGCAATACAAATGGGTCCAAACCAAGAAGACAATTTTAAATACTTTTAATTTATATTTTTAATTTTAACATATTAGATATTTCCTCATAAATAACACCCTTACAAACACAGAGAGAATAACTTTCTATAAAACAATGTTAAGTAGAACTATCTAATTCGGTCAGTGATTAAGACTGATAGTACAAGTGCATTTTGGTTTTCAGAACTAGGAAGAAAGAATGCTTCAATTTTAGTTATTTAGAACCAACATTGTCCATTCCATTTGGTTTTTTTTAAGGTATTTTATTGATTTCTTTTGTTTTGTAAGTTTCTTTCCCCTGAGACCCTACCTCAGGACAAAGGAAAAGTGAGCTAAGTCAAACAAAACAGGGAGCTTGTCTAACATTGTGTGGAACTTTGTATTTTATAATCCACTATTTCTCCCCCAGGAGGAAGTGGGTTTCATCCTTTGTTCTGTAGAACTGAGATTGTTGCATTTAATATGTTCTAATGCCTCTTGGTGTCATTTTTAATGTAGCATTGTACTAATTCCACACCTCAACTTTCTTTGCTCTGGATTTTTTCTTGTATTTATAGAATTTCTCATATTTGACATACACTCTCTTATGATGGTGGGCAGGAGAACATGGAGTTAGGATCTATGGTTTAGGAAATTCCTGTTAAAAAAACGTCCCTTTACCAGTGCAAATAAGCAACTATTCTACAACTTTTAGTCTTATAGAGCTGGCTGGAGCATTGGTGGGTCCAATGTCTTAGCCAGGATCAAGCAACCAACACACGTCTAAGTTAGGTCTTGAAGTCAAGTCTTTCTGATTCCAAGGTCAGTTTTCTGGCCACTAGACTATTTCATATCTTTTACCATTTCTTGTGGTAAATAATAATTTGTTGGCAGAGCAACATCTCCCAAGGTCCCAGAATCATAGACTAGGCTAATTATTCCCCTAAAAAGTAATGAAACGACCTTTAAGACTTCTTTGGTCTAAAGCACTAACAAGCAACCCATTAACAAAGCTCTTTCTCTGGTTGCCTAAGTACAAAAAGACCTGCGCATGAGTCACATATTTCTGATCAGGCACATGACAATGGCAAATGAGAAGAGAAGCTGTGCTGAACTGAATTGGTGCTATATTCTTGCTGAATAGCTTTTCTGTGTTACTGTTACATTAACTAATTTTTGTTAAATGTTAGGTGGTCTGTGAGTGTCTCATTTTGATCCAAATCTGAGTCTGAATCAGCAAATTATTAAGTCATCCCTGGACTAAAACACCTTTGCGTTTTTGTATCACAATTTGTAAGACATTCCTTAATCAAAAGAGCCCATCAGGTTTCCAGTATTTTTGCTACTTCAAAAAGTCCTTCTATGACTACTTGGGTATATTACTAAACTGTTCATACCCTTTGATCTAGTAATTCTACTATGTCACTTTTCTTTCTATCTTTTATCTTTTTGAAGTATATATCCACCAGTGAGATTTCTGACCCAAAACTATACGGCAATTTTCCTCTACTCACTCCAAGATGATTTTCAAGAATATTTGTCATTATATTTGATTCAAATTTTGTTGCCTTTAAGCATTTTTTTTGTTTAGCATTGTTATGGACAGATATATTATTATTTAGGTCTTGACTTTTTCATGTTGCATCAGTTTATACAAGTTTTCCTTTGCTTCTCTGAATTCTTCATTTATTTTTTCTTGGGATTTAATAATGTACATTCATGTCACCTAAGTCCCCCCAAAAAACAGTGGTATGAGACTTTTTAATCAGTGGAGATCAATGCCCTGTTACATTAGAGGGGATGGAGATCCTGCTTACGTTAGAGGGGAGGGAGATAGAGAGAGTGGGAGAGCTCCAGGCTCTTCAGGTCTTTTTTGGTCTTTTCAGTCTCTTTGGGCTGCTAGCCTGGAGAGAGAAGATGGATGAGGCCAATTCCACTTCAGGCTGCTTAAAGGAAAGACTCTGAGAAGGTAGGACAGGAACTGGCAGTTTCCATCATGTTTCTATCCCTGGCTTTCTCCATTAGCACCTTCTGATAACTCTCCCTTGGGCAAATCCAGGACCCTCTATCTTGGCTGAGCTGAGTTACCTCACTTTCTGCTTTTTTTTTTTGGAGGGCAGTTGGGGTTAAGTGACTTGCCCAAGGTCATACGGCTAGGTTTTTTTTGTGTGTGTTAAGTGTCTGAGGCCGGATTTGAACTCAGGTACTCCTGACTCCAGGGCCAGTGCTCTATTCACTGCGCCACCTAGCCGCCCCTGAGTTACCTCACTTTCAATGGGAGAGTTCCTTTCCTTTATTTTATCTGATATATATTCTCCTATGTTTACTTTCTTTGATTTCCCCCCCCTTTTTTTTTTTGCTATTTAACTTGGAAAATTGATTTCTTGTACTCGTAGAACTGATAATTGGTGAGAAGGGGGTCAAGCTTTGGATATAAAGTATGAAATCCTTCTGTTTTCTTTATAAATGAAACAGTGAACAGAAGTTAGCTTAAATCTTAAAATCTCATCCATTCGTCTAATATTATTCAAAGGAGGAGATAGTTATAATTTTAGGTCAGTACCTCATCTCTCTGCAGAAAGCAGAGTGATCAAATTCTACCTTCTGCTTTCTCCCCTGGCAGGAATTGTAGCCTCTCTTGGAGAAGGGTGGAGGAGAAGAGGTTAGAGATGTCTATTCTGTCTCTCTTAGAGTCACACTATCACTTCCCCATGCTACATGTGAAGGACAGCTTTTTAAAAAATCATATGTCACAATTTGTTCAGCTAATCCCCAATCATTGGATTCACAAGTTGTCCTCAGTTTTTTGGTATTAAAATTATACTGCTATAAATATTTTGGTTAATATTAGACCCTTCTTTATCTTAACTCTCCAAACTACTTTTTCATCTCTGTCCCAGTGGCCTTTTCACACTGGACAGCTTTCATTCATGTAACTTCTTCCTCTGATAGGTGAGTGCCTACTTGGAACCTTCATTTGAGGAAGTATCCTCTCAAGAAGTACCTGCTTCTTGTCTCATTCAACATTAACCACGCCCCTCAGTTCCTGACTTTTTGATTATTTCCACTCACCATCTTTGGCTTTTTAGTTTCATGCTATATGTCATCTTTTCCCACTAGAATGTAAGCTCCTTGACAGTAGGTTTTGTTTTTGCTTTTATGTGTATTCCCAGAGATTAGCTCAGTGTCTAGTACATTGTAAGGATTTAAGAAGAGCTTTATCCAATCTAATTTAATTTAATCTGTCATTGTCCTCCTTGCCATATAAATTCAGTAGTGAAATTGCTGGATTAAAGGGAAAAATAGTTATTCCAAATTGTTTTCCAGAATAGTTGAATCAATTGATAGTTCAGCTCATAGTAAACTGCAGTGCCTGTCTTCCCACAGGCCCTCCAACATTGACTTTTTTCCATCTTTTACCATCTTTGCCAATTTGATGAGTATGAGATATATCAAAGATTCTTCCACTTGTAGTTGTCTTATTCTTAATTATTTCAAATACTTTCCCACAAGTTTATCTACATTTTCTTTGTCTTTTTTGGAAAATTGCTCATAGCTTTTGACCACTTTTTCTTTTGGGAAGTAGCTGTTTATCTTCTAGATTTGTTTCAATTTCCTGTAGGTTTTTAATGTCAGACTTTTCAGACTCAAAGACTTCATAATCCATATTTTTCCCTAATATTCTGGCAGTCATTCATTTATTTGTGCAAAAGCTTTTGTATTTTATATTTGACATTCTTTGTCTTTTATGATTATCATCTCTATCCTACATATAGCTATTAATTAAGACAAAATTCAATGTGGACAAGTATAAAGTCTACAGTTAGTTTGCAAATATTCAGCTACATAATTACAGAATTAGGGAAGTTTGGCTTGAAAGTAGTTTATATGGGGGAAAAACAAAACTAGGTTTGTTCATTTGGGGTTTTCAGTGAGCTGGAAACTCAATAGGATCTTCTAGTGTGAGCATTTGCTTAAAATGTTGACTTAATTTTAGAAAGCATTAAGAGAACTGTTGTGGTAAATCAAGAAAAATAATAGTCTGATTGTGCTGTCTACCATACCTGAAGTATTGTATTCAGTTCTGGACACCATATTTCAAAAGAAACCATAAACTAATGTCCCTAAGGGAGACTACTAGGAGACTGAGAAATCTGGAGGCCATGTCATAATAAATAGTTGAAGGAACTGAAGATATTTAGCTTGCAGGAGAGAAGACTTTGGTGGTAGAGGAATGAGAGATGTATCTTTAAATATCTGAATGTAAAATAGAACTATTACCTCCAGAAATCCAACAATGAGATGTTTTGCCTAAAAAGAGTAAGCTTTAAGTGCCTAAATATTCAGAGATTGTTTGACCTTCTCTAAGGTAGGAATTCTTGCATTGGGAAGGAGGTTGACCTAGACATAGTTAAGTTTCTTTCCATTTCTGATTATGGATTTGTTAAATCTGCTGAGAGACTGTGTTTACACAAGATAAGCATAACCCAGCGTAGTGTAGTATTTATTGATTTAAATGAGATGGTAGACTGGAAGTGTTTTGAAAAGATAAAAGCAGTTCATGGTTCTAAGATATTATTGCCTCTCCAAGGCATCTTTCCCCCAATTTTGGTTTGATTTTATGCCTGCTTTATAATGAACTACTGAGTAAGCAAGCAAGTTTTATGAGTGTATTTACCTCATCATCCAAACTGGATTGAAATAAGCTCCTTAACAGGAATATTTTTGAAAACAGCAAGCTTATTTCAGTATCTAAAACACAAATAGGATAGCTTACCTAGGTAGACTTAATGATAAAAGATTAGGAGAAAATTGTGGCATGCGAAAGAGCAGTTGGTTTAGCAAGGAGAAACAAAGTGTCACATTTTTCCTGATGATTCCTGTCATTCTTTACCCTTTTTGCCCTTCTCTCCACCCTTCCTGTTTGCAGATCTAAAGAATTACAGAATCTCAGAGGTGGAAAGGACCCCAGAGGTCATAATGTCTGATTAATACATGAGTAGAAATTTCTTGTCTAGTACCCCAGACAATGTGAATGTTGGCACTGATAGGGGAGCTTGTTTTCTTCTCAGGTTCCATAAGGTTTTCTGTTAAATTGAATTGAATGAAGTCTTCCTCTTTGAAACTTCATAGATTTTAGGAATGGAAGGGATCTCAAATGTAGTTTAGTTCAATCTCTCCTTTTGAGAATGAGGAAACTGCAACTTCACAAACTTGAGTGACTTACCCAAAATCATACAGCAAGTAGGTGGCAGAGCCAGGATTTAAATTTCCACTTATTGTTCCTAATTCTGCTTTTCAGAGACAAGCTGAGCAAGTTTCTTTCTCTTACACATATCATATTAGTCTTCTAAGTGACTGCAGAGCTCCCCAAATGGAAAACTCAGAAGGTGCTGAGCCAGATATGAGTGTGCATACATTCCAATACTCAAAAGACTCTCATGGTGCTGCAAGATCCCTCCTTCTTCAGTCTAAATATCCTCAGGTCCTTCAACCATGATGGCTGGATTTCTAGAACTCTTACCTTCCTGGTTGCCACCCTCTAACTATGTTCCAGATTATCAGGGTCCTTGCTAAATTAAAAAGTTTAATTGGAAACAATTCTTAACTTTTCATAGCACAAACCACAACTTACAACTTAAGGGTTTACATCAGAAGAAACTTTATTTATTTTTATATGCTGCTTTAAATATATCTTTGAATAATATTTTATTTTCCAAACGAGATATAAAAACAAATTTTAACATTCATTTTGTCAAAAATTTGAGTTCCAAGTTTTTTTTTCCTTTCCTCAGGTTCCCCTCTCTGAGATGGTAAGCAATTTAATATAGGTTATATATGTGTAATCATGCAAAAAATTTTCCATATGAATCATGTTGTGAAAGAAAACACAGCTTCAAAAACCCCACAAAAAATTCAATGAAAAGTAGTATGCTTAAATCTGCAGTCAGACTCCACCAATTCTGTCTCTGGATGGGGATAACATCTTTCATCACAAGTCCTTTGGAATTGTCTTGGATCATTATACTGCTGAGAATAGCTAAGTCAATCACAATTGGTCATTGTACAATATTGATGTTACTGTGTACAATATTCTTCTCATTCTGTTCATTTCACTTTGCATCAGTTTGTATATGTCTTTTCAGGTTTTTTGGAAGTTATCCTACTCATCATTTTTTTTACAGCACAGTAGTATTCTATTACAATCATATACCACAACTAGTTCCACAACTATTCCCCTATTGATTGACATCCCCTCAGAAGTCTACATATATAGTTACGGGGAGATTCAGATGAAGGAATACCTTTGAACTGAACAAACAATGGGCTGTCAGTCTAGAAAAGATGACTTGTTTATCTCAGAGAGACAGTGGGAAGGACAGGAACAAAGATTTGTTCTTTGTCTGTGCTTGGCCTTGGGAGTGTTGAAAAGGATTTGGAGTAGGTTGAGTCCAGATTTGGAGAAATGCATACAAGTGCTCATTTTGCCTAAAACAGAGGTTAGTTCTAAGTTGCAATCACTTAGTCATGAAAAGTTGATTCATGTCCCTTCTGTCTGGTCCTCTAAAAAGTGATTTGTTATGCCAAAATTTTTGTTTCTTTGCCAGCTTTAATAGAATCTCAAAGTTGGAAGGAACCTCAGAAACACATACACAACCGAAAAGCCCCTCTAAGCTTTCATATCCAGTAGTCATCTAGACTTTTCCTGAAAACCTGAAGTAATGGAGAAATTGCTACCCTTTAAGGCAGCCCTCTCTACTTATGGATAGCTCTAATTGTTTAGTTTTCCCCTTATATCAATCCTGTCTCTTAGTTCTCTGCAACTTCTCTTTCCTCTTAGCTGGGGGTGGGGAGTAGAGGAGTGGCCAGTGAGTGCCCAAGATCCTAGAAGCATGAATGGATATTTTCTCTCATTTCCAGTACAACCATATGGGAATTTTGGTAAGTCGACTTTAGCCCTAAAGCTAAACCCCTTTAGCAAAGGGGTTGGCACTGTGTATTAATGAAGTCTTCTAATTGGCTGCAGAGCCAGAAAATCTCAAAACTCAGAAGGTGCTGAGCCAGAAATAAGTATGCATCCAAAATTGCAACCTGTTGATCTCTTGGTCTCTTTCCTTGGCAGCTTCCATTTAGAAGGATTGCTTGGAAGTGCCATGTCTGGGAGAGTCAGTTTGTTGCACTCTCTTACCTGGCCATCACATATCTGTAAGCACATGACATTTTTGTTTTATGTTTGTTCTTTCCTGATCTTAGGTGACATGCTATTCAAAGATGGGAGTGTTCAGATTGCCTAGTGAGTTAGGGAGATACAGAGGTCTTATAAGGGATCTCATTGGTGCCTGAAGGTTGTCAGAGTAGGTATTAGAGTAGCAATGGTCAGGAGCAGAATAAGTACTTGAAAATGAATGTAGAGTCGTTGGAGGATGACACCTTCAGGGAGTGTGACATTTTCATGGAGGAGAGATGTGCCAGCTCTGGATTCAAAGGCACTGACTCTTGGGGCCCATCTGTATTGCACACCCAACATGGAGATACTTCTAAAGGAAAACTTGATGGGGAATCTACAAAAGGAGAAAAGGATTTCCAGGGCCAAGAGTCTGGAGATACCTCTTGGCAACATGCATTCTATACACAGAACTCATTATGTATAGGGTGGTAATAACACCAAGTGTGCTTTTAAAATGAGTGTGCAAAGATCATGTGGATTGGATCATGTGACCACTTTCAGCATGTCTTCTCCTTACTCAAAGTCTTTTAATGGCTCTTTGTTGCCAATTGTTCCTCGAAGTTAAGATTTGTTTCATTTTTGTCTTTATATCCCCAAGTGCATAGCACATAGTAGGTGTTTAATAAATACCTATTGATTCATTGATTGAGAATTCTATAATTTATATTTCCTTATCTCAGAGAGCTGTTCAGAGGATCAATATGAATACATTTTAAAGTACTTTGTTAACTATATTCTCCTAAACAATTCCTAAAAGAAAATTTCATTACATGGACTTCTAGAAATCAACTGTGCATTTGTTAAATACCTTCTGTGTTTTAATTAAACATGACCCCTGACTTCAAGGAATTTAGAGTTTAGTTGGGTTGATAAGACGTATACATAAAAAGATAACACTACAAGGCCGAACGCAATACATGATATTCCACCAATCCCCCATTCACCCTGTACTACATCTAAACTTGTCAAATCACTGTCCCTAAACAAATCCTTCCCCACCTATTCCCCCTGCTTGGAAGGAATAGCCTTTTCCTTTATCATGTCTTCCTTTATGGGTCATCAGTCAAGGTTCAACTCAGGTTCTGCCTTCTCTGCGAAGGCAGAAATCCCCAACCAAAAGTCTCCTTCCTCCAAACTTCTAGCACTTGGTGGATGTCCCACTAAGCACATTTTAGGGTACTATTATCTTTTTGTGCATGTGTCTAACCAGCCTAACTATACTCTAAACTCCTTGAAGGCAGGTATTATGCTCCATTGAAAATATAAAAGGTGCCTAAAAAATATATGGATTGATAGAAATCTATGTAGTGAAAATTTCTTTTATTTTAGGAGTTGTTTGGGATAAGACAGTTAACAAAGTACCTTAATATGCATTCATATTTGATCTTTTGAACAACCCTATAAAATGAGTAGAACAAGGATTATTATCCCCCACCCCTTTTTGAGATGAGGAAACCATGGGCTCAGAAAAATTAAGCAATTTAACAATACCACACAGCTACTAAGTGACAAAGGCAAGATTCAAACTCAGCTATTTTGATTCCAAAGTCAACAATTTTCTTTCCATTGATTTTTCTATATTACTTTACTCCACCTCAAAACAGCTAAACATATTCTGATAGAAGCAGAATGTTCCTTAATATGAATGCTAGAATTTTAAAAATCTTCTATAGTATCTAGCATATAGACATGTAAGCATTCAATATATATTTAATTATCTGTGGTAAAATTGTGTGTGCCGTTGTTATAGCTTCTGCTGATCTACTAGATTGTCAGAGGTGAAGAAAAATCAGACTCCCAGGAAGGAATTTCTTTTTCGCACTGGCATTTTGAGGTTATGGTCAAGCTTTTCCCCTCCATATATAGAAGTCAGACTGATGAGCTCATAATTCCTAGAATTACATTTCCTTCTAATTTCCCTTGACCTTTTCTGGTCTAAATATACTTCATTAGTCCTTTCTTGTGACTCAGATGACTCCAGTCACTTCCTTATGTATCCCTGGAAGGTGCCAAAAAAGCTACCAACACTCAAAATGGAGAACAGAAAAAAGGCAAGATATTGACTACCATAATTTCTTACAAAAGCAATCACAACAATGAGGAAGACAAAAAAGTGTAGAAACCACCTTATTCAGCAAACAGTTGATTTCCCTGTCAAGCTAAGAGGTATAAGCAGCCAAGCCAACTTTGTTTTAGAATGCAAGCATATTGGTAAAATGTTACACAGAGGACTGGCAGATGATTCTAAGTTCTATTGCCTCATACAAGAGTAAAAAAAATACATGAAAACAGATCTACAGAAAATGTAGTTTCTTGGTGTGAAAACAAACTAAGCCAGACCATCCCTAGAGACTATACAAATGAAACTGAAATGAGGACAAGTAGACATAAAATACAACAGACTTGTCAATATTTTTGTACTGATCCATTTTGATTATCAATGATAGTGAATTAATAAAAACTGGACTCAGCCAATAAGTCAACAAGCATTTTTAAAAGCACTTCCTATGTGCCAGGCACTGTGTCAATCTCTGAGAATACAAAGAAAGTAAAACAAATAAAAATTTTGTGGTATCAAGGAGTTTGTGGTCTATTAAGGGAGACAACATACAGACAGTTATGTACAAGCAAGATTAGATACAAGATCAGTTGGAGATAATCTCAGAAGGAAGGAACTAGCATTAAGGGAAATTGGGAAAGGCTTCTTATGGAAGGTGGGGTAAGGAAGGCAGGGAAACCAGAAGCTTAGATAAGGAGGGAGATAAAGAAGGAGTGAATTCCAGGTATGGGGGACTGTAAATAAAAATGAATATAGTCAGTAGTTGGAGTGTCTTGTTTGAAGAATGGCAAAACCAGTGTCGCTAGATCACAGAGTAAATGACAATAGGGGAGTGGAGAGTAAGGTTTAAGAAGAATGGAAAGTTAATAAGGGACCAGATTATGAATGACCTTAAAACCAAATGGGATTTTATATTTGATTCTAGAGGTAACAGGAAACCACTGAAGTTTATTGACTATCAGGGGAAAGTAACACATGACATAGTTAGACATGTACTTTAGGAAGATCACTGTGACAGCTGAATGGAGGATGAACTCAAATGGGGAGGGACTTGAGACCAACCAGCAGCTACTGTAAAAGTCAGCTGAGAGGTTATGAGAGTTTGAACCAGGGTGATAGTCGTTCCAGAGGAGAGAAGACAGCATATTGAGATGTTGTCATGTTGTAACATGAGAGATGTTACAAGGGGAAATTAAAAAAAAATCTTAGCAACAGATTGACTGGAGGGAGGGGAGTGGGAGAGAATGAATGAGAGGTGGGAAAGACAACCATGTTGTGAGCCTGGGTGACTAGGAGGATGGATGGTGGTACCTTCCACAGAAACAAGGAAGTTAGGAAGAGGAGGGAGTTTGGAAGAGAAGATGATGAGTTCAGTTTTGAACATGCTGAGTTTAAGATGTCCAATTCCAAAAGTCCAATAGACAGTTGAAGGTTTGAGTCTTGGAGATCAGAAGTTAGAGCTGGATAAACAGATCTGAGAATCATCAGAACAGACTGATAAGTAGATCCATATGAACTAATGATATCGCTGAGTAAAATAATATAGAGAAAGAAGAGGGCTCAGATCAAAACCTCATGGGATACATAAACAGAAATGATATGGATAAAGTTACAACAAAAGAAACTGAGAAAAATGAATAGTCAGATGGGAAGGGGGAGAACTAGGAAAGAGTAGTATCATGAAAACTGAGAGAGAAGAAAATATCAGGAAGAGGGTGATGGACAGCATGAAAGACTGCAGAGAGACCAAGAAGGATGGGAACTGAGAAAGTCATTGAACTGGGCAATTAAAAGATTCTTTGTAACTTTGGAGAAGGCAGCTCTCTAGAGGGATACAATATTAGTAGATTAGTAAATATGAAGTATGTGGATAATACGAGAGAGAGACAGACAGAGAGAGAGACAGAGACAGACAGACAGAGAAAGAGAGAGAGAGAGAGACACAGAGAGAGAGAGACAGAGAGAGAGAGAGAATTAACAGTGAGGAGGATCATCATCAATAAGCATTTATTAAATATTTCCCATATGCCGGGCACTGAAGGTGGCATCTAAGCTGGGCTATGAAAGAAATCAGAAACTTTACAAGGCAGAGGCAAGGACCATTCCAGTCATGAGAAATGACCTGTGCAAAGAGACACAGGGGAAAGGGGGAAATAAGATGTTGTATGTACTGTACTAAGAAAATGAAATCCATTTTTCATGAGCTTTTTCTCCTTCACCATTCCACACTTCAAAAGCCCTTTTCATCATTCACCATTCTCTTCTTCATTGTTCCTACATTTGATGAAAAAGCTAATCCTTTCAGCTGGCTTTTGGTCCCATCCACTCCTTCCCATTTCCTCTAGGAGCTGGCTGCTTCAGTCATTCCCTCTTTTTCTCTTCTTCAAACTCTCCTTACCTATTGGCTTCTTCCTCACCACCCATAAACATGCCCCAGTCTCCTATAGCCTTAAAAAAGAAGCCTTTATTTGATCCCAATATTAATTCAAGTTGTCATCCATTACAATACATACTTTATACAATCACCTTGTTATAATCAAACTCTGATAAAGAGTTGGCCAAACATAATGCTTCCAATTCCTTACCTTTCACTTCTTTACACTTGAGTTGTAGATCCCATTACTCTAGGCATATTACTCTATGCAAGTTTACTGAATGATCTTAGCTGCTAAGTCCAATAAATGACCTTTTATCTATTTCATCTCTCTGAAGATTTTGACACAATTGACCACACTTTTCTCCTGTACATTCTTGCCTCCATTGTTTTTCATGATACTTCTCTCATTTTCTTCTCCTACCTGACTATTCCTTCTTAATCCTCCGTTTAATCCTCCTCCTCTTTCTCAGTAAGTCTGTGTTCCCCCAGTTCTCTTCCTCTCCCTTTCCCTCTCCCTCTCTCCTTTCTCAGTCTCTGTGTCTCTCTCTATCTCTGTCTGACTCTGTCTCTGTTTTTCTCTCCCTATATCTGTCTGTGTCTCTATCTCTGTCTCTGCCTCTGTCTGTCTCTCTCTCTGTTTTTCTCTCCTATCTCTGTCTCTGTCTCTATCTGTCTCTGTCTCTCTGTCTCCATCTCTGTCTGTCTCTATCTCTGTCTCTCTGTTTCTCTCTCTCTCCATCTCTCTGTCTGTCTCTCAATGTTCAGTTCTCATGGATTCAGTCATGATATGTGTGCAGTTTTTACAAATCTATCTATTCAGCCCTTACTCAACATGTCCAAAATCAGATGCTTCCTCCAGACTTCTCTGTTTTCATTCATGGCACCATTATCCTTTCAGTCTTCAAGATCTGACACTGCCAAATCAACCTTGTATTCAATCAGTCTTACTGACCTCCTACAACAGTGGTTTTTAACCTTTTTTGTGTCATAGACCCCTTTGTAGTCTGAAGAAACTTAAGGACTCTTCAGAATAATGTGTAGTTTTTTTTTCTTTTTAAAAAATTCATCAAATACAAAACAGGATTATCAAGGCAGGAAACCAATTACTTTAAAATATAGCTTTCAAAATAAGCCCCACCTGGGAGCAGCTAGGTGGAACAATGGCCCTGGCGTCAGGAGAACCTGAGTTCAAATTTGACCTCAGACATTTATTAGCTGTGTGACTCTGGGCAAATCACTTAAGCCTGTTTTCCTAAGTTTCCTCATCTGTAAAATGACCTGGACAAGGAAAAGACAAACCACTCCAGTATCCTTGCCAAGAAAACCCCAGACGGGGTCTGAGAGTGTCAGATGTAACTGAGACAACTCAACAAGAACAAAAGTTTTCAAACTCATTTAAAAATTATTCGTATTTTCAATTAAAAATTCAAACTAATTCTTAAAAACAAGTTCACTAACCACATATTAAATATCTCTGTTCTAGGACATCTCTTAGATGTCTCCTTTCTCTTCATTCACACCAGCCTGTCTTTAGTACAACAACCCTCAGGTAACTTCTTTATCCAATCCATTCTCCATACAACTTCTAAATTAATATCCCTAAAACAAATTTGACAACTTCATTCCTCTACTCAAAAATCTGTAATAAAAAGTCTCTATATTGCTTCTAAAAGAACATAGAAGTTCCTTAGTCTGAAATTTGAGGCCTCTACAATTTACTACAAAACTTTCTAGTCATATTTCATATGAATTACTTCCCTCATTTACTCACTTTCTGTTTTGTCAAACTGCCCTGGTAGCTGTTCTCCACATATAACATTGCCTCTTATATTTCTATGCTTCTTGCAAGTAGTCTCCCATGTCTGGAATGAACTCCTCACTTTTGTACCACAGAATCCTTCATTTCCTTGGAAGTACAGCTTGGGTACCATTCCTTGAATAAACCCTTTTCTAATCTATCCAGTTTTTAGTGCTCCCCACTCCCAAAATTACTTTGTTTTAATTTGTATATATACTATGCCTTTATCTAAACCTATCTATTTATCTATTTATCAATCAACCTATCAGTCAGTCTATCAATCAATCTATCAATCTTTTGTCAGTCCATCAATCTACCTGTCCATCTATCTTTCTGTTGTATCTCCTCTCTTTCCTTTCCTTTCCTATCCTCAATAGACCAAATGTTCCTTGAGGATAGACTGTTTCTTTCTTGTCTTTATTTCCAGAGAGTAGCACAAAGCTTTGTACATAGTAGGAAATTAATACGTTTGTTGAATTACAAACCTGAGAGGCAGTGTGGTGCAGTAGTTAGAGACCTGCTTTGACAGAAGAAATTTTTCACTACTAGTTCCCTGAAGCAATGAAAATACAGGTCCAGTCCCCAGCTGTCGCCCTTGTTGAATTCAGGTGAACTGAATGGCCGTCCTGACTATGCACTGGACATCTGTTCTTTACATGTATGCCCTACATGTATGTTCTCTGATCAAGCCATTTCCTAGCTAGTGCAGGAGACTGTATCCTGTACTGCAAAGCTTAGCATGGGGGAATCCCTGGGTTTAGAAGTCATAGCAGATGCAAGAAGGCATCTTCTCTTATTGCTTCATTTCCTGTGCTGCTTTATTTGAATATCTTTCCTTTTTTTCATTTTCTAAAACTGTGTTGTTTCACTGACAAGCAAAAGTAAACACATTAGTTGGGGCTCGTGAGCTATAGTTTTGAGAAAGTGCAGACCCATAGAGTGCTTGAACCTGGGGTAGCTTTTCTAGGCACCCATGTGTGAAAGAAGTATGACTACCCAGGTGCTGCGTCAATATTAAACAAGGTATCATAAAGCAGGAAGACGTGTTCACAAAAGTTGCTCTTAGTTGTTTGTTATGGAGTCCAAATGGAAGAGACATTCCCCATTCATGAGTTACTCCAGAGTCTCTTATTTATAAACAATATTGCACTGATTGTACTCACTTAAAAAAAATCCCAAGACTTCTTTCACTTAGCACATATAAGCCTCACAATCCATACTGTTAAAAGCAGATTCCTAGTGTCTAGATGGTGATATGTAGTGGAATGGGCAACCCACTGAACAAATTCATACAACTAGGATAGGTACTGAAGATGGATGGTGAACTGAGCCCAGAACTGCATATGATGAAGAGAGTGGACAAGATGGCATTAAGAAAATTATATGGTACTTTCAATGGTCACTAATACAAAACAAAAGAAAAATGGCCCATCAACATTCTCTATGATATTCTATCTGTTGCATGATTTAAAATTATAGAATACCATAACCTCCAAAGAATGAAAATTGTGAGCAACTCACAAACTAAAAGAAAGCAGTACCAAAAGCTACTGTTTCTGTCTGTTTTTTTTTTAGGGGAGAAGGCAAGGCAATTGAGGTTGAGTGACTTGCCCAAGGTCACACAGCTAGTAAGTGTCAAGTGTCTGAGGCCGTATTTGAACTCAGGTTCTCCTGACTTCAGGACCTGTGTTCTACTTCCTGTGCCACTTAACTGCCCCACCTTTTTTCTTTTTTTTCAGAATTTTATTTTAGACTCAAATACCAGAACACAAATACAGAAGAGAGAAATGAAACAAAAACATTCATATTGGATTCTTTAAGAAGTCAGAAACAGAATACATTTTTTCTCTGTCTCCTGTTTATCTTTGGATTAACTGGAGGCAAAAATTAACCAAGACAGAATACATATTCTCCCCAAAACAAAACAAAATCTTCCTAAATTCTAGAAGCTGCTGCCAAACAAACTTTACTTACATTCTAGTTCTTTAATAATAAAAGACTAAACATCCGAGAGAGGAAAATACTGAATAATTAGAAAAATTATGTTATTACTACAAAGAGAGGTATTATGAGAGTGTCAATAACTACTGACCCATGTACATTCTTTCTTTATCTATATGAGAATGATCTGCTCACACAGCGAGGGCACACTTGCTGAAAACAAGGAAAGGAAAAAAAAGCAGAATTTCACAAATGGTAATATACAGCAGACCACATCTGTATGGTCACACAACAGCTTATAAAGCACAGAGAAGACAAGCTTCCACTGTGTTTATTGTTATAGATTACAAAAAGGAGAAAAAAGCATTTCATTAAACAGCAGCAAACATAGGCTTCCAAGCTCTCCTCCAGTAACGCATCTCCATATTTTAAGATCACATAAATTTTTAAAATAAATACAAGAGAGACAAACTTGTTTACTTTCTGATTATTAATATGAAATGAGGCATAAACATGGAGAGGTAGCCTTCTTGCCTCGGAAGGTAGATCTCTGCCTACTATATTATGATTATCTCTAAAAGTATGGTAAAGATGGCTTTTATCATCAGCCTAAAAGGAAGAGATAAACACTTGATAAAGTGCTGTACTTTTAACATTTCTTTCTTTGTGTATTTAGGAGAGTGATAACACTAAAAAAGAAGAAATCTCTGCTTTCCCTAGTTTCATATTGATACTTTATGGAAGAAGCAGATATCATAACTGTTAGTCAAGAAACCCTCTTATGCCCTCTTTAAAAGTGACTGGGAATGGTACAATAACTATGCAGATATTCTTTGTTCCTTACCTCTTTTCCCCTTACTCTCAGTGCTCTCAATCCTAGTTTGATCATTTTTTTGTTGGAGAGATTACTGTTTGGGATAGTATGTGAGTACACCAGATCTTGTAGGGCTTCTAAGATTGTTTACAATGTAGGGAGATATTTCTCCCTGACTTGGGAGAAAGTGAATAAATAACAGAACACCAAAATATCTTTATGCTGCAGCTTTGATAATGTGCTTTCTAGGAGGGAGGGAGAATTGGACTAAATACTCATTAAATAATGTGGAAATAGATCAGAAGTATTTGTCATTCATTATGCAAATGGTAGCTGAAACATATAATATTACTGATGTCTTCTAGTCATGCAAAAGTCTTGTCATCCAATATTATATCCTTATGTTGATTATTAGTTTATAACTATTTTTGTTTACTGGCAAGAATAGTTTATGACACATGATACTACTAAAGAATATATTAACTTACTGAAACTGGCAGGAAATAGCATACAGCTGGTTCAAATAAACATACCAAACCAAAAGCATTTGTTTTATTTAGAAAAACTGGTTTTTAAAAATACTTACCATCATTACATTGGACAGCAGGTAAAAAGCAAATAGCATAAAAGAATAATATTTACTTACTAGATTTCTATACCCATTTCTTTGAAACAAAACTCATTTTATTGATTAATATAATTTTTAAAAAGATAGCAAGATCACTTTGTTATCAGAGTGAATTATTGCACTGTTTTCTCTCTAAGCCTGTATCTAGGACATCCTGGTAAAAGTTTTGATGGAAAGGAATAAAACTGGTACATATGATCTCAGATATAAGTTTCTTCATGGTAAAATGGAATTCCCCATGAAATATTTAAAATCTCATTCGAACCAATGTATTCTACAATGCTAAAGAGAGAAAGAGAGAGAGAGAGAGAGAGAGAGAGAGAGAGAGACTTCTTGCCTAAACATTTGTTTACCATTGGACAACATGACTACTTATGGGTCTGTTATCTAGATAACCTATTGGGTTTGGGGTTTGGTAGGAGTTGGGGATGGGGAGAGTATTTTTAATTGTATTGTGGCTAGAATTATATTTTTTAAACAAATTTTTATTAAGTACATGCTACACATAAGGCACTGTTCTAGGTGGGATGGGACATTTACATTTAACACTAGGCATTGAAGCATGTGTATGTGTGTATACATGTATATATACATATAGACATATATACATACATGCATGTGTGTATATGCATATGTGTATATTATATTGTATAATTATATACTGCATATTATATATTTTGCATATTATTATATTATATGTAATACATGTGTTATATGTAATTATATATTATATATATATACACATACACATTAGTGAGTGGATCACTAGCAGTTATTTCTTATCAACAGATCACTAGCATGGAAGATATATTTCTACAAAATGATTCTACACATTTTAGCTTCTCAATGTTGCATTGAATCAAAATTATGGTAGCTGTAGCATACCAACCCCCAGACCATTCTTCCTCCTTTCTCGGGCAGTTCAATCAGCTAGCAGTTATTAAGTGTTTACCATGTGTTAGTCACTGTACTAAGCACAGGGGATACAGAGAAAGGCAAAAAAAAAACAGAGGAGATAACATGCAAACAAATATGTACAAACAAGATATTTACAAGAAAAACTGGGGATAGTCTTAGAGGGAAGACAGTAAGATTAAGGGAGACTGGGAAAAGTTTTGTTTTTTGTTTTTACAAAAGGAGAGCTTTTAGTTGAGACTTTAAGAATGCCAGGGAAACCAGAAGGGAGAAATGAGGAAGGAGAGAATTCCAGGAACGAGGATCAGCCAGTGAAAAAGCTTGAAGTTAGGAGGTGAAATATCTTATTCAAAGAACAGCAAGGAGGCTAGTGACTCTAGATTGAGTATATAGAGGGAGGGGAAGTGGCAATGGTAAGGTATAAAAAGACTTATATAAGATATAAGAAGACTGGAAAGGTAGGAACGGACCATGTTATGAATGACTTTAAAAGCCAAAGGACTGTGTGTGTGTGTGTGTGTGTGTGTGTGTGTGTGTGTGTGTATGATTTTAGAGGCAAAAGGGAGTCATCAAAGCTTATTGAATAGGGAAAAGACATAGTTGGACATGAACTTCAAGAAAATTATTTTGATAATGGAGTGGAGGATGGAGAGTGGAATGCAGCAGGGGAGGTGGAGACATTTGAGGCAGGGAGTCCAACCAGACGGCTAATCCAATAATCCAGGGGTGACACGATGAGGGCTTGTACTAGGTTGGTTGCAGTGTCATTGAATAGAAGGGGGAATACTTTAGAGATGCTGCACAGGTAAAAATGACCTCTGGTTATTAATGTCAAGTGAAGTGCTAAATCTAGGAGACCTATTATGTTCACTGGAGGCATTTGCCATTGTTACGGCAGATATCAGATATTAGATATTGCCTTTACTCACAAGGATTCCATTTCCCTAATTAGAAATGCTGACATCACCCTATCTAACCTTCTATCATTCCTGCCTCTCCCTATGCTTTACCCTTCCCTAACTTCCGCTCCATTTAGATTTCCAATCCCTTCTACGCCTCAACACTTTCTCAGGCCACTACCCCTGATCTTCACTTTGCTTCTTCTCTTACCTCAACCTAATAGCTATCCTTTTTAACTTTAAAATGTGATCTTCTCTTGTATCTTTTTCTACTTTGTCTTATTGTCACTCTTCGTTAGTGAAATGTCAGCCCTGGGTCACTTCCATGACCTATCTCCTCTACTCCTACCCATCTGCTACTGAATAAAGCTAGAAGAAATCCCACAACTGAGTTGATTGGTACATTACAAATTTATGTTATCCTACAGAGCCCTCACTAGTGGTAGTCCCTTTATTCCACTCTAATTGATTCCCTATCCACTCACTACAAAAGTGATTAGAAGCCTTCTCTTCTCTCTTTAAGCCCTTTACATCTCCTCTTCCTCCATCTCTCACAGCTGAGGGCCTTGTCTCTTATTTTATTGCAATCATTGAGGTCATTCAATGTAAAGTCTCCCTTCTCCCATTACCTTCATCTCCAAAGCCCCTAATATCATGTGTCACTCTCTCCTCATTTCCCCAAGTCTCTGACAAAAGATGTCCTTCTCCTTGCCATGGCCAACCTAGATGCCCTTGATCTCATCCACTTTCTTCAAATTCTATCTTCAAAACCCCAGCTTGTGTCCTCAACCTTTTCCTATCAACTGCTTCCTTCCCTTCTGCCTTCAAAACTGCCCAAGTCTCCCTCATACTTAAAAAAATAAAAATAAAAATCTTTCACTATTCCTTACCTTCCGTTCTCAGGAAAACTCTGAAAAAATTGTCTGCATGCTCTTCCTCTTCCTATATACTCTTTCTCTCCTCTCACTCTCTTCTCAACCTTTTGCAATCTTCAACCTCAATATCTCAACATATCTGCTGAGTTTGTCACTGTTAACTATATTCTTCTCTTGTGTTCAGCTTTTTTTTTCCTCTGCGTTTTCATGACACTACTTTCTCCTGGTACTTACTTCTCTGATCCTTTCCGGGCTTTCACATCATGACCCATAATAGTGAATTTTCCCCAATAATCTATGCTGGTCCCTTTTTCTCTTCTCTCTCTATTATCTCTCTTGGGAAAATAAATTCTTTTGGGCTTAATTAGCAGCTCTATTCAGGTGAGTCTCAGATATATCTTTCCAGCCCTAGTCTCTCCCCAGATTTTTAGTCCTTGTTCACCAATTTCCCAATGAACATTTCTAATAGGATGTCTCATTTACATCTCAAACTCAACATATCTAAAACTGAAACCATTATCTTCCCTCCTAAATCCTCCCCCTTCCAAACATCCCCATTTCTGATGAAGGTGCCACCATCCTTCCAGTCTTCCAGGTTTGGGATGTAGGTATTATTCTTGTATCCCCATTCTCCCTTTAATGCACATATTCAGTCATGTCATCTCTACCGTCATAATAATTCTCAAATCCAAAACCTTCTCTCTACTCACATAGACACCCCCTTAATTCAGGACCTTATCACCTCTTGCCTAGATTGTTGCAACAGCATTATAATTGTCCTTGAATCAAGCTTTTGACTGCTCTAGTCCATCCTACATGTTGTCAAAGTAATTTTCCTTAAGGGAAAATATAGCCACATGACTCCCCTCAACTAACTCCAGTATCTTCCTACTAGTTTAGAATCAAATATAAATTCTTCTGTTTAGCTTTTAAAGCCCTACACAGCTTAGGCCCAATCTATTTTTCCAGCCTCATTGACCATTACTCTCCGCCCCCCCCACCCCGCCCCATACTCTATGATCCAGCCAAATTAGCCCTTTCTCTGTTCCTCACAACCAAAATGGGTGATACTGCCCTTGGAGGGTGCTGGAATGATGAAGGAGAGGGTAGTAGTAGCCTTGGGTGCAATTAGGGGATGATGGAAGCAAAAGAAAAGGAGAAAAAATAAGAAAATTTGGAAAAACCGTTCATGCATGTTTCATCTGTTATGTAACAGAGTTGAAGTCATAGTGATTACATTATTTTCCAAATAAATACACAAAATGCAAGCCATAACCAATCAGTGGTCAAGCATGCTGACAGGTCTTAACAAGCAAATGTTGGCAGGCGAGGGTGTCATACATTGTTGGAAAGCCCAGCTAGCATCGGAAGAATGTGTGCACGAAATGACTTGTTTACAATATGATGCTATAAAGTTACATGATACAATATTGCATTATCAACATTTCAATGCAAGAAAAAACCCAGGGGGTGGCTAGGTGGCAAAGTGAATAGAGCACTGGCCCCGAAGTCAGGAGGACCTGAGTTCAAATTCAGCCTTAGACACTTGACGCAGTTACTAACTGTGTGACTTTGGGCAAGTCACTTAACCCCAATTGCCCTCCAAAAAAAAAAAGAAAGAAAAGAAAAAACCCACAAATTTACAATAAATTGTTAAATTTAAGGTGTATCATTTTTAAAAAGACATTCTATATTTTTTTAAATGATGCAAATTTTTTAAAAATTAAAGAGTTAAAGAAAGCAGATTTCCAAGGGGGTGCCGAGTAACTTTTTTTTAAGGGAGTGGTAGGCCCAATAAGTGCGTGAACCTCTGCTCGCAGCACTTTATCTCCTATCTCTGTCTTTCCACTGGCTATCTCCCATGCACAGAATGCACGGCTTCTTACCATATTACATACTCATAGAATCTTTCTTCCTTTAAGATGAAGCTTAGGCACCATCTTCTGTACGAATCCTCTCCTGATTCCTTCAACTGCTAGTGCCCTGCCTCGCAAGTTATCTTGTAATAATTAGTCTGTATAGAGTTATATTTCTAAATTCCATACTTAAACTGTACCTATCTTATGTGTTCCCTTTGTCTCCCAATCATTCCAAATAGGAATGCTTCATTTTTTGTGTTGGTATCCTTTGTACCTACCATGGTTCCTGGTAAATTGGTGGGTGTCTAATATTTACTTGCTGAGAGAACCATTGAAAAGAACTAGAGTTTTAGGCAGCATGTATGCAAGGCAAGCGTCTTCAGAATCCTGTATTGTTTGGCCTAAAACTTATTTGCTTATTCTTCTCGGCTTGTCTCCATGCGGGGCAATGGGACACAGTAAGAAATGACTGATGTTGTCAGAAGAAATACAGATTCTTCCTACATAACACTTGGTGAAAGAACAAGATTAAAGCATGCCCAAAATGTTCTTTGTTATTTTATACTTCCATATTTCAATGGATTCATGATCTCATTTTGGTAAACACTCTCTCCATTCGTGGGAAACAAAAACCCAACCCTCTCTTTTAACTGACCAGAAAATTTCCCCCACTTCCATTGGAGAAATCAGAGTTTCCTACTCTGTGGGACTCTCTTTGACCTTGAAATCAGAACTATTTCCCTTTTTTTTTTTTATCTCTGGGACTCTTCCTTCTCTGTGTTCTCTTCAGCATAAGTACATTGAACTAGACTTTTAAGATGCAAAACAACTGTATTAGAAGATGAAGAAATCTTGCACAGGAAACAGTTAGATTCGCAGTTACATAGATTCAAATTCAGTAAGAAAAAATTCAATATTTATTTAGCTTCTACCATACACTATTCACCATACTAGGTCCAGGGAATATGAAAATGAAATTAGATCCGACTTCAGTCTGCAAAGACTTTGTAATCAAGGAGATCACAAATGTTAGCACAGCAAGGAAGGTAGTTCAGCTAAATTGTGGGAGTAGAATAGATTGCTTACTATCTGATCCCCACTTTGATACAGCAAGGGATCTATGATATCATTGATAAGATGGTCCCTCCAACAGTACAGATTTGAACCCATCTACGCTCTTTAAATCCTTTACAGAGGGTCCTCACAGTATGTTATAGGCCTTCCTCTAGATATCTTGACATCATGTGAAGCCCATTTTCTTTTCTGACCATACTGCTATATAATGACATCCTTTATAATGCTTCTCTTGTGTAATTCTTCTACATATGTATTTTAGCCCACTCATGTCTACTTTTTACCTTTATATCACCCTAGCTTTAATACTACGATTCAAGGCCACATCATTTCATTGGAAGAATATTATTTTTAACATGACTATGTATTTGTGATTAAGATAAAGATTATGATTAGTATATGGAGAAACATATTGAAAGCATTGGGAAGTTTTCCAAAGGCAACCCAACCCATTTTCCTCCTGTACATTCTCAGTGTATTTGGTTTTTGTTATGTGTATAGTTAGGACAGACATTTTTTAGTGTCAATAGGTTCTCATATAGTAAACTCTGAAATGTTTCAGGACTTAACATAATTAGCATGATGTCATTTACCTATAGGAGTATTTAGGGGACCACATTATGGGGAGAAAGAATGGTGTAGTAGAAAAAGCACTGGTTCTGAAGTTAAAAGACTTAGCTTCAAATCCCACCTCTGAAATTCACTACCTTTATGACCTTGGGCCAGTTACAGTCTCCTTCATCTCATTTTTTTTCTTCATCTATAGAAAGAAGGGGTTGGATTATATGGTTTATAAGGACCCTTCCAGTTCTAGATCTATGATCCTACAACCTACAGTAACTATGTCTTTCATTTAGACCCTGTCCTGGACAGTGGCAACTAGTTTCAGTGAGCGTAAGTCTTCTACTTTTAACATTTCACTTGATATTAATAATCAGAAGGTAGTTATTTCTTCTCTGACATATTTCAAGGAATCTTGTGTGGGAGACACTTTGGAGGAAATCCTTTAAGACAGCATATTTTCCTAGAGCAGGGGAGGGGAATCTGGGGCCTTAAGACCTTAAGGTCACATGTCAGTTTCTAAATCCTCAAGTGTGGCCTTTCAAATCCAGATTCAGTGAAAAGACCACACTTAAGGATTTAGAAGGCCTTAGGTGGACTTAAGGCTGCAGGTTCTCCACCACTGTCCTAAAGAATAAAATGCTATTTTGCCTATCTCTTGTTTTTCAGGATCAACACCTTATTTAAGTAGGTCAGGAAAGAGTTTCCTCCATTACATACCATCTCTTACCATTGTTATTCTTTCTTCTCATTTGCTATTGATTTTTCACTTTGTTTCAGTAATTTGGAAGTCTGATTACACAGAGATGGCTGATTTGGAAATGAATTTGAATGAGTAAATGATCATTTTGAAAACACATCAACAATGACCTTTTCTGTGGTGTCATTTGATACCGATGATGTCCAGCACCTCTCATGATACGTAAGCATTGAGTTTCCTTATAGTCTAAAGCCCATGGCTTCTCTTATTTCCTATTCCTAAAGCATGTTTTCCAACAAATTCTTCACCATCCTTCCCTAAAGTCACATTTTCACTGAAGTCATCAAATATGAATGTATGCATTGATTTTACCACGAGGTTTTTAATGAGTTTTTTGTAGAATTTATCTACCCTTTCTTTTTATGTAACAAATATTGTAGCCTAAGTTGCAATTATTTTTATGGTGGTCTGTTGTAAATGCATTAAAAATGTTTTTGGTGTTTGTTTTGGCACTTCTTTCCTGTTTAGTGATATTTCATATCATTTATGCCCCTCATTCAGTCACCTAATAGAGATCTGGGGAAGGGCAGTTTCAAGAGTCTCAGTGAATACACAAAGGAAAGGCTCTGTCACTCTGCTGAATTAAGGGGATCTAGAGTATTTAAGGGGCAGCTATGTGGCACAGTGAATAGAATCCCAGGCCTGCAGTCAGGAAGCCCTAAATTCAAATCTAGCCTTATGCACTTAGTAACTGTGTGACTTTGGAAAAGCCACGTAACCCTGCTTGCCTCAGTTTCCTCATCTGTAAAATAAGCCGGAGAAGGAATGACAAACCACTCCAGTATCTTTGCCAAGAAAACCCCAAATGGGGTCACAAAGAGTAGGACATGACTGAAAATGACTAAAGAAAAACAACAAAACAGTTTTTTAAAGACTCACATTCTTCTCCAGATCTCAACCTGTGTTTTCAGAGACTGCTAGCACTTTCTGAAAAGAACCAAATAAATTACTTACTAAGGAACTTGTAAGAAAAAAAATATCATTAATTAACAATAGCACTACTTTTTGATTTTTTGAGTAAAGAGTTTACTAAGAGCGTTTATCCCATTACATCAGTGGTTCTCAAATATTTTTACCTTAGGATCCATTCATACCCTACAAAGTAATTGGAAATAAAGAACTTTGGTTCTTTGGGTTATTTCTATTGATAGTATATTTTTAAAAAATTTTAAATCTTATGATTATTATGAAACTAGTTTTGACCTCTGAAAGTTTCTCAAGAAACCCCTGGAGGCCCCCAAACCACATTGTAAGAAGCACTACTGAACAGTATGTTGTATTCAAATAGCCTTTAAGAATATTGAAATAAGATGATCCAATCTTTATTATAAGTCTCTGTTTCCCAATTTTCTATATATTCAACATCTCTAGGGACATGTTTTCAATGGTGTTTTTCAGGAATATATTGCCTTTATAACTCAAGGTTCACCTATTACAGAGTTTTGCTAATGTGATGGAAAGAACCTTTAAACAACTCCAGAGATTTGATTTGCATCCTGACTGTTACTGGCTAACTGTGTGACCTTGAGCAAGTCAATTAAGCTCTGAATCTTGGTTTCTGGTTTCATAAAATGAAGTTACTAATATTTATATTACCCACTCCTACAAGGTTATTGCAAGAAATTTTTTTTTGTAAACTATAAAGCAACCGATACAATTGGCTTATTATCATTATTAAGACTACTAGGAGGGGAATAACTAATATGTTTTATTCCTAGGTCAGATGTCTCATCCTTTATGATCCAATCTTTAGATAGTTCAATTCTCCCTTTTCAGTTCACCCATTCAACAAATACTTGTTATGCAAGTGCCTAATAAAATATTAATTAAGTACAAGGTATTGTGAGAAGATGGAGCAGGAAGAGGAAGAAAGGAAGAGAAAAAAGAAGATGAGGAGAAAAAAAGAAAGAGGAGAGAGAAAAGAGGAGAAGGAAGAAAGGCAGAAGATAAAGGAAGAAGAGGAGGAGGAGGAGGAGGAGGAGGAGAAGAAGAAGAAGAAGAAGAAGAAGAAGAAGAAGAAGAAGAAGAAGAAGAAGAAGAAGGAGAAGGAGAAGGAGAAGGAGAAGGAGAAGGAGAAGGAGAAGAAGGAGAAGGAGAAGGAGAAGGAGAAGGAGGAGAAAAGTTCTAAGAGTCAAATAGAAATGTATTAGGTATATAATGAATACTACTATCACTTACATTTTCAGTGTGAATCACTTTCTCTCTCTTTTACCTCCCTCAGCTTTGTGTCTTTTTTCCAGTTTCCCTACTTTCCTACAAGCTCCTGATTGTATACCTTTCCCACTTCCTTCCTGTGTTCTAGGAGATGATATTAGGGGTGCACCACTAAGAGTATGGGTGAACAAGTGTAGTATTCTGAGCTTTTTCACCCCCTTCTTAAAAATGTTGAGATATCAATAGATAAAGAACTTATTCAACAACAACTTTTCACTAATTAAGTGTCTTCTGAATGCAAAGTCTTGTGTTATAGTTCTATTCTCTAGGGAAACAATGAAGATAAATGAGCCATGGGCCTAGTTCTCAATTAACTTGCAAGCTAGTAAGAAAGACAAGACATGCACACAAATAGTTGTAATATCAATGGAATTCAATTCAACAAACATTAAATGCCTGCTATGTATAAGGCACTGTGTTGGTTCTCGGGGTACAAAAATAAGTTGCTTTTCAGAATTAATATCTACTCATTATCCTTCTCTTTTGTAGTTGTGATTACTTCTTCACACACCCATGTGTCTAAGGATTCCAGACTCCCATCTTACCCCCAGCAAATTCCCTGGCTTTTGATCTGATTTCCTACTTTCTAAACCTTGGTTTATCTTCTCTGATAACTATGATTGCTAATCCTTCAACCAGCAGGCCAATGCACATGAGAAAGTTAGTAAATGTATCTTGGCCCTTGTCAGACTATGTTTTCATGTTTTGTACTAAGCTGGATATCCATGCTCTGTCCTGAACATCAGCTTGTTCTACTGGTATTTTACTGCTGGCTCAATGTTTGTATGTTCTGAGAAGGAACCTCTTGCAATGTGTTCATGGTTCTGGCAGCCAGTATGTGGGAGTCTTGGGAGAAATCTCACTCAGATAGATTACCTAAAGTGACACAATTAAAAAAAAATTCTCAAAGGGAATTGAGCACACTGTTAAAAGATAATTGCTCCAGGGCATGGTTCACTTAGTTGTTCTGGTTCCCATCAGTAGAAGAGTTTGAGAATCAAAACTTCAAGGGAAAGTAAAGATCCCTTGAATGGGGGTAGTCAGAGGTATCCTCTGGAAGATATGGCCTTCCAGTATGGGATGAGGACTGTTTTCCCATCCCTAGTCTTGCCTTGTTTTGAGCTCCTATCCTATCTAAGCCCACTGCTTCTCTCCTGGGGCAACTTCTGAAGGGCCCCTGAGGTCAGCACTAAGGACACTGACTAGCTTGGCCAGAACTAGGAGCAGCTCTGGCATGCCTTCTCCATTCCTAGATCATGGAATGTTTATGAGTGAGTCTGCTACGGCATTCATCCTCTTTCTTCCCTCACCAGAAGAGATGGAGTCAAGCCTGCTCTTACCTCCACTCACAATCTTGTAACAAGCTTAGCTCTACCATGTTCTGGCACCAGATTCTTCCCCAACCTTCTTCCTTGGAAAAATAAGTGCTCCCAGTGGCCCTTCAAATTATCTATTAGGACAAATTCTGCCACTGGGCAAAGTCTCAGTATCCCCACTCTGGTTATATTGATAACTAGTTTCCGTCATAAAATCCCAAGCCTCATTATGATGTGTTTAGGGTGAATCTAGCTCTATTCAACTCTGTTCCCATGATGTCAACTCCCCCATCATCCAACATACCCTGTCTCCTCAGTTTTCTTCAGGTATTTTCATGAAATCAGCACTAAGATGGGGGGGGAGCATTGGGGAAGATGCTGTTAGCTATTACAAACATGGGTTTCGGCCAAAATGAGTAGATTGTAATCTATCCCTTTTCATCATGTGGAACTCTTATCCATGTCTTCCCATATGTCTTGCATAGAGGATCTACCTAATAAACTGGGAACCTTCCTCTAGTTTTTTTCATATTTCATGGGTGTAAAGCACTATGGGTATAAATCTGTTTTTCTTTGCTTCACTGTCTAAGTATTTTTCTTCATTGAAAAGTTATTTAAATGGTTTAGTTTGGAGCTATTTGAATTGCCTGTCACACCTTTTCATGTTTATTCTTTGTTTTAATCTGGTGTTGAATTTTTAATCTTTGCTTTAACAGGTTCTTAACCTTTTTTGTGTCATAGGTCCCTTTGGCAGTTGTATGAAGTCTATGGATCACTACTCAGAATAATGTTTTTAAATACATAAAATAAAATACATGCAATTGCAAAGGAAAACAAATGTATTGAAATACAACTATCTAATTTTTTTCAGTCCTTTGACTCTAGGTTAAAAACTCCTTCTGTAATTAGTTGATGGTCAAACTGCAGACAGCTGATTCAGACATGACTCCCACACTACATACTTTCCTATCATTTAGGACTTTTTTTGGAGGGAGGAAAGCAGGGCAATTGGGGTTAAGTGACTTGCCCAAGGTCACACAGAGAGTAAGTGTTAAGTGTCTGAGGCCAGATTTGAATTCAGGTCCTCCTGACTCCAAGGCTGGTGCTCTATCCACTGTGCCCCCATCATTTAGGATTTTAAAATTCTATTCCCACCATGAAACAGAGAAAAATAAAAAATTACTTTGTATATTATGGACACTTAGTAAGCATCTACTGAATAGAGTTGAATTATAACTCAAGGAAAAGTGTCATGTTGGAATTTCTCATTCCAGATAGGGCACATTCTTAGAATTTGGGTTAATATACACTTTAAAAAAATCGAACTGTATAACAGAATCTCATGATTTTATATGCAACCCTCCTCTGTGTTCTTTGTGTGTGGTAATATTGGACACTGGACATTGAGAACTGACACATTGTATATATGAAAATAGTGTATATTGACTCCGTGATTAAACCACAAGAAATAAGAAAAACAAAAAGCATGCCTTGAGTGTGTACTACACTCCGGGGTTTCTATGTGTAATATGCCTAGGTGAAGCTTAAATTTGCTTTTTTACAACTTTCATCTGTCATTCCTATTTCTGTCCTCTGAGGTCAAACTGAAGGAGACGTTCCTCTATCACAGGCAGCCATACACATACCAGATAACAGTTACCAGTTTTCTGGAAGTCTTCTCTTCTTTTCATTAGATGGACTCAGCTCCTTCAAAATTCTCAAATGGCAGGATATGAAGGTCTTTGGCCATCCTGAGTATGTTCCTCTAAGCATCCACTAACCTACCAACATTCTTCTAAAAGCATGGCTCCCCATTGGAGCATTTTATTACAGATTTGGTCTCATCAGGCGAGAGCACATTATCTCTTTTTGTCCTCACAACATTCCTGTGAGGTAAATACTTCAGTTATGATTCCCATCTTACAGTGAGGAATCTCAGGGTAATCCAATTTAAATGACTTGTCCATGGTCTCACAGCTAGTAAATGTTGGAAACAAGATTTAATAATAATAGGTCACATTCATATAATGCTTTAAGGTTCAAGAAGTGTTTTATACATATGATTACAGCTATTCCTTCCACATGGTGGGGATTAGGGGTGTGGTGCCCCCATGATTTAGGAAATCTGCCCAAATTTTTTTGGCCCTCCTTTCTTACTAGAAAAGAACTCTGAATATTTTTCTTTTTCTTTCATGAGGTGCTTACAGCACCTTATTGAAAAATTCTGGTTAAGTATCTGGTCATAGACTCTATGTCATCTGCTGGATTTCACGTGTTGTCTGCATCTTCTACAAAACTCCAAAATAAATTTCCATTTAATTTCTTTTTTTGACCCCCCAATATAGTGAAACCTCCATGGGGAAAGTCACAATGTAGAAGAGATAACTGTATTTGCTTCTCACAAGGACCTTATGAAACAGATGCAATATTCTCCCCGTTTTACAAATGAGGCAACTGAGGCTAATAGAAACTGACCAGGGGGTTACACAGCTGTTAAATTTCTGAGTCAAGGTTTGATTTTGGGACTCCCTGGGTCATCATCCAGAACTGTATCCTCTATGAACTCTCTACTGGCTCTAATGATTATTTTCACTTTGCTTTTCTGTCTTTAATTTTTATAATCTCTCCAACTCTAGTTCTCATCCTCTGTAGGGATAGAGCAGGGGTGGGGGACCTATAGCCTCAAGGTCATATGTGGCCCTCTAGGTCCTCAAAGCGGCCCTTTGAAGGAATTCAATCAGAGGACTACAGGTTTCCAACCCGTGGGCTAGAGAGACATCATCAATCAGGAGAAACTTTGAACTCCTGACTCCCTCTGGGGGATGTCTCCTTTACCTGACACTCACTCACCTTGCACCTGAAATCCTTCAAGTACAACCCGCTTCTATGGGATAAAACTCAATGTCAAGTCTCTAAGACAATTATAGACCATTAAGGGATGAGACATCACTGAGGGATCTCATCCTACATTAGGAATCTGTTCTTATTGGGTCCAGAAGAAGCTTCAGCTTGTAGAACCACATCTTTAATTACTGCTAAACGATTGGGTTGTTAATCAATAATTATTGAAAAAGATCAACAAGGTAATTAGATTTGTCTTTTTAAAATTACACATTATTGAGGATGTGTCAAGTTTTATACCAGAGCTTATTAAGTATTTATCCAGTTTACTAAGTATTTAAGGACAATAATGAGGCAGCTAGGTGACAGTAGATTGAGTACTGGGCCTGGAGTCAGAATAGACCTGAGTTCAAATCCAGCCTCAGGTACTTACTGTGTGACCCTGGAAAGGTCATTTAACACTATTTGCCAAAGTTTCTTCATTTGTGAAATGAACTAGAGAAGGAAAAGGTCAAACCATTCCAGTATCTTTGTCAAGAAAACCCCAGATAGAGTCACAAAGAATCAGACAACTGAAACAACTGAACCATAACAAAAAAAAATGAGAATAATAAAAGCTAGCACCCATACAGTGCTCTGAGGTTTGCAAAATACTTTACATATATTATCTCATTCATAAAACACATTATTATTGCCAATACTGTAACATTAATAACAGTAGATCATATTTATTTAATGATTCAGAGTTTACAAAATGCTTTCTTCACAGCAATCCTGTAAGACAGATAATATAAATATTGCTATCTCCATATCACACTTAAGGAAACAGACTCAGAGAAACTAACAAGACTTTCTCATGGTTACATAACTGACAGAGGGAGTACCCTCTACCTCCCAAGGCATCCCATTTCACTTTTGAACAGCCCTGCCGCTCTAACTTCTACCCATTGTCCCTAGTTCTACCCTCTGAGACCAAACTGAACAAGCCTAATCCCTCTTCTGAATGACAGACCTTTAAATATTAGAAGACAGCTATTATGTTACCTCTAAGTCTTTCCTCCTCTGGGATAAACCACCTCAGCTCGTTCAGCTGATCTTCACATGGGTTAATTTTAAGGCCATTAACCATACTCCTTTTCTTCCTCTTTTGTTTATCAATATACTTTTGAAAAGTCAATTGAGCACTAAATGTGATCCAAATGTGGTCTGACCAGGAGAGTACAGTGGAGCTATCATCTCCCTTGATCTGAACATTAAGATTCCCATATAGTAGCCATAAATTATGTTAGCTTTCTTGACCACTATTGACTCACAGTAAGTTCCCAGTTCATTAAACAATTTAAGATTCTTTTGAGCTAACTCCCTATCCAGTCCTATTTCTCCCTTTCTTGGTTTTTTTTTTGAACCAATATGCAGGAGTTTCCTATTGAGGGCATCCCTTTCTCCCAGTCATCCAGGCTTACAACCTAGACATTATTCTTAGTTCCACATTTTTTTCTTATCTTCACCCCTTAGATCCAATCTGTTGCCAAGCCCTACTGAGTCTACATTCACATCTCTGAAATAATACCTCTTCTGTCCTCTGGCAGTGCCACTGTGCTGGTACAGACCTTCATCACCTCACCCTGGAAAACATTCACTTTCTGGTTGGTCTCTCTGCCTCACCTCTCTTCAGTCCACTCCATCATTCACTTAGCTATCAAATGTTGTCTTTCTAAAGTACAAGAATGAACAGCACTGTAAAGTACTGATTGACTCTATTATTCAACAATACCCAGCAGTTTCCTATCTCCGCCAGGATAAAATATAAAAATTCTGAGTTTGGTTTCTAAAGACCTTCATACCCTGGTGCCTGGACACCTTTCCAGTCTTCTTACACTTGACTCTGCTCCACACATTTTATGGTCTTTGATGTTCCTTGAAGAAGCATTCCATCTCCAGACTCCATGCACTTTTATTGACTTCATCCTTACCTTTATGTCCCGGTTTCCCTAACTTCCTTCAAGTCTCAGTTAAACTGTCACCTTATGCAATAGTTTTTGCTGGTCCCCATCCATTCCTTACAACAAACTTATGAGGTAGGTGGTCAAGTATTATTGTCCCCATTTTGCAGATAAGGCAAGTAAGGCTCAGAGGTGACCAATGACATACTTGGAGCCACATGTTAAGGAAACTTCCAGCATTAACATTTGAATATCCTATTTTTTATTTTCACAAAGTTAGTTCAAAAATCTAGTTGGATAAATTCAAAATTTGTCTTAAAAGCCCACAAATGTATATAAAGTGTTATTCAGAGTCTCGGTTTCTAAGGAAGTGGCCATGTTTCGATACTGGAATTAACTGGTTTTTTGGGTATCATTGTTTTTCAATCATTTTGACTCCTTATGACCCTTTTGGGGTTTTCTTGGCAAAGATCCCAAAGAGGTTTGACATAAAGAAAGAAAGAAACAGAGGTAAATGGGGTCCATCCAGTGACTTGTCCAGGTAAGTGGGCTAGTAAGTGCCTAAAACTGGATTTGAACTCATGTCTTCCTGACTCCTGGCCAGAGGCTCTCTCCACCCTAGCTGCCCTTAGTTTTCTAACACCTAACCCATAGCCCTCTCTCATAGGATCTTAGAGAATAAGAGTATTTTATAAATTAGAAGCACAGACTAGCGTGTCGTCCCTACCTCACAGGGTTGTTGGATCAAATAAGATAATGTATGTAAAGTGTTTTAATAACTTTAAAGTGTGATGTCATTTTCTCCTGATTGACACATGGCTTGTCAGTCCAATTTGCACAGAGTGTCAATATCAACCTACCACAAACTGTTAGATTTAGTGACTTTTTTTTAGTGCAATGAAAGGATGACATTTAACAGTTTTTCTTTTAATCTGATTAATGTGAGCAGTCAGTGTGAATAAGCCTGGCACCTAACTAAGAAGACAAATCACTGTGTCTTTTTTATTTTTTTTGAATCTGTAAAAATTAATTATTTAGATCTTATAGGTTAAATAATAACTGTTCTCAACATAGCACTTTAAAATGTCTTTAAAGCCATTTTCATACATGATCCTTCTTATTCTCACAACAATTCTATAGATAGGTGCTACCTACAGAAATAGACTCTGAGAGCTTAAGTGACTTCCCTATACACAGGTAGGGACAGGATTTCAACCTAGGTTTTTTTGTGGGACAAGTCCTACATCCTATATATTCTGCTATTTCTTCTCATCAGTGTGTATAAAATATATTGGAGGTCTGAATTATCTAGGTAATTTGCACACAACAATACATTATTCAAGTGTAGAGAATGATAGAAAAATTGACCAACTCTGGAAGATAAATTACTCGGATAATTCTCAGCTAGTAAAATTGTGAAGCAGGTAATATTTGTTGCTCCAAAAATCCATATTCTCAGTCTTTTCTCCTCCTCAGTATCTCATTACTTGCTTCTAATCACCCAATGCCTTCTGATCTTTCTTTCCTCCATCAACATCTGCTTTCAGAAAAGAATCTGAAACTCATTTAAAGGTGTAAATGACTGATAATTGCTTAAATCACTCATTTTCCTGGTGGTAAAGTTGCATGATCACAGGGATCAAATCTTAAAACCATGGTTCTTAACCTTTTCTTGTGTCATGGATCCCTTTGGCCTTCTAGTGAAGTCCACAGAGTCCTTAGAATTATGTTTTTAAATGGATAAAATACATAGGATCAAAAAGACAACCAATTATATTGAAACACAATTATCAAAATATTTTTATAGTTCTTAGATGTCTCTAATAAAAAATAAATGAATGAATGAATAAATAAATGAATGAATGAATGAATGGAAATAAATAAATAATAAACAAACAAACAAACAAATAAATGAATGAATGAATGAATGAAGCTTCAGAGAGGCAGCCTGGGGTAGTGGATAGAGAGAACGCGCCTTGGATCAGGAAGACCTAGTTTCAAGTCCTCCTTCTGATACATACTGGTTGTGTGACCATGAGTACCTCACTTAATCTCTCACACTCCCCAAAAACTCTCTATGAATGACCACTCTGCAATAATTATGTGAGTTTCGGTTGTAGAGATGAATCTACAAGCCTCAGCAAAAAAATAAAAAATAAAAAGAAAGAAAGAAAGGAAAAGAAAAAATGAAGCTCCAATCTCAGTCGGTTGGGGAAAGGTTGTAGGGCTTTGGTTTGTGTTTGTGTGTGGAGAGGGTTAGGGATTGATAGATATTCTGGGATGCCTTGAAATCACCAATTGATTGTCACATACCCCAGGTATGAGAAAGACCGATCCAAATTCTGTTCAGTAAGATCATTGACTTATAGGTCCAAAGAGTTGGAGGTAAGGCCAAGGAAGATAGGAGAAAAGGTTCTGTTTTGTAGAATTATATGGATATTTGCCTTCATTGTGTTGAATTATCTGATTTTTTTCAACTTCATTTTGTATATGCAACCATAATATAATTACTAGGTGGCAATGAGTAGAAAAAGCAGTTTGATGTGGCCCTGGGAGTCAAGAGATTTGGGGGTTTTGTTTTTGTCTTTTTTACCTGGATTCTCCTACACCCTGCTCTGCCACAACTTAAAGTCTGCAAAAAGCCACAGGCACATCTAGGGGCTTCAGCTGTAAAATGAAAGAATTAGAAAAGATGATTTTTAAGGCCTTCTCCAGCTCTAGATTTCCCTGATCCCAGATATCATATAACATAATGAATAGCCTGCATTATGAATTGGAATTAATTTATAGTGATCATTTCAAGTGATTATTTCTATTTCATTCTAAAATGAAGAACATTTCCTAATGAGTTCTTTGTAATTTTTAAATTCTCTGAAAGATTTTCACTAGGGTTGCCATAGTTCATAAAATAATTAAGTAATCTCTAGCTCCACAGTGAAAAATAAATGATACATATTGAATATATTGCTACACATATTTGAAAAACAATTGGACAGCTCCATTGTAAATTGCCTACAGTAGAGTGTAGAGTATAGGAATACTCCATTCATTTGTTAATTGTAGAGGACAGCAATACAATACAATAATAACACAAAGCTCTCAGACCATGATGCATAGAAACAAAGCCTTATTTGTATTGGGGTCAAGTAAGTTAATTAAGCTTTAGAATCTTCAAACAGGGCATATAATTGATTTATGAAATTTTGTTATCGCTGAGTTTAGACCATTGTTGGCAGCCAAGAATTCCAATAGCTCCTAGAGTTATTTCTAATGCATAAAGTCAACTGTGCCCTCAGCAGTTTTAAGCCCAATTAGATTAGGCTTTCTAAAGCAAAATGAAGAATAGAAGACATGTAAATGGTTTCCTCTGAAAAATATTGTTTTTAACTTTTTTTAACATTTAAAAAGACTGATAATGGTTCTACTAATTTAAAATTATTTTTTGTTTCCTCATAGAAATATTTTTAATCTTTTCAGCTCTTTGAGATACTTCATGCATTTTAGAACTATCGTAATACCATAAAAATGGCATTTACTTGTCACCACACCATTTAATTCAGTTAGGCATAATCAGCCTATAATATTTTGTATTATATCCATGAATACCATCAGTACTCAAAAGTATACCTGACTTGTACAATACTTACTTATCTAGCAAAAAAAAAACCTCTAAAATCACTTCTGATCATTCACTTTTGCTTTCTCCCCTTATTTTTAGAAATGTTAAAATATAACTACAAAATAGATTGTGAGACCATCTATAAAATGCCAAACAACCAGATGAAAACTGAACAATTTAGCCAAAAGCACTTCCAACAGAGGTAGAGACAAAACATACAGAAGACTAACCTTTTCCGCTTTTGTCTGGAATGTTTGGCATAATAGAGGAAAAGGTTATAATAAGCAATTTTACTAAAAAGAAAAAAAATTGGCATGCTATAGCAAAATATGCAACAGGAATACTATCATTGATGTTAGATGAAGTTTAATATTATGAACAGTGTTCATAAAAACTGTTGACAATTCACAACTATTTCTCTTCATCCAATAAACAAATGTAATAATTTCTCTAAGTCACAGTTAAAAACTGTTTTTTGAAGTGGTACTCTACCATCCACCAAATAACTAAGGACCACTCTCTATGTCTAAGTAACACCCAATATATGGAGTAGAAGTGAAAACTTAATTTAATCATGTAGATATTTGTAAATCTATCTAAGCAGTCACTGCCAAAGAATGAGGAGCTGAGAAAACAATTTCTTCAAGCATTCTCCTTAAAGGGAGTTCTTAAAGAATATATATCATCTCTCTTTTCATTTTAAACATACTACAAAATTATGGTTTTGGTAAATTGAATATTTGAATGACTATATTTCTTAACCTGTAGCTTATAATACAATAAGTCAGTTGAATTATGGTAAAATATTAACAGACTACTATTCAATTAATGAAGTTCTTTATTTCCTGCTTAGTATGAAATTAACTTATTTTTAGACATGTGCTTTTATGTTCTTTATCTGAAGGAAATACCTATATGCATGGCATGACCAATGCTCAAAGTTATACGTAGATTTGAAAATACATTTAATACACTGTTTTTTCTGAGATTTGTGATAATCACAGATACCAAAGTAAACAATGTCAAAACATTTTTTTCCCCAACTAAATTGATATGACTCCTGTGGTTGTTGTGACTTATGATTTAACAAGGAAAGAGATTATTTTTTTTTTATAAAATGAGGCAAATTCCTTGAAAGCACTCAATTTTACAGTCTAAAACGTGTGTTTTCTTAATTATCTTCAGGACAATCATTGTCTTGAAAAAATAATAATTTCTATTCACATGTATCATTCAGTGAACAATCATGTTTGGCAAAGTTTTAGATTGACGTTCTTCCTTTACGAACTTTATTTCTTATCCTCACTACTCGCTCCCACTCTCACCCCCAGAGTTGATAATAGATAAATCCCCTGGTACAAATAATTTTTAAAAAGATATGCAAGAACTCTGCATACATAATGGAGTCTGCAGTGAACATAATCCGGAAAAGCTTTGTATGTAAATAGGAACAGAGAATAAATCACAAGCTCTGGAGCTGAACAGGACTTTCTGCCCAGGAAAGACAGCGGATTCAATAGCTGGCTAAGTAGTCATGTAGAGACGACTTTCTTTTTCAATTGTAAATTGTGTAGCAACTACACTCTCAATGTAATGCCGAATGCTGCATATGTTAACACTGTTATCCCCCACCCTCACCCCAGAAGTCCTCTACCATTGCTCCCCTTAGGAGAAAGATAAGTACATGGCCTGGTGAAAAGAAAGCTGAGATTGTCTTTAATACTATATGTTACTTTTCAGCAATAATTAAAAATAGGCCTTAATAAGTAGTTGATTTCATCCAGTTTTATTTGTTGACAGGACACCTGTTTGTGGTACAACTTCTATTTATTTCAGAAGGAAGCAACAGTTGGAGGAAGAGGAAGTAACTAGTTTTAGGACACATGTACTTACATGTTTGCTTTCATAAATGTATCTTTTCCTTAAAGATTTTAGCATATAGCCCAAAATACAAATTACATGATGAAATTAAAGGAAATTCAGTGAGTAAAGCCCTAAATCACTAATAAAAGAAGAAAGGAAAAAAGAGGGCTCTACAGTAAGGAGCTCTCCCAAATTTGATGATTCTATGAAATGAAAAAAGCATAAGGCTTATAATTATGTGCAATATTAACATTTTGTATTTTGTCAGACAGTAAAAGCCCACTCAGGGCCACAAAACATTAGCTTAAAAAGGCTGTTGAAGTCTTTTATACCTGTTTATGATTCAAAAGCTAGATATACAAGCTGTGGACTAGGCCCTGATTAATCATACATTTTCCTACTTTACGTGAATTATCTAGCAATATGAAAACCTGCATTTTTTAAATGAAAATGACAAATAGTTCAGTTTCAGGGTAACATTTTCAAGACTGTATGGATAGTTATTTGCCCTTCTGGGGAGGAAAAAAATATCATAATGAAATAATGAGAAGCTTGCCAGATCAACAGACTTTTGTTTGTTATCTCTTAGACAAATAATAGGTCAGGGTTCTCCTGTTTTGGATGGGAAAAAATTTGTGTGTGTCCCGAAACACCAAATGTTTCTGGAAATCACTGTTGAATATACACATTTTGGTTTAGAATGTAAAAGCCAAATAATATTTTCACTGTCAGTCAGGTTGTAATATTTAAAAGTTATGCATGGGCATGTTACCGAATGACGAAATTCCTCCTGGGAAGTGAATGGATCTTATTCAAAAAAGGAATACACGAGTTTTGCAGTTTGGAAGATTTGTCTGGATTTGTGGGTTCCAAGAGATGCTGTGGATGTCTGACACACTAAATGTTAGCTGTCTGCTCAGGGTTGGTGAACTTAAGGAGTTGATGGAACACGAAGGGCAAAGGTATTCTATTTGAGAGAGACGTGCTGAGGTGGAGAACAAGAAAACCCTGGCGAAAAGCGGTTTCTGGGCCCCAGCCCAAAGTGCCTCTGCCAGAGGACCTGCCTCAAAAAGCCTAGGGAAAATCTATTTCCTTCAATCTCAAACAAGTGCTCTACTCTTTCGTTTGGTTATGACTGCATTTTTAAAAGTATCAAAAACCAGGAATTGGGAAACGCACCCCAGCTTTTCATGGGTCAGGGGATGCCCTTTGAGAAGCACCTTCTCTCTAATATGCTATGTGTATGTTCGATATGCTTTGTTCCCAGGGAGGCACAACTTCTAGGGAACAGACTGAGGAGAATTCACGGGGAGCAGAGGAAAGGGGGGGCGGGGGTAGGGCAGGGTTGACAGTCCCTCTGCAGCCACCTTACTTACGGATCTGCTGAAGGACTCCTCAAGTCCGAGGCGGACGGCTGCCGGTATCTAACATGAAAAGGGTAGGCGTGGGGTAGGGGCAGGACCAGAGACAGGGTTGGGCATTCTGAACTCTGGCTTTTTCTCACTATATGGATCTGCCACGCTCTTTTCTTTGTTTGGAGCAGTCTCAGCGGTCTAGGGGCAGAATCAGCGCCTAATGAATAGCGAGGGGACAGTGAAGGGGAACTCACCTTGCACCTGCAAGACTGTGGAAAGGGGCAAAGGGCAGCCACTTAGGGAAGCCTGGATCAAGACGCACTAAGAAGGCTCGGAGGAGAAAAGGAAAAGGACTGGGAGCAAATGTAAACGTGGCACGTGCTTAAAGCTGGTTAAAATAGATATATTTCAAAGGCAACGAGAAATGGGAGTTTGGAGTTTCGACTGGTAGCTTTCCCATGAGTTGTCTCCACGACTTTATGTTGCAGCAAGACACAGAACACCCCCTCCCCAGGAAAAATGGAATCTCCACTGCAAAGAACTGGAATCTGCGCTTGAAAACAAGTGGGGTCTTCCCGTCGTGGTGCCCGGGCCCATTCCCTGAACTGGACTAAAGGCGCAATCCTCTCCAGCACCATCCGCCCCGGGCCAGGCTTTGTGGAGTTGGAAAGGGAGATGGGAACAACTCCGTAAAGGCGGAGGTTGGGGGTGGGAGTGGAAAGGAAGGAGGGGGAGGCGAGGAAGCGGGTGCTGGAGCCGAGACCCCGGGCCTTCTCAAGAATGCTGGCACCAATGTCAGGGCAGTCCGGAGCGGGCACGGTCCCCGCCCCCCACTTGCGACCACAACTTCCCGGCTGACGCGCGGAGGCAGGCAGGTGTTTTTTTCTGCCTGTTTGGTTTTGGTTTGTAGTGATCTTTCTTCCAGTCCTGCCAGAAATCATTAACACATGTCGGGAGAGTTACCTGACTAAGGGCTCATTTCCGAGGTCCCAGTATTTCTCTCTAAAAGTTTCCCCACCCAACCCTTGGCCCAGGGGCGCATTCTTCCCTAGGCTTGGTTTTGTCTGCCTGCCTGTCAGTCTGTCAGTCGGCCAACCTGCCTGCTCTTGGCTCTATGTCTGTCGACCTGTCTGCCTGTCCGCCAGCCTGTCTGCCTCTGGCTCTGCCTATTTTCCCTTTCCTTTTCACCCCCTGTAGAGGTTCCCAGGCTGGTTGCCCTCTTCCCTTTCCACACAGCTCTGGGCACAACGGAACATGCTCTGCCCCCTCGGAGTGTCTCTTTTCATCTGTTTGCTTCCCTGAGCCCAAGGCTCTCCGGGATCTAAGTTGGATTTAGTGGGGATAGCCGAAAGGAGAGGGCCCAAAAGGAGAAAGGAGGGGCTCGGGAACTGGACAGAAAGGATCCCGGGAGCCTTCTGGCTTCCTTTCAGCCCGAAAGGGGCAGGATCCAGGCGGCCCAGATAGCCCAAGAGGTATTCCTGCCCGAGCCCCGCTCCCCTTTTACTCTCTCGCCATCTGTCCTACTGGAGGCTGCTGAGGCTGCAGAAATGTGCTGGCTTCTGTCCACTGAAACCAAACCAAACAAAACGAAAAATCCCGTGAAAACAACGAGAATATGGCGCGGCTGAAAATGGAGCCCCTGCTTCTCCAGCTCCTTTCATTTATTTCCTTTCCTTCCTTAGCTTTTTATTAGGCCTCCTTCTCTTTGTCCTTTTCCGTTAGCTTTCCCTAGACCCCTTCCCAATATCGTTCTCCCTTTCCCAATTATATTTTTCTTTCTTTCCGTTTTTCCTTCTTTCCTTCCATCATCTCTTTCTCTTTCTCCATTTTGTTTCGCTGGCGCTTTTTCTTCGCCGACTTCCTTTCTTCCTTGTACTTTTTTTTTGTTGTTGTTCTACTTTCTCTCACCCCCCCATTTACGGGGGGGGGAGGAATGTGTAAGTGCTGGGGCGGGAAGGGGTAGTTTGCTACAGAAAGATTTTATTTCAGAGCACAAGATTCCTATTTAAATACGGGTGAATTTTCCTGGCTGACTTAACAGCTGCTATGAACCAGCATCTACTTCGTCTTGTGCCTTTCATTACGAAATGTATTGATCCCAACACTTGCCCTTTGAAAAATTTCATCGGTTTTATTTGAGGTCTGTGTCCATGACTAGGTAACGGTTTTATGTCGAAATGCTCTCCCTTTACCCCACAGAAGCTAATTTCTACCTTAGTTTTTAAAGAGACTGTGAAGTTGAAATGATATAGGTGGGTATGGATCTGAATCCTCCTTTTTTTTCTCCAGAGACTTCCCACTGAGAAGAATGGTAGCTAATATCCACGCCCACGCATAACGGCTTTCTCTTTTTTGAAGAGGAAAGCAAATACAGTGAAATGAATATTTTTAAAATATTAGCTTCATTTTCCACCCGTGATTCTTTCAGACACACGTAGAGCCTCTAGAAACCCCAGAACATGCTATGAATGTAAGCTATTAGCTACCATACAAAGAGAATGGCTGATGTTGTTAATCCTTTTGGACAGAGGACAATGTCTCTCAAACAATCAGAGAATTGTCATTTTGGAGAATATAACATTCCTAAATCAATATAGAAAGGCCATTGTGTATATGATGTCTGTGTTATGGCTCCCTGGATCCAAAGTCTATAGAAAGGAAAGGGAACTAGAACGTTGATGGCAACATGCCCAAGAAAGGCATGTGTGGCTTACAAAGGTCAGTCTTACTTCTGACTTCTTTTCCCAGTAAGTGTAGGACTAGAGTCTGCATCTCAGACACATCTCAGGATGTGTCTCTCCATTTTGGCTGCTAAAAAAGGAGGTGGTGGTGGTGGTGGTGGTACAAAATCTACTAGGACTGTTACCTTTCTTCTGACTTCTAGTTTCTCTTTTGATTGTGGTAAAAGGGATTTTAGGTGGACCTTGCACATAATCTTCCAAAATCATTACCTGATTACATTTAAACATATGTGTGTGGGTGCCATTATATCTCCTAGACAACTTCATTGTCTTTTCAAGAAATTGGTAAGTTTTGAAAACATCTTCCAGCAACAAATGCAGGTACACTTTCCTTTGTACAGTACACATATTAAAGTGAATAAGAATAAGAAAGGTTTGGGCACTGCTCACATTTGATTAGAGTGCTTCAGCATCAGACAGAATAATTCCTATTAGATTATTGTCCACACAGGGAAATGAATCAAATTATATCAGAAATTGTTCCTGAATGGACTTAGGTGCAGTATGGTACATTGAAAAATGTAATAGGCAGAATCAAATGATCTGGCTTCTAGTTGTGGCTTCTTACCATATGGACAGGAATATGTGGATTGCAATTTACTTTATTAGAAGAAACTTCCAAATTAATGAGACTGCAAATGCATTGCAGTATTTGAATAAAATAGGAGATTTTGATTAGGTAACTTCTAAGAGGCTTCCTGGCACAAAAATTCTATGATCAGAAATAGTGTAGAAAGACAGGGACCTCAGCAGAGCTATACATGAAGTGAAATTATGTTGTTGGGTGTTTGGCATGGAGAGTCCCCTCCTATCTGATATGTTGGTAGGACTAACATCCATGTGCTAGTAAATTCTTTAAGAAGTAAAGACAAGGTCACTCACAAACCATTATTTTGCTTATAAGACTGGTTCTTTTGTGCACATATATACACAAGTGTGTCAAAGGTATGAGGAGAAAGGATAAATTTCATCAGCACAGGAGGGATGTTGTTAGTGCTGGGAGGCTAAGCAGAGTATGTTATATTTGGTTTGTTTGTTTTTGTTCTGCTCCTTTGATTTCATTGTATAGAGAACTCCTGGTGAGGAAAGTCCCTCTGCCAATGCAGATCAGCACCTGTTCTGCAACTTAGAGCCTTGGAGAATTGCCTAGGGGTATTGAGAGTTTGAATGACCCAGGGTCAAAGAGTCAGTAAGTTTAAGAGGGGAGAATTGAGTCCAGTTCTCCTGACTCTAAGGTTGGGGAACAGTGGTTGAGGGGATCTCTTTATCCTTTACTCCATGGTACCAATCTTCAGAAATGTTCAGATTGCATAAACACCTTTGTTTTAAAAATTAATTTACCCTCCTCCCCCCTTTTTTTTTTTGCAATGAGAACTGTTGTAAATAGTTCACAATGAGGATGTTAAAAGTTAAAGGAAACACTTTCTTAATTTGGGCATAACCCAAATAGGTTTTTAATCTAATCATTGTTTTCCTCCACTTAAAAATCAAGCAAACAAAAATCCCCTTTAAAAATGATATGTTTTTAACCTTAACAAACTCAAATTGAAATGCAGCATAGGATTTCTAGGGTGACGAGAAATGAAAGAATGAGTCAAAATGATACAAAGTTTACTACTTTTCATGTCTTAATTTTTGAACAATCTGTATGTTATGAGTTAGTATTCTGGAAGTAAATATCATTACATCATGTTATATTATTCTAATGAATGTATATATGATTAATATCAAAGGTTCATAAGTTTTTTCCATATTGTTCATGGATTTTGTTCACTTGTATTATCCATCAAAACCCATCATTGATTTAATACTATAATGATATGACATTTTACCTGATGTCCCTAAACTGAGAGCACATTTGAAAGTATTTATCCAAGATTTTGGAATGTTTTCTTGGAATAAGATTTTTGCAATAAAAGAATCTTCTCTACAGAATATCTAGACTGCATTTTGATTCAAAAATTTTCAATGCCTGCCCCAAGAAGGCATTTAAATAACCTTCAGTTCTTTTTAATGATGTAGATTTTTTTATGGTGTGCTAGGTAGAATGGTGAATGTTGCATCAGAAAGACATGGGTTCAAATACTGCCTCAGGCTTTTACCACCTATAGACAAATCACTCTGCCTCAATTTCCTCACTGTAAAATGAAGATAATAATAGCACATGTATTCCTGGGTTGTAGTAAGGATAAAATGAGAGAACACTTGAAAAGTTATGTAAGCAATTGTGTAGTCTAAAGTACTACCTAAATGTTGTTAATTATTATTCCTCTCTTGGCCTCAGTTCATCATCTATAAAATGAGGCATTGCATGAGATGGCCTGAGTTTCCTTCTATCTCTAAACATATCATCCTATTCATCAGTAAAACTCCACTAAGCTTGTCCTTCATTCAAACATCTGAACCACCATCTCCCCAGTTATCCCAGATTTAAAACTTTAATAATCATTCTATTCTTCCCTCCCCCTTTACTCCTGTATGCCCTTACTCTTCCATGTGCAATCAGTTTTCCTTAAGATAAAATACAAACCCCTTTATTTGACATTTAAAGCCCTTCAAAGTCTGGCTCTGGCCTCTTTTTTCCAGATTTTCAGTTACTTCCCTTCATTTGCTCTACGTTCCAGCCAAAGTGGCTTACTTATTGCTCAATGAACTCTGCGTTTGATTTGCCACTTCAGATCCTTTTCATAGGCTCTCTGCCATGCCTAAAATGCACTTCTTTCTCATCTTTTTCTTGGAATCCTTAACTTAATTTCAAAGTTCAACTCAGGTACCACTTCCTATGAGAATTCTTGCTTTTCCTAGTTGTTTGTGTCCTGTCTCCTCAAGTAATCATGTACATAATTATCTGTGTAAATGTTGCACCCTCCAAGTAGCTCCTTGAAGGTGTTTTTTGTTTTGTTTTGCCTTGCTTTACTTTTGTCTCCCTAAAGCCTTGTATACAGAGGGCACATAACTTGAATGACTAAATAAATTAATTGAAGATATACCAGATCCAAGAACTGGAATCAGTCCTTGACATAGGGCACCTCTTTTCTGATGAAGAGGTCCAATGTAGAAACTAGGTTATAGATCAAAAAGTTGCTTTGTGAATGTAGAACCTGAAGAGAGCTGACTGTTTCTATGGTTTAGAGGGTGTGTGTGTGTGTGTGTGTGTGTGTGTGTGTGTGTGTGTGTGTTTGTGTCTGTGTCTGTTGTGTGTCTGTGTGTCTGTGTCTGTGTCTGTGTCTGTATTCTGTTTTGTTTTGTTTTTATTAAACTATGATGAATTGTTCTCCTCTGGTCTAAGGATATTCCTGTCTAAATAACCGGCACCCTTCCTATAGAATCATTGAAATGCTGTTTGTTCCTCCACCCTTCCTTTTGCACACTTATTCTCAACATCACAATTCCATTTGCACTTGTCCTTACATTTCTCCTTTTCATGCCCAATTTCTAAGTTTATCATTTATTTTTAAATCATTTTGGGTTGGTGGAAAAGGATGGCTGAAAGTACTTGGCAAAATACTTCCATGTCATGTCTCCAAAACACATTTTAAAACAGATTCCTTATGAGATGGTTTCCTTGAAATCACTAGATATTTTGTCATGGTCTATGATATTTTATATATTTTAAAAAATACCTTTTCCCTAATGGGTTTTTCTCCTTCCTTTCCTTTTCCTTAGTCATATCTGGTCCCAAATCTTGGAATATTTCATATTTTTCATACTGAAGCCCATATTCATGTCTTATAGTGACCATCCAACAGATATTTTAAAATTTTATTTTATAATCAATCATTATCACCATTACTATGAGTGATAAAATAGAATTTTTAATTTTAATGTGACCTTTAAGTAGAAGCTTCAAATATAACCAACTCTATTCTAATCTATACAAAAGATGTGTTGTTAAAAATGTGTAAGTTGATTTTTTTCTCCTTGTTATCACTTTATTCCCACCCCGTGTTCTACTCCCTTTAGGGCTCATCCAATTCAGATGGTACCTCCTACACAAATATTTAACCCAACTCTACCTTCCCTCTCTCTAGACTCTTCTCAACCTTCCTAATGCCACCACCCTTTAATACAGTTCCTCATGTTGTGGTGACCCCCAACCATAAAATTATTTTTGTTGCTACTTCATACCTGTAATTTTGCTACTGTCATGAATCATAATGTAAATATATGATATGCAGGATGTATTTTCATTGTTACAAATTGAACATAAACCACAGGTTGAGAACCGCTGCAGTCTAGAGAAAAGTGAACACTTTCTCTCCTCAGTTTTCTCAAAGCATTTCCTTTGCATTAATTTCATTCTCCCATATATCATGAATATCTGAGAACTTGATCTCCATTGGAGTCTAAACTCCTAAAGAGCTAGATACCACATCCCAGGTATCTTGATATACCTGAAGTCTAGTACAACGCATGTAGTAGTCACTTAAGTCACATTTGAATTGTAATAGAGCAAATTATTGTTTAAATCATTCTATTATAAATTATTTTGCAAAGAAAGTAGTTGATTTATCTTGCTGCATTCCTTTTTCATTTCCTCCTTTCCTCTATCTTTACTTAGAACTGAGGTTTTCTTTCTGTTGTTAGTTTCATTTGCTTCCTCCCTTCCTCTCTCTCTCCCACTCCCTTTTCCCTCCTTCTTTGCTTCCTTCCCTCCTTCCTCCCTTCCTCCCTTCTTCCTTCCTTCCTCCCTCCTTCCTTCCTTCCTCCCTTCCTCCCTTCTTCCTTCCTTCCTTCTTTCCTTCCTTCCTCCCTTCTTCCCTTCTTCCTTCCTTCCTTCCTTTCTTCCTTCCTTCCTTCCTCCCTCCCTCCCTCTCTGTATTCTTAGTGAACCCCTCTCCATTAATTTGAACTTGAGGTCTGAGTCCCCTGAGAGTGATTGCTATCTCAGTTCTATGGATAATGCTATGAGTTTGATTCCCCTAATAGAGTATATTAGCCAACAAGTAGCTTTTAAGTGAATGTGACTAGTGCTGTGCCATGTATAGGACCAAGGATTCAAAGACCAAAAAAAAAGCTCCTTGTCCCCAAGGAACTTAATATTCTGTAGAGGACCCAACATATATACATTTAAGTAACAGAATAAATATATACAGGAAATATACAAAATAATTTTGGAGAGGAGACACTGGTACATGGCATGGTCAAGAAGAAGCTTTTGTACTTGTTTTTGTTAAGTCGTGTCTGATTCTTTGTGACCCCTTTTGGGACTTTCTTGGTAAAGATACAGGAATAGTTTGCTATTTTCTTTTCCAGCTCATTTTACAGATGAGGAAACAAAGGCAAATAGGCTTAAGTGACTTGCTCACACAGCTAGTAAGTATCTGAGGCCAGATTTGAACTCAGGAAGAGGATTTTCATGACTCCAGGCATAACACTCTATCCCCTGTGCCCCTAAGTACTTGTAGGAGATAGGATAGAAATTTTTGAGGGCAGGGATTGTTTCCAGTTTGTCTTTGTGTCCCCAGAAACTAGCAGAGTTCTTGGCTCATAAGTATCTGTTAAGGTCTGCTTGTTAAATACATGACATCAGATTAAAACATGTCACCTAAATGGATGATTATGGATCATTTTGGTGACTTTTTTATTTGTGCCACCAATTCAGTTCCCTATCCTTTACTCAGAGGAAGTACTTTTGACTTCTCAAAAAAAACTCAGAGGGAGTGGAAGTTTGAAGAGGAACCAGAGGAGTGATGTGAACAGTGAAGTTTCTGAGGGGGAGGAGGACTGAGAGCAGCTGCCTGAGAATTGAAAGGAAGGAGGCCAACAGTCATGCTCTCCTGGTCATTTGAATTTAATGAGTAGATATATGGGGTGGAGTTGATGCAATGCAATTCAAGTCAATTAATAAGCATATATTAAGTCTTGTCTGTGTTAGACACTGAGGATACAGTGTTAGACTTTGGTGATACAAAACCAAAAATACAACAGTCCCTTCCCTAGCAGAGAAGCTTGCTTTCTATGACTAGAGCAGGACAGAGACTTGTATTGCACAGATAAGCAATATAATATATGCACAGAATGACTACAAAGGAATTTTCTGTACGAACAAAACACAGTTGAGTAATCAAATCAGAAAAGGTTTCTTCTTGGAGGTAGCACCTGGACTGTTTTTTGGAGGAAGCTAAGGATCTGAAGAGACACAAGTAAGAAGGAAAAACATCCCGGACATTGGGGACAGTCTGTGAAAGGCACAGAGAAAGGAGATGGAATGTCTGAGAATTGCAGATAGACCGAAAAGTAGACTATATAAGGGGGACTAGTGTGAAATAAGCCTAGAAGATAGGCTGAAGTCATATTGTAAAGGTTTTAAAATACTAGACAGAGGAAATTTCCTATTTCATCCTTGAGGCTCTAAAGTTTCTTGAGGAAGATAGTGACATTGTTACACCTTAACTTGTTACATTGTTACACCTTAAGGGAAGCACCTAATTGACAGAGAAACAAGCCATTGTGAGAGTTGCCACCCTTCGATCAACTAGTGGTTTTCATGAGTTCACAATGTCTCCCTATCAAAATCTAAGTCATAGTCCTTGAATTGACATTGACTCAATTCAACTTTTAAGTTAACTTTGCTAAAGAACTTTGCAGTTCAACAACTAATTGTCCCACCACTGCATGATGGGTCAGCAACCCACAGCTGAAGAATGGATTTTTCTCTTGGCATCATGTTAATTTTCTTCCTTCTTTTGAAGCAACCTGAGAGGGGCTATCTGCTCTGTTTGTTTTTTTCATTGTTTATTTTAAAGAGAACCTTCAAAGAGATGCAAAACTGCTGATTTCTCAATGTTTTCACCAGTTTCAGTATATAGAGTAACCCAAGACATGTTTTCATGTTCTGTTGTATAGATGGGCATGAAATAATCATTTCGTAGAAAAATTCGTGGTTTATTTATAAATTGTGGCATGATGTAGGCACACTCTGAACATTTGAAACTATCAGAATATACTATGTTGGCTGGGTGCTGTAATTAGTTCTATAGGAGAGAATTTCTTCAGTGTATAGGTAACAGGTTTTTAAATTTTGCCTTAGTTTTGTGTTCTAGATGGAATAGCTTGGTCTTGAGAAGTAGCCTGGTTCCAGAGCTGATAACAGAAGACAGAAGTTGAAATCACTGAAACTGATTGGGAAAAATAATCTCCTTCTACCAATAGAAAAGCAACAGGCAAAATGGAAACTGTACATTCTATAAAGCAATAAACATACAAAAAAACTTGTGAATGGTTTCCATGTTTAAGCTATGGATCATGAAAAAATTGTGGTACTCTAGTAAATTTTTGAGTGACCACCATAGGCATACCATCTCTAAGAGTACTGACATTTCCATCTTTGTTTTCCATTCCTTATGCTGCATCTATAAACCCAAAGGGAAACTGAGGAAAAGTATCTTGGTAATTCAAATGAATGAGCCACTTTTCACAAGATATGCATGTACAGATTATTGAGAACAAATTTTTTAAAATGACATGCCAATTAGAACAGACTACATCATCAACAAATAGAGAGTATTCATCTTCTCTTTAGTACCGTGTTATTATTCCCCTGACTTCTGAACTTGATAATTATGTCAATTACTTTACTGTAATGTTATATCAGGATAACAATCTTGGTGAGACAGCTATATTTTTTAAAGAAACTGATTGACTTAAAGGATTAATTCATTTCTCAAAGACTATGTTTTAATAGTCTTACATTGACCTTCAAAACTGATATTATGATGCACCATTTACTTTTGCTGACATCTTATTTAGAATTGTTTTCAATAAGCTTCTTGTTGACAAATTTTGCCACTTCTCTCAACAACACTTCCAAAATGTCGGAATTTCCATTATCCCAGTCAATTCTCACTCTGGCTATATATTATACTACAAGCAAAGGTCTACTAAAAATAAGTTGTAGGCAATTAAGATCACCTATTGTGCTGATGAAATTCTTGTGTTCAGTGAAGATTTGTCCTGTTGTGTTAGGAAGGAGGTCCATTATCTGAAAACGTTAGATTCATGGTACCTGGAAGGTTCATAAATCAGTGTGGGTCTGTCTTGCCTTGTCTGTTAAGACAGGTGGATCCCATTTGCACAGATGGCCTTTCAATTACAGCATTTCTTTTTTTCTTCCACTAAGAAAGTAAGATATATAGGTCCATTAATCTGCACAGGTCAGCCCCCTTGACAAGCCACATTCTTGGGAAAGGTAAGTTTGTAGTTCAATTATGTGTGATTGCAAAGAGACACAAAAATGAAAATAGCCTCGCCTTCTCATATCCAGGTACAACATACTAAAGACCTAAGTAATAATCATCAAGTTAAATGGAACTTGTTTTTATAGCCCATCCTCAGAGATCAGGAAGAACAAACATCTACACAAATTGATCCAGAAGTACAGCATAATAGATTTATTTAGAGAATGAATTTTAAAGTATCATGTCTAGGTGATTCTAAAGATGGATTTTTAGGAGAATATGCACTGCACTCTCATTTTTGAAAATAGTTTTTAAAAACAATAAAATACCATTTACCATACTATAACAGCATAATTTTTAACTTACTCTACTCTGTTTCAAATTTCATGTTTTTATGTCAAGAAAATGGATGCTTGCCTATAGCACTTTTCAACAGAGAGACAAATTTTAAAAAATGAAACTGAGGCTCCTTATTTCTTTAGCTTAACAAAAAAGTATACAAAGTTACAAATCAGGCCTTGAAGCTAATTTGTAAAGCAAACAGTGGTAAGGTTACTTACAAAGACACATTCTCAGCATTCAATAAATTGATTTTCCCACTGTTAGCAGGAACTATTCAGCTTCTACTCACTGCTACTCTTTGTGTAAGATGGCTAAATTTCTGAATCTATTAGCCATTTTGTTAAAAACTACTTTAACTGTGCTCTTAACCTTTCCCATTAGTTGTTACTCTGATTAGTTAAATGAGTTAAATTAATTAATGATAAAGAAGATCCAAGATATATGTGGCCAGAATTGCTCCTAATAATATTTCAAACAGAGAAGTCAGCATTTCATGAAGATTTGCACTGGTGTACAACCTTTTCCAATTTAAGGGCCACCAGAACACAAAGGTTAAATTTGGAATGGAAAAGCAGCTTCCTCATAGTTTGAATTCACACTGAGGAAGGTGGCTAAAATGTAAAAATGTAAAGATAATTTAGTTAAATGAAAGCAAATCTGTGCTACCACCTAAAATAAGTGCTGTCTGTTCTAGTTTTTTTATATGCAAACTCTTCTAAGGTCCAGTTTTAAGTTGACGGAAAGTGGGGTAGGAAGCTGTTTAAACATCCAAACTCTTTCCAGAAAGGCTGCTAATTGGTTCCAAAGAAGCACAGTCTTTAAACTTTCCGATCCTGAAACAAAAACTCCTCTTTCTAATTTGCTGTTTAACCTTGGACGAGGTCTACTGATGTTCACTTCGATAAATTCCGAATGGTGATAACTATTTCATTTTCTAGGGATTGGGCATGTTTAGCAGAGTGATTTGGGAATTGTGAAGGACTTAATTTAGGAAGGGAATGCTAATTTACTCTTCATAACAAATGAAAACTTGCTTTGAACCGGGAAAGGAGAAGGGAGGAAAAAAGAGACGTGGAACTTTGGAGTAATTTAAAAGCTGTAGCTTAAAAAAAAAAAAGGAAATATACATATATAATACATAGATACACATACATATGCATATACTAAATGATGCATAGCAATATTTGTAAATACATCCAATCTACAGTGTTTCTGTGCTCAGAATTTTCCTTAAAATAGAAATTAAAATGTTAAACATAAATCATACTCTTCCTTTCATTGCTAGTCTCTTCTCCCCCAGCCTTCTGATGGTAAATGCCGAGTGAGGAGGGGTGTGTTTTCTGTAACTGGCATGGCTCGAATGTGGATTTACAGGCTATTCTAGGGAGAATTCAGGGCAGATTTTATGATGTATTCCACGGTGCACAGAGATTAAAGAATGTTACAATATTTTTTCCTGGTGTTCTTTTTCGGAACAAAGGACGGAAGTGCGACAAATATTTGCGAGACGGGTTATATTTTTTTAAGAAATCAACATGGCCATAGTTTCTTAATGCTATTTGGCAGTACTGAAGTTTAATACGTTTCAGATGTCCCTTGGGAACACTGCACCAACTCCGTTTGCAAAGAGTTTCTGTAAAAACTGTGAAAGTTATTGTAGGAATAGTCCAGGAAATAAATAGAGGATGGGTGGGGGAGGAAGAGCTTGTCTAAAACTTTGACTTAATTCCATGTAAGTGATTTATTTCCATTATTCCCAATAATTATTCCTCTATTCCGTAGAGAGGTGAAAGATCAAGGAGTGGTTTTTTTTTTTCCTCCCCATCCGTGCAAACATCCACAAACCGATCCTACTGCTTCTCAGCCTTTTGCATTTTCTGCAAGAAAAGAGAATGGATCCTAGCGTGGAGAGAAAAGGAGAGAAAAGCAGGAGCTTTGAGGAAACGCAGGCGCTGTCTCCGGGTGTTCCAGGAGTTGTATAGTTCCAGAGGAAGAGGACAATCCGGCCCCAGACTACCGACACTCAGAGTTCCTCTTCATAATGTGTTCGCCTGGGCACTTCTTCACAAAGAGGTCTCTGTGGCGCAATCGGTTAGCGCGTTCGGCTGTTAACCGAAAGGTTGGTGGTTCGAGCCCACCCAGGGACGCTAGCTTTTGAAGCTTTGGCTAATGGTTTTGCAGAGATGTAGAAGCCAGAGAGGCGTAAGGAAGGACCGGGTGGGTCAGAGCGAGGAGGGATACGGTGATACGAGTTCGACGCGGCGGAGGGAGCGAGGGAGGGTGGGGTGAAGCGAGACTGCTGAGCCTTCTCACTTCGCAGGGAAAACAGGCGGTGACTCCTCCATTTCCGGCGGCAGCCCAGCCCCTCCCCCTCGCCCGGCGCCTTCCGCTTTAGCGGAGGTGGCGAGGCCGAGGCCGAACAGGCCTGGGAGGATGAGCCCAAGCGCAGCCACAGGGGATGTCTGTGCGCCCCCTTCCCTGACCGCTCCCCATCCCCTCCAGCGCCCCACTAGTTCCTCTGTCGCCTGGTCTGTTCTGTCTTTTCTCTGGTGCACAGAGCCCTGCCTGCCCCTCCCCCGGGCATCGCGCGGACCGAGGCGGGAGGGAAAGGAGCAGGGAAGGGTCGCTTTGAGCGACCCCAGCAGGGGAGAGAGGTGGGGGGGAAGGCGGGAGGAGGAAGCGCGGCCACGTGCCCAGGCCGAGCACGGGGGCGGGGTCGAGGGGCGGGGCTGGGGAGCCTCCATTAGATTCCGCGCGCGCCCCGGGAGCCACAGTTAGGAACCCAGCGCGAGGGGTTTGGGTGCAGCTGTTGTTGCAGGGCCTTGGGGGGCGTCTCCTGGATAAAATATAAAAGTGATAGATTTTAAATATATATTATATACATGTTATGTATATATTATATATGTATGTGTTTAGTGTTTAAATACATATATAGTATGAGATGAGAATTCACATTTAAGATTAGCGCTATGTATATGTGTATATGTACATATAGAGCTAGTTCTACGTGTCTGTCTGGGATACATGTCAATGTATAAATCGCTTTTATAATCGGTAACTGATCTAGTTTTCAAAGCTCTACATGTGTCATTTAATTCTGTAATCTTTTGGATAGTTGTACGTTTTAAAATAAGATAAACGCCAAAGTGAACATTATTAATACTATGAGTAAATTATGGACAGTGTCAATATATACATTTAAAGCCCTTTACGTGTGTCATGTGATTCTATTATTCATGGGATAAGTGTAAATGTATGTATAGCTTTTATATAACAGGTAACATTGACGTAGCTTGTAAAGCTCTTTTCATATATCTTTTAATTCTTTAATTATCTTCTGCATAGGTTTAAGTATATAAATAGCTTTTATAATAGATAACATTAATGTAGGTTGCAAAGTTTTTACATATATAATGTAATTCAACAATTATCTTTGGGATGAGTGTAAATATATAAATAGCTTTTGTAACAGGTAACATTGATTAGCTTGCAAAGTGCTTTACATGTATCATTTAATTCTATAATTTTCTTTGGGATAAATGTAAATAGTAAATTTATAAATAGCATAAATAATATAAATAAATTCTAGATATATAAATAGTAAATATGCAAATGTAAAGCTCTTTAGAAATATAATTTAATTCTAGTTATCTTTCAGATAGATATAAATATCTAAGTATCTTTTATAATAGCTAAAGCTGATATAGCCTTCAGAGCTCTTTACAGATATCATGTAGCACTTTAAGACTTGCAGAGGGCTTTGCACAGTATTTTTTGAGGAACTGTAACTATAAACATATCTTTTATAATAGTATTTATTTATGTGGCACTCTAAGGTTTGCAGAATGCTTTAGACAGGTCATCTCATATTTTCCAGATAGATCTGTATATATGTGTGTATAAACAGATATGCAACTCTCAGATAGGTAAAAATATTTATTGACCTATCATATATATGTGCATGCTACACAGTGACACGTTTGGTCACACGTTCATTACCCATCCAGAACTCTTAATTTTTCACCAGACCATTGTAAAAATGGTCATTCCTTCTGCCTATACCCCAGTCAGTACAAACATAAGACATTAATGTGGTCCTAACTATTAACCACTAAATCTACACAACTCAGAAATAACCCTTCTGAAAATATATCCTCTGCACAAGCAAGAATAGCAGTGTTTGTAAATAAGTGTTTCTCTTGGAGTTACACTGATATTTTCACTTACAATTATTGATATATCTGTGGAAAGGGGCAGTATTGTATAAATGCCTTTGATTAAAAAAAAAGAAAAGAAACAACCTGTATTGATTTTTTTTCCCTGTGAGTTTCTTCTGTAACATAGGTATCAAAAGCCCTTTGTATGTCATGGCAATTAATACAGAAAGGTAGCTGCACTTTTTCAGCCATGTAGTTATGAAACTTTGTTTCAAGGTTAGTTATTAATCTGAAAAAGATTAGAATGGGAAACTGCTAGCATTTTTTTCCTGAACACATTCTATGTGTGTATGTCTTTGATTTACTTCATGGATTATAAAAATTTCTCCAGAATGGTTCTAGAGTACTATATTATTCATATAAATATTCTGTACTGTTTCCTATAAGCACATATATGAAATAATGTGATATCGCTATATCAATAAATAGATGTATGAAATAGTATGTTATATTTAAGTTAACAGACATGAAACAGTGCAGTATATGCTATTAATAATATAGTATTCCAGAACCACTCTGGAGAAATTTTTTGAGTTTAAACAGATTAGCACAATTTATAGGCTATTCTAGATAGATTACTTAATAGTATATCTACTGTGCTTATATATGTTTATGTGTGTATATGTATGTATGTATGTAAATATTTTAAATAGTTGTGAACAAAAAGATAAACATTTTGTTCTTGAAAAGTAGAAATAACAAAGAAATTACCTCTTTTGACAGTTTTATATGAAACCTAGTCAAAATAAAAGTCACCAATTTTAAAAAAACTATAGCTTTTTAATGTATTTCATAGGATATTGCATACAATATTGTCCTCTCTGAATCTCCTCAGGTTACAAACAAAAAATAATCCATTCCTTGAAGTGGACTAAACAACATTATCAAATCATCTGTTTACTATAATTCCTAATGTTATTTAAATGAAAACTGGATTCATAGCGTGATGTGGGAATATGAAATATTAATCTGCAGCCAATCTTTGAGAGGAAAAATGGAAAGCTTGCAATAATATGTTAGATTAGAAAAATAGGCAAGATTAGAAATGAGGGCCTATCATGTATGCTGTTGAGAACATAAGGACAGTAGCAAATATCTTCCATCCAAACTCAGAAAAAGCTTTGGCTCCAAGTTTAGGGATGAGATATGGGGAGTAGGTACCATCTAGGAACACTTCCTGGGGATGACAACTCAAGTGAGGTGAGTACTAGGCCACATTCTTGCTTACAGTCCCTGTTTCTAATTTGCTCAGATTTAAGTCAACCGTTAATAAATGTACTCAGAAAGATCTAAGAATACCTCACTTTACCCTACTTGGGGAAAAATATGTAGACAGGAAAGGAAAAAAATCAAACTTTTTTGATTATGAGACACTAAATTGTAAAGCTTGTTAGTTTTATGCATGACAACAAAGGAAAGTCCTAGGAAACCTCTGTTTGGGTAAATAAGTTCTATCTAGGCCTCAGGTTCCTAATCTATGTATTGAGAAAGTTGGATTCCTAAAGTCCCTTCAACTCTAAATCAGTATTTTGTTGTTCTGGTTTCTTAAATCAACTATCCAGGATAAGATAATCTAATTACTTAGATTAGAATGTGAATTCAGTGTTAAATAGCATAAAATTTGTATTTTGTTGATCATTTCAATCCATGAGTTTTTATATACCCATTCTCTCTCTGTCTTCTGAACTTAAATTGTGTGTCTTCCTTACTCGGTGTAAATAAAGTCCTATATTACAGACAGAATTGCATCAAAATACATGGATCAGTTTCTAAGCCTCAAAAGAAAAATTCCTTAAATTCCCTTTGTTAAGGGGTGTGTAATGACTTGACAAATCTCATAAAAAATGCAGTACACATTTACTTCACAAAGGAGAGGAATATGAAGATTTGATAGATGCAAAATATTAGCTCTTCCTGGAAGGATGGGGAAGTCAGATATCTTGAATAATTGAGCAGGTGAAAAAATACTTTTCTTTAAAACAAAATGTCTATTGGAAAGAAACAACATAGATACCAGTGTGATTTTCTTTGGTTGTGACATCGCCATCTCAGATGCCAAAGGAAAGAATGCAGAAAAAACTTGATAGCATTTTTCTTCATATATAATAAAGAATAAGACCAACTCATATTAGTAACCTCATGTTTTCTAGGAAATGTGTGGACATGTGACTTGAATTATATGTTCCAGTTTTGGTTTGTGTCCTTAGCAGAAAAAGCAGCAGAGAATGGATAGTATATGATTGCATTCAGTGGGAAGGTATTTTAGGAGCCTGATGAATTAAGAAAAATAGTCATTATTTTGTTGCTTTTTAAACCATTATGCTTTTGAAAAGTTTATAAACTGCAGATTTAAAATTCTACCTCACTATATGGTTTCAAGACAATCCCCTTGTTCACATTATGATATAGATTCTCCCTATATTGAGAAGTTATTCTGAGCTTATGAAGATGATATATTTACTATTTTATAAAATTACAGTAAATACTATCTTATTTAGTTTTAAAACATTTCTGTATTTTCTTTTACATAATGCTAAAAGAAATTTTTTTGTGCTACCTATATCAATATTTAAAAATGTGTTTTACAGTATTGAGGGTTTTTTTTCTTTTAACTTTGATTCTGACTTTTTTAAGGTCTTGAATTTTTAGGTTATTTTTTTGTTGTTGTTTTTGGAGGGCAGTTGGGATTAAGTGACTTGCCCAAGGTCACACGGCTAGTTTTTGTGTGTGTGTGTTAAGTGTCTGAGGCCAGATTTGAACTCAGGTACTCCTGACTCCAGGGCCGGTGCTCTATTCACTGCACCACCTAGCCGCTCATAGGTTATTAATTTTTAAATGACACTATAAAATATTGTTATAGGTTGGGAATAGAAAATGAATTTACTAACTCTTATCTGAGCATATGGGAGTGAGTATTCAGAAGGACAAAGAGATTGGGGCAGCAGCTTAGGAATGAAAAGTAGAAAGATTAATCTTCTAGTTGCTTTTCTTTCCATTCCTTCTATCCCAGATGCTTATCCTACTTATGCTTTTATGATAACAATGGCAAGAACATATAAGCCAAAGAAGAAAACTCCTAAGTTACTTATTTATGATGTATCATCTTTAAAATGTTTTTAAATAAGTCATCATGAATTTAGGCCTCTGGTTTGCACAGTGGTTAAAGATGTGGAATCAGGAAGAATTGGTTCCAAATATGGCCTTAGACACTAGCTAAGTCACTTAATCCCTGTCTACTTCAGTGTCCTTATGTAAAAAAATGGGGATAAAAGCTTCCCAGGGGAGTTACAAAGGTCATGTAAGATATCATTGATATTAACACAATATATTGATAATATATGAATCCAAAATAATATAAGATAATATTTGTAAAGCATTTTGCAAACTTTAAGGTGCTCTACAAATGTTCCCTATTATAAATTTCAAACAAAAACAAAATTCAAACTTATACTTGCAGCTAAAGAAGCTTTAAAAGATCTTTAACATGTTCAGTTCAGCAAACATTTAAATGCCCATGTGCCAGGCATTGTGCTGGGTGCCAGAGCTACAAAAATAAGACAACAGACAATCCCAGTTTCAGAGTTGCGTTCATTCTGCAAATCAATGAGTTTCCAGAGATGGAAGTCCAGGAAGGCAGCCCAGCAGGAAATAAGGAGAATCTCCCCTCCTCACTTTCCCTCACCCTACACTGAGGGGTGCCACCACCCTCCTGGGGCTCTGTCTCCACAATACCTCTTGTATCCCTTGCCTTCCATTTAGTCACATAACTTTCACCTGGTTTGGAGGGGGAAAGATGAGACAGGAAGGTTAATTAAGAGCCTGTTGTAATGACCTAGGGAGACATTATGAGCCTGCAAAGTAGGGAAATAGCTATGTGGTTAGACAGAAGGGGGTGGATACAAAAGATATTGTGGAGATAGACTCCACAGGGATAGACTACCTCATTGTACCTGAGGGAGATAGACCTCAGTGCAGTGAGAAGTGGAAAGTCACCTGATATCATATGGAGCTGCCTTCCTGGACTTCATCTCCAGAAACTCATTAATTTGGAGGATGAAATCAACTCTGAAACTCACACCTCCACAGCAATCCCTTTCCCTGGGATAACTGTGAGGATGTAAACATGGGCAGCTGGAAGGATGGTCATGACCACAGCAAATGAGAAGGGAAGTTCAGAAGACAGTATGTTTGGAGAAAATAAACGTTCTCTTTTTGAACAAAACTGAGTTTAAAATGTCTATAGAACATTCAGTTCCAAATGCCCAGTGTGTAGGTGATGATGCAGGATTAGATCTCAGAGAAATAGATGTGAGGAAGAAGAGATTTCAAGTTGAGGAGAAAGCCTAAACACAGGCAGTGTGTATGTGTGCATATGTATATTCAAATACATATGTATGTGTGCACATAAAGATATATGTACACGCACAATCCATCTGAAACAGCCTATAGATGTCTATTACAAACTAGCAGCTCCTTCTCATTATGTCCCCATCCATTCTTTTCCTCCATTTGCCCCCTTTACATTGGCTCTCTCCGATGCCTGGACTGCTCTCTCCTTTCACTTCTGCTTCTGGACAGAGAGATCTCTGCTCATAGAGGGCCTTTTCTGGTTAAAGCCACTAGTACCCAGCCAATTAACTTTGTGTTTACTATGTATACTTTTGTGTTTTTTTCTTTGTTTCATGGGTTACTATAATGAAACAAAGTTTCATCAGACTTTGAAACATTGCAGAGCCTAGTGGTATTTGTAACCATTCAAGAATCCGACCTGACCACATAAAAGATCTAGGGAGAAAGGAGCAAGGGGAAGAGGGGAGAAAAGAAGCCTTTATGTATGTAACAGCTTACTTCGTGCCAGGTCCTGTGCTAAATGCTTTACAAATAGATCATTTGATCCTCACAACAAACCTGGAAGGTCAGTGCTGTTATTATTTCCATTTTATAGAAGAGGAAAACTGAGGCTGAGAGAGGTTGAATGACTTTCTCAGGGTAATAGTTTCTGAGACTACATTTGAACTCAGTGTGGCCCCTACATGACTCTAAAAGACCAAGCAGATTGTTGGGGCTCTTGTTGGTAATGGGTTGAACCGTCCTCAACTAACAGGCACGTGATCACCTCGGGGCAGAAGAAGGTTGCACCTGTTTGCGATAAGCAGGATTGTCCCTCTGCCTTCAGGGTGATGCAGGATTGGCTCCCTGTGGCGAGGGCAAGGCCAGGGGAGGGGCCCTAAGGGACCCTGGAGAAAAGACTTAAATACAGGCTACCCGGAGGCAGAAGGAGGTTCAGCCGAGCCACGCCAGGCTTAGAGAAGAAGAGAAAGTAGCAAGAAGCAAATCCTGTGTCTTAAGTTTTCTGTGCAGCTGTTTCTCCCGGAGAAAGCAAAAGCGGAAGCAGGGAGCCGGGACGCCTGAAGCCTGTTGAGGAAGAGTATAGGTGAAACCTATACAGCCTGACCCCCAAAAACTGTAACAGCAGATAAAAACAGATTAAAAAATCTGTTACCCATATTATGGCAGCTAGATGGCTCAGTGAATAGAGTGTCGAGCCTGGAGTCAGAAGCACTCTTCTTTCTTTCCTTTCTTTCTGGTTTTTTTTTTTGGAGGGTGGAAAGCAAGGGAAATTGGGATTAAGTGACTTGCCCGGGGTCACATGGCTAGTAAGTGTTAAATGTCTGAGTTCGGATTGGAACTCAGGTCCTCCTGACTCCAGGGCCATGCTCTGTTCACTGTGCCACCTAGCTGCCCCAAGACTCATCTTTCTGTGTTCAAATCTGGTCCCAGATACTATGACTCTTGGCAAATTACTTGACCCCTTTTGCTTCAGTTTCCTCATCTGTAAAATAAGCTAGAGAAGGAAATGGCAAGCCCTTCCAGTATCTGCCCAAAACCCCAAGTCAAGTCACAGAGAGTTGGACACAACTGGCTGAATAACAATATCACCCATATTATGACCTGGATGAGTAAATTATAGAATCTGTCTATTGATATATCTATCTGGAATAAACAGGACAAGTGGAGAACAAATTGGGCTTAGAAATAAAAAATAATAGATGAGTGGACTGACTTGCCTTCAGGAAATTGCCAAGTTACTTTAGTATCATCACACTTCTTCTGGAAACAATATCTTTTTTATTTGTTTGTTTTATTTAATTACCAGTGTTATTGTATGGTTCTACCATACAATTTATGGTTCTACCATACTATACAACATCATATCCTCCAAAGAACTGAAAATGACTATCATATTATTTACTTAGAAAATCCTAGAGAATTAGCAAAGAACTAACAGACTATAAATTTAACAAAGTTTTGGGCTACAAAATAAACCACAAAACTCAAAGCATTTCTATACAATAATAAAAAAAAATCCGGGAGGCAATAATAGAAATGAACATTCTACCCAAAATAACTTCAAAATGTGTAACATATTTGGGAATCAATCAACTGAGGCAAACTCAATATTTGAATAGATTCAATTCTAAAATACTTCTTAAAGACATAACAAAAATGACTATGCTGCCAAAATTAATCTACAGATTTAATATTATATTAAACTACCAGAAACAGCACTTTAGAAAACTAGGTAAAATAAGAACATTCTTTTGGTAGAATGAAAGCTTTTCTAGAACAGGGGTCTTAGCCCATAGACCTTCTTTATGGTCTGGTAAAACTTATAGACCTCATATCAGAATGTTTTAAATGAATAAAACGAAATACATAGGATCATAAAGAAAAGCAATTAACACTGAAATGCACTTATCAAAATATCTTTAGAAAAAAGTTTATAGATCTCAGGTTAAGAAACCCTGTCTAGAATAGCAAAGGAAATAATTTTTAAAAGATGGGAATGAAAAGAGAATGGCATTCTGGATCTCAAACCACTAAAAATTAGAAATCATCAGAACCACTTGGCATTGGTTAAAATACAAAAGAGAATGGGTGGAATAGATTAGACAAGGAATAATAGGTCATAATTTAATTCAATAATCTAATACTTGATAAACCGGAAAGAGCTCCTACTTGATAACTGCTGGGAAAACTGGAAAGCATGCTGGCAGAAATTAGACAAACCAACATCTTATACTATATCCCATAATAAATTCAAAATGGATATGATTAAAGATCATGCCATTAAAAAATTAGAAGAGCAGATCACATAACTTTCATAGCTATGAGTAGGGAATTAATTCTTAACCAGGTGAAACAGGGGCAAATACAAAAAATAAAATGGATAATTTGTATTATATGAAATTTAAAAGCTTTTGCACAAACAATGCATCTATGATAAGAAGGGAATTGGGTAAAATTCCTTGCATCAGATTTTCCTGATAACAGTTTGATATCCAAGATATATAAACAACTAATACATACAAGGTGTCTCAAAGCTTTAATAGCTTGAAACTGCCCAAAGACTTTCAGAATATCTTTATAGGACCAAAAGCCATTTGCCAAAAGATAAGAGGCAAGACAATGAACAAGGAGCTCTAAAAGAATTGTAAACTATTACCAACCATATGAAAGAATGCTCCAAATCACTAATAAGAGGGGTCATGAAGAGTCAGAAAGGACTGAAAAATGACTGAACAACAAATACAAATAAAAATTATGAGGTATCACTTCACACCTAGTAAATTGACAAAGATGATAAAAGAAGAAAACAGTCAGTATTGGAAGTGGTGTATGAAGACAAGCACGCTAATACATTTTTAGTGAAGCACTATTGGCACAATCTTTCTAGAAAGCAATTTAGAATGATACAAATAAATTAAAACATTAATATTTTTTGATTCAGGGATCCCACTGCTAGGTATATACCTCAAATGAGGTCACTGACAAAAACAAAGACCTACTATACACCAAAATACTTATAGCGGCACTTTTTGTGGTAGAAAAGAACTGGAGATTCACCCATCAATTGGGGAATGATTAAATAAATTGTGGTACACAAGTATAATGGGATGTTGTAAACAACAACAACAACAATGAACAGAGAGAATCCTGAAAAGATTTTTTGAAATGATCCAGGAAAACAATCTACACAATATACAATAATTTAAAACCACAAAATAATCGAAACTGAATGCCTCCAAGCTGTAAAGAACAAGACTGAACCTGAAGAAGCCAGAAGAGAAGACAACTGTCTCTGCTTCTAGTCAGAAGTTGCAGTCCGCAGGTGGTGAACATTACATATAACATCATTTTAAAAATATGTTGATTAGTTTTGCTGATTTTTTTCTCTTTCCTTTTTTCCCTTTTTTCTTTTTAAGGTCTGGCTTTTTTTTAAGACCTGGGAGATGGGAAACAGGGAAATCTGGGTGGTTAAAAAAGAAAAACATATCAATAAAACACTTTGAAGAAAAGCAGACTCTTACATAAAGATCAATGGAGAGGTGAATGGTGGATGTAAGCAGACTACAACATAAAACCAATGAGGAACTTGGAAGAAGGACAGAAATAAAAATTATCATCAGAAAGAGAAGATGGGTTGGTCATGTGGAAAGTGCCAGGGACATGATGGAGAGCCTGAACATGCCATACATTATACAGATCATTTGGTAGTTTTAGTATTTATTTTTTTCTGATGTAGATGCAGCTTATATAGTTTTGTAGCATTTTTGTCCCTTGGTTCTTCTTTGGTGAGGAATTTATTTTTTTTTAATTTTTTTATTTTAATTGATTTGTTTATTTACTTTTAGTTTACAAGATTCAGTTCCACAATCCCTTGAGTTTCAAATTTTCTCCCCTCCCTCAACCCCCCCCCCCCATGGCAGCATGCAATCAAGTATAGGATCTGCACATACTTTCACATTGGTTGTATAGAAAGGCTGTAACCAATGGAGTAAACAATGGGAAAAAAGAAAGAAAACCAAACATGAAAATAATGATATCATGTAGATTTCTTCAGTCTCTATTTAAACTCTGTTATTTTTTAGATCTTTCTCTGAATATAGATATCTCCTTCCATCCTGGGACTTGTAGAGTTGTCTTATAACTGTGCATTGGTGAGAAGAGTCCAGTTTATCAAAGTTGGTCATCACATATACAATGTGTCTGTGATTGTGTACAAATTTTTTTCTGGTTCTGCTCTTCTCACTTAGCATCAGTTTGTATAAGCCTCTCCAGGTGAATATGAAGACCTTCTCCTCCCCATTTCTTATAGCACAATAGTATTCCGTCACATTCATATACCACAACTTGTTTAGCCATTCCCCAATTCATGGGCATCCCCTTAATTTCCAGTTTTTTGCCACCACAAAAAGAGCTGCAATAAATATTTTTGTACATATGGGTCTTCCTCCCACTTCTATGATCTCTTTGGGATACCCCAGAAGTGGTATTACTGGGTCAAAGGGTTTGCAATTATTTATAGCCCTTTGGGCATGGTTCCAGATTGCTCTCTAGAATGGAGATCAGTTCACATCTTCATCAACAATGCATTAGTGTTCCAATTTTTCCACATCTTCTCCAGCATTTGTTATTTTCCTGTTTTGTCATCTTAGCCAATCTGACTGGTGAGATGTGGTACCTCAAAATTGTTTTGATTTGCATTTCTCAAATCAATAGTGATTTAGAGCATTTTTTCATATGCTTATAGGTATCTTTAATTTCAACCTCTGAAAATTGCCTGTTCATATCCTTTGCCCATTTATCAATTGGGGAATGACTTGTATTCTTATAGATTTTACTTAATTCCCTGTATATTTT
>CM053597.1:47758113-47775910 GCA_028646575.1 Pseudocheirus occidentalis
CACACGCACTCACACACATACACACACACACACACACACACTCACCGCCCCCAGCCCGCCCGCTGCTCCCAGCACACCTCCCTCCCCAACAACTATGAAATAATAATCGTAATAATAAAGGGAGAGAAGGGGAGAGACAATGGGGATGTCAGAGAGGGAGCCCCGATCGGGATTAGAAACACCTCCCCACCCCGCAGAATAATCTAATCGTCCCCACTCCCATCCCTCCCTCCCTCCCCCGCTCCCCCCTCGGAGAGGAGCCGGAGCCGGAGCAGGAGCAGGAGGAGCAGCAGGAGGAGGAGGAGGAGGAGGAGGAGGAGGGAGGAGGAGGAGGAGGAGGATCAGGGGGTTTGGGAACTAGCATGAGCTGAGCGAGCAGCGGCGGCGGCGGCGGCGGCAGCAGCAGCAGCAGCTCCTCTCTCCTCCGCTCGTTGCCCATTGACAGCAGCGTCTGCAGCTCGCTTCAAGATGGCCGCTTGGCTCACATTCATTTTCTGCTGAACGACTTTTAACTTTCATTGTCTTTTTCGGCCGCTCCGATCGTCCCTCGCCGGATCCTTTTTCCGGGTATGTATCCAGGGAGGCGCCTAGTGGACCGTGGGCGGGTGGCGGAGGGGGCTGCTCTGGGGTTTGGGGCCGGTTTGGGTGACTGGAAGGGGAGCCGAGGTGCCCCCCCTTCTCTCTTTCTCGCTCTCGCTCCCTCTCGCTCCCTCTCTCGCTCCCTCTCCCTCTCCCTCTCCCTTCCCCAGCTCCGTATGGAGAAAGCTCTGACAGTCTGGGCTTCGACCACACATACACACACACGCACACCGAGACCCACACACATACACACACATGCAGAGGCACACACCGCCCGAGACACAGAGTCACAACCCACAACCACCACCAGCACCAGGCTCTACCTCAGTCGCCTCCACCTACTTCAGTTCAGAGACGCACGAACATCCTCACATTTTAGTTCCTTTCTCCCTGGAGCTCCCCTCTAAAACCTCCCGATGCACATGGCCCCCGAGAAGAATATTTCTATTTCCAGGCTTTGCAGCTCCCCTGGACGCAGCGCCCTTTGTTGAGAGACAGATTTTGATTAAACGGGGACCGGTTCCTGAAATCGGGAGCTGCCTGGGTCAAGTGGTTTCCCTCCTCTCCCAAAGAAATGTATTTTGAGGTGTTTAAACATCCACAGAATGTCCCCATATTATAGGGATGAAGTGTGGGGGGGGCAGCGATCCCGCCAAAGTGGGTGTTACGCTGGAAAGAGTTCAAACAAAAATGTTATTAACTTAAGTTGGACAAACACTTGTATGAAATTGGATGGCTTGTTAAGATGGCGGTTCCCAGTTGTTTCCAATGTCTCTTGCATTTGTGCTTAAAATGGGAAAGTTTTTGCAGTGGTACTACCTGGGGGGCGGTTTTAAAAGAAGTTCTCTTTAAAAATCAGTTGGATTGTGATCACCGAGAAATGGACAGTTTCAGATTGGGAGCTATTTTGGAGCGAAGATGGTGACTGGATGTTAGCATGTGTAAGGTTTGTTTTTTTTTTTTCTTCCCCTCGAACTCCCCCTACCACCACAGCTACTTTTTCTTCCTAAATTCCAACGTGGGGGTACACTTAGAAGCGTGTCTTGCTAAAGTCTTGTAAGTATTACAGTGTTTACTTGATACTTGTATAGGTCATAGGGTTGTGTAGGAGAGGGGTACTAGAAGGTTGATGACATATGTGTATGTAATCATTTGGCCTTGACAGCCTAATATTGAGATGCTTTTCCCAGTAATTTATGGCTAATAAGTGGAAGAAGACCAGTTAAGAGACCCTGATCATTCTAAAAGTCATAGAGAATTTTAATGAGTTTAATGGTACTTGGAAGTACTCAGTACTTGGAAACTAAGCACCTAACTCCACAAAGTTTGGAAAACTCCAAGGATATTTCTACACATCCAAGTGTGAACAGATGTTTTATAGGATTTCAAGAGGGCTTGAGTCTATATTTTATATAGAGGACCCTTATGACCAAAGAAGTTCTGTAAAGGTATGGCATTGTATTCACCGAGATAGATTGGAATTTTAATCACTTTCAGCACCCCAATATTTCACCTGTGCTAGGTCATGCCATAGCAATGCCTTAACAGTTGAGTTTCTTTCAGATAGAATGACTAATTTACATTGTCCAGGTACTTAATTTTATGAACATAATTATAAATTTTAGTATATTTGGTTTCATTTTTCTCTTTGTACTGCAGTGTGATCATGCTGGGTCAAACTTTGCACTTATTAAAAGTGTACTTAAAACTGAATAAAACACTCCATTGTTGAATGGAATTTACAAATTCAGCTGTACATGGTAGACTAATTATTACATCCAACTTCTTGGTTGTCTGTTAGGCAACCAAACTGGCAAAACTGTCCTAAGACTTCAGTTAACCCCTACTTTCCACATATGTGTATAAAGCTAAAAATTCCAGTGATGGAGTTCATTTGCATTTCTTAGATTGCAAATAGCAAGCTGATTGTTAACATAAGAACTTGCTTCTGTTTTCCTTCATTTTGACATAGCTGGTGTCAGGCCTCTAACAAAACTGACAGCCCTGGCTAAGTGTGTTATAATGGCAAGTTTTTACCATTGTGTATTTTTACTATTGTAATTGTGGTGCACTTTTTCTTGCTTAATTAACAGTTTCAGTGTTGGACCTGAGTTATTCACATGTTATCAACTTCTCTAGGACAGAGAAGGTATTCCCAAAATCATGTTTAAGTTATAAAAGGACCATACTCAAGGTCTTCATGAGTTTTCCTGCACTTTCAAAAGGGAGAGTAGAAAAGATGAGCTCAAATCTTAGGTAACTAACAATGATGTTAATAGTATGACAACTGTTATCTGATTTGAGGCTAGTCTCTTTGTATATAGAGAGAGACTGTATGAATTTGAAGCCTGATTTAGCATTTTTTCCCACAGATTTTGGTCTAGAACTTATACTTGGGATACTTCTTAAGTCAGTCAGCAGAGATGTCCTTCCATAGCTGTTTGATTCTTCAATTTATGAATATTTGGGATTTGAGAGAAGTTAGTTGTCCATAAGATGTCTGAGAACTGTGGCCAGCTTTTTGCATTAGAATCACTTCATAAATTTAATGATTGATGGAAGAATCACTATAATATACTTTTACAAGGTGAAATGCAGCCTTCTGGACTTTGACTTTCTGGAGAAAAACGTATCATATGTATAAAAGGAATTTCGTTTTGGAGGTCACTGAGGCGATCTTTGTACTCAGGAGACAGTGAAATGTATACTTTGCTTTACCACATAATTCTTTGAGATGTGACTTAAATGTGTAATTCAGTGTGTTCAGTAGGTTAAGAGTTTTCTTTTCTATGTCTCGAAAAGGTAGTTGTGTAGTAGTACATGAAGCTTTCTTATTTGTCTTCAGTGGAGGTGGGATCACTTCAGCAAAAGCCTTTTCAGCTCTTTCTTGGTAGGTTAGCCATTAGTCAAAGACAGTAGACATCGAGGTGTGTTGTATTGCATTTTTCTATTATGTATCCAAATCTGAAGAAAATTTGAATAACTGATACATCATGTCGTGGGTTTCACAAATTCACACGTTTCTATTCAAGGCAACTTTCAGAATATGTGTCAGAAAGGTCAGGACACTGAGCCTATGAGCTCCGTTTGAGATCTGAAATAAAAAGGGGAGTGGGGAGAAGAAAGGTATTTTTGGAGGACATGCAGCAATTTTGATTTGCTGGTTTGCCAGTTGGTGTTTCGTACCTAACAGTCCTTCCCTGTGATTTGTCTATAATATATCTGTTGGTAATGCCATTTCATCTTATAGAGCTTGCTGTGAACTGCAGGCTGAGAAAATGACATTTGTTTTTCACTCCTGTCGCTACTCTCTGTTGACAAGGTGTTGATTTAACGTTGGGAATGGGCTGGTCACATGGTCCTTTGCATATTGTCACGATCCTACTGTTTAAAGTCGTTTCTCTTGCTTTCATACTCGGTTTGTTCAAATAATCAAGCGGATTTCCCACCTCCACTCCCTCCCTCCCCCAAGACGATTTCAGTTTCCAGTCTTTCCCAACTTTTTACCATTCATCCAAATCTGCGGGAGAATTTAATTTTAGTGGAGGGAGCTTTAAAAGAGATTCAACTCAATAAACATCTCTGCAATTTGAGTTCAGAAGGTTTGGGGCTAAGTGCACAGTTGGCAGTTCTTGGGGGAAAAAAATCCCTTCGTGAAAATTTTGCCCTAGCGAATTGCTAACTGGAGAGACTGAGAGAGTCTAGATCTGAAACAAGCTTCTTGCATCAAGTCGACGTGGAAAGAGGCCCCCGAGAGTGTCCGAAATGGCCGGGAGTGGCAATGGCTTGCTTCTCCCTTGCCCAGACTCCGCCGCTCGTTCAGACGATCCCCGAAGCTCAAGATATGCCCTTCTTAGCCTCCACCCCGCGCCCCAAACCCGGCACTGCCTCCTAGCACTAACTCGGAACCTTCCTCCCCCGCCCGCACTAGGCTCCGCGCCCTGCACCCCCTCCCAACTCTCGTTGGAGCCCCTCCCCCTGGTCTTCGCGGCTTGCTCCCCTCCCCCCGCAGCCCAGCCCGGGCTTCCCCGCACACCCGGCTCTTCTCTGGGGCTTGGGCTGTGTGTTGCAGCGGTGGCCGGATGCCAAGTGTAAGTGTAAGTTGCTATGGAAACCCCGATAGAGGCTAGTTCCGAATCCGGAGCGAGACAGAGACAGAGGCGCCGGGATCCGCCTCTTCCACATCCCCTACCCCCTGTGTCTGCTTTGGTAGTAAAGGAGGACTTGGAGAGAAGGCTCTGATCCCGGGCCCGCCCGAACTCAGGCCCTAGCCCAGGAGCTCGGCTTGAGGTGCGTCTGGAGCAGCTAGGGAGGCGACCAGGCTCCGGAAATGCCAGTGATGCGGAGAGAGCCGGATTTGTTTTCCCTTTTGTGTTGCATAGAAATGTGCAAGTTGTGGCTCCTCAAACCGACTAAATCAACAATCTCGGAGGAATGGAGGAGGTGAACAGAGCTTAACCGCCCTCCTCCGCCCCCCCCCCCACCCCACCCTACCCCACCCCAACCCCTAGGCTCCCAATGCCGGGAGGCAGACTGTTGACTTTGGGACCGGCTACTCGGTCGGAAGTACCTATAATCAATTAGGGAATATCTTTCCCGCGTTGGCCGGAAGAGTTGGAACAAAACCTTGTTGCTGAGAAACGAGTGCGGGGGGCCATTGCGGGGTCTGCTTGTGGCCTTCTGCTGCAAATAGAAGAAAGCCCCTCCACCCCATTCACTCTCTTTTTCGGACTCCCTGAATGAACTCGGGAGGCTAGAAGAAACTTTAGTTGAGTTTGGATTCATCACTGTAGTGGAATGGATTCGGGCTGATGGGCAAAGTCCTTCTTTAGATGGTTATTACAGTTCACCTGATGATATGTTTTCGGATTTCATTAATTCGGAAATTTACATTTGTATGTATGTGTCTGTGCGCGAGTTTGTGTGGAGCATTTTCATAGTATAAGGATTTTGAAGAAAACCGCAGTGTGAAATCATAGTCACCATTTTTGTATTTTTCAGGACCTCCTCTTATTAAGCAAAAATGCATCGAACAACCAGAATCAAAATCACAGAGCTAAACCCTCATTTAATGTGTGTGCTTTGTGGAGGATACTTCATTGATGCCACAACTATCATAGAATGTCTACATTCCTGTAAGTACACAGATTCAACCTATTATTTCTTGTGTGGTCTATGTTTCCCTTCTAACCCTCCCAACCGACTGGATTAGACGTAAATGAAAGAATAATCCTTTCAAAGTTTGGCGAAAAGTGGTCTGGTGTTTTGGGGGGCATCAAGAGCATTAGGAGCCCTTTCTTATATGCAATATGCAAATCTTCTGAAAATGTTAATTGATGCTAATTCAGGTCATTTAAATCTTATTAATTTTGGCATTTAAGTTTATTTTAACCTTTACCTGTGCTGTACTTTACCTCCAGTTTCACTATTTCACTCTTAAGCTTCTAAAACTATCCAAAAAAAAAATCTAATTTTTTTTTCTACTTCTAGTCTGTAAAACATGTATTGTACGTTACCTGGAGACCAGCAAGTATTGTCCTATCTGCGACGTCCAAGTTCACAAAACCAGGCCTCTTCTGAATATAAGGTAGGAATTCCCTGTAAGTGTGCTTTGTAGCAATCCATGATCCTTTGATGAAGACCTTTCTCTCTTGATAGAAAACTTACTGTTCAGTGGTGGGTAAAGTGTCATTAATGTTTTTGATAACTTCAGAATTAAGATAGAAATACTCATTTTAAAAGTATAATATTGAAAAGATTTAAACATTTCATAATATCTTTTTAACACTTAATTTGGACATGTTACGTTTTGGTTATAGCATAAATGTAACTTTGAAAGACAATATTAAATTATAAAAATGTGGTTGGTTCCACATTTCCTCTTTGTACTCTGTTCTTTCAGGGAATTATTAGTAAGTTTTGAAGAGTCTATTTTGTGTGTGTGCAAAATGCAGTAGAAACTAGATGTCATTTATAAATATGTAATATTTTGTCATTTTAAAGTAAAAAGTATTGTGCTAGTTTTAAAGTTAAATGTCTCATGCATTTTCTTCTGAGAATTATATTTTTCATATATTAGTCTTGTTCTAAACAATATAACAACACAGTAAAAAAACTAAATCAGAAGAAAGGAGAAGAAAATAATCATATACACCTATTACTAGGTTTAATTAGTGCTTTATTTTTCAATTTTATTTTTTTCAGGTCAGATAAAACTCTTCAAGATATTGTATACAAGTTAGTTCCAGGCCTTTTCAAAAGTGAGTGACAAAATGTAAAGATGAATTTAACAGACTGTCATGTAATTTTTAAGTACTATGCCAGTAAAAAGTAATATTTACATTTTTTCTTTCAGATGAGATGAAAAGAAGAAGGGATTTTTATGCTGCTCATCCTTCTGCTGATGGCAAGTTCTTCTAGCTTTTACTTAAAAAAAAAAAACACCTGAATTACTTCCAGTATTTTTGCTTTCACCTACTACATGCTAAAGACTTAAAAGAAAAAGCAAAACAAAAGAAAACTCACCCCAAATTGAAACCACATGACAACTTCCATTCTTTTTTATTGTCTTTTGTGTATAGTCTTTTTATTAAATATATAAAAAATTTCCAATTTCCATCTAGCTGCCAATGGTTCTAATGAAGACAGGGGAGAAGTTGCAGATGAAGATAAGAGAATTATCACTGATGATGAGATAATAAGCTTATCCATTGAATTCTTTGACCAGAACAGGTAAGTTCCACTGGGGGGGAAATCTATTTTTTTGCTAGTGTGTTTCTTGTTAGCTATATTATTTTAATTATCCTTATCTATTTCCTTTCCTTAGATTGGATCGAAAAATAAACAAGGACAAAGAGAAATCTAAGGAGGAGGTATAACCTTTTATATAAAAACTTGTGTGGAAGAAAAATTGACTTTTTTTTAGACTTCATATGAGAGTCTGATTATTTTATATTTGGATATTTTCAGTAGTATATAATATCAAAAGACAGAAAATTATTACTAATTGCTATTAATTACTTGATGTTGATAATAAAAATATGTTTTAGAGATAATTTATGGTTTTACAAAATACTTTAACTCATTTGATACATGCATGATCAAATAACTATAACTTGAGTTTCACTAACATTCTAAGTATCGAAATATTTCATACAAGCTTATCTACCAAGGAATTGTTAAAAATTTGAAGAATATAATATCGTTTGTTACTGCCTTTTTCTGTCCACGTGCTCCAAATTAAACACTTTTAAAAGGTTGGAACTGAAAAAAATAACTTTCCTAAATATGCTCTCAGGTGAATGATAAAAGATATTTACGCTGCCCAGCAGCAATGACAGTGATGCATCTAAGAAAGTTTCTCAGAAGTAAGATGGACATACCTAATACTTTCCAGGTACTGATTTTCCTTACAGCCTTCATGTGCTTCATTTTCTGTTAACTTAAAATGTTACCGGCTTTTTTTCTTCTTGAATTCTGAACCAGAAGTAGAAATGACTAAACATTCATAGTGCTTTAAATTTTTTATTATTGAAGTACTTTATAACACAAAATCAACGATGTTAATACTAAATTTGTGGCTAGCATGAAATCCTTAAGTATACGATTCTGTTTTAGCTCATGAAAAAGCCTTATTCTCCTTAATTAAAAAATTTTTTTTCTCATAATATAAGGTTGGAAAAAAAATTCATAGTCCATTTTCAAAATAAATGTTCTTTGAAGTAACAGTATTAATTTGAGAATCTTGTGTGAAGAAAAAATTTATTTTAATTTGTTATTAATTATTATAGTATTAACTGAATAATTTATATCTTAGATTGATGTAATGTATGAAGAGGAGCCTTTAAAGGATTATTATACACTAATGGACATTGCCTACATTTACACCTGGAGAAGGGTAAATATGTAATTAAATAATAAGAGGTTGTGGTTGGCAATAATATTTAAAAGGTTTATGACTGACTTAATCTATTTACTTTGTAGAATGGACCTCTTCCTTTGAAATACAGAGTTCGCCCTACTTGTAAAAGAATGAAGATCAGCCACCAGAGAGATGGTTTAAATAATAGTGGAGAACTGGAAAGTGACTCTGGGAGTGATAAGGCCAACAGCCCAGCAGGAGGCATTCCCTCCACCTCTTCATGTTTGCCTAGCCCCAGTACTCCAGTTCAGTCTCCTCATCCTCAGTTCCCACATATCTCCAGTACTATGAACGGAACCAGCAGCAGTCCCAGCAGTAACCACCAATCCTCCTTTGCTAACAGACCTCGGAAAACATCAGTAAATGGCTCTTCAGCAACTTCGTCTGGCTGACCCCTCAGACTGGCCAAAAAAAAAAAAAATTAAACCCTGATTTATATAGATATCTTCATGCCATTACAGCTTTATAGATGCTAATCCATGTGACTATCGTCCAATTTGCTTTCTTTTGTAGTGACATCGAATTTGGCTATAAAAGATGGACTAGATGTGACATTCATATGGACGTTAATTGCAATGAAAGATTGTTCCTGTAAAGAATTGATTTCTGAGGAGGCAGGCAAGATTTTTTTTCTCTGTGCTAGGAAAGTTGTGAAATGGTTTTTTATAGCCATTGTCGGGACTTGGGAATCTTCTGCATTGGATGTAAGGATTGGGACATAGTTTGTTAATCTTGACTAATGCCTACATCCCATTCTCTTCAATTGTTCTTGTTATGCTGTTTTGTGAATCTGTAGAAAACAAGTGCTTTTCATCTTGAAAATCAACACAACGGAAAGAATCCGCATAGAATAATGCATTCTATGTAGCCATGCCACTGTGAATAACAATTTCTTACACATTAGCCATTTTGATTCTTATGTTTCATTTTTACTTCTCCATTGCTTTGCAGAACCGATCAAAGGAAAGTAAACTTCAGTTTTACAATCTGTATGCCTAAAGCGGGTACTACCGTTTATTTTACTGACTTGTTTAAATGATTCGCTTTTGTAAGAATCAGATGGCATTATGCTTGTTGTACAATGCCATATTGGTATATGACATAACAGGAAACAGTATTGTATGATATATTTATAAATACTATAAAGAAAATATTGTGTTTCATGCACTCAAATATGATTGTTAAATTCTCCAAACTGGTTCGACCCTTGCAGATATCCTATGTTTAAGCCTTGCTTATCAGCAGAGAACATTTTTAGTGTGGATATCAAATTCCAAATTCAGCTATTTTGAGAGCAGTTGACAAACTATTATGATGTTTGTCTTTTTTTTCCAGTAATATATATTTTTATTTTTCAAATTGTGTTGCAGTGAAGGAAAAAGAACTCTGTAACCAAGGAATATGGAAGTGATTTGTTCATTTTATTTCAATTTTATTATTGGGTGTGATGGAATTATCGTGTTTTAAAAAGCACGTTGAATCACTATAGACAGAAAACATGTGGTAGAAATTTTAAGGAACTGGCCAATTGCTGGATGAAGGCATTGTATCCAAATTCATTTTAATATATGGTACAGTAGTCATTTCAAATTTAACAGGTACGTCATTATTTCCAAACAAAGACAAATGCCTTCTCTTTAAATGTCTGTAAATGGGAGCAACTTTTAAGCTCCTACAGGTATTAATTTTAGTAGAAAGAGCATGTTAAATTTAAAATATGAACTGCCCCAATTGTTTTCAGTTTGTGCTTTGCTTTGGTCGAACTTTGTGTGTGTTCATCACCCATCAGTTATACATTTGTGAGGGTGTTTATTCTATATGAATATTGTTTCATGTTTGTATGGGAAAATTGTAGCTAAACATTTCATTGTCTCCAGTCTGCAAAAGAAGCACAATTCTATTGCTTTGTCTTGCTTATAGTCATTAAATCATTACTTTTGCATATAAGTAGTTATTTTTGCTGCCTTCTTTAAAGTTTCGGTGACTAAAGAACTTCCATGAAGTCACTAAATATATAGATTTTATTTTGACCTAACTTTATAATATGACTGATAACTATTGAGTTTCTGGTTGTAGAAATAGAAATATCTTTCATTTATAACTGATTGGCAAAAAGAAGCCAATAAACAGATTATTCATTGAGAAACTAACAAAGTATTTCATTTAATAATACAATACATAAAAAGAATAAACTGGTGGCTTTTCTGGAAACTTTGCAAGGGATGAGAAGTGATTAAAATTTTTTTCAAAATGGAATACCTTTATCTCTTGAAAAGTGATATCTACAAGCAGTATAATTTTTAAAAATCAATTTCTTTTTTTACCTACTCCACACAAGGTATGTGTCTTATTTCACACACAATTCTTGAGTTAAATGAACATTTTTCTCCAGTTCTGATAAGAGCATTTTTATTTCTTGTCTCCCTCTGCTCTCCAAATTTTGTGTGTTAGCTATAACAACTAATGAAAAGAGACCGATTAATGTAGGTTTCAGTGATTTTCATGTTTTGGATATTGATTTGCCAAAGAAACAAAAATGTGTATATATTTTTTTTCAAGAGTCCAAATAATGCCAGTTAATTATATGTCTTGACACAGCTTCATTCATGTATATAAATCTGAATTAATATAAAGGACAAAGTGGAACCTGAAACTTCAATTTACATGTTAATGTATTAAGATAGATTTGGTAATTCTGTTTAGAATTTTGTTTAGAAGTCAGCTTAGAAATATCAAATCTAACTTTACTACTATTAATATTTATACTGCATATGTTGGATAACAGGAATGATAAGAGAGCAAATCTTTATTCCTCCCCCTCCAAAATACATGCTTAATTACCACTGAATCATGAAATTTGCAGAAATTTCAAAGGACTGTTTCAGCTAAACCCTCCATATTCTCAGTTGCTTAATAAAATGGAGATAATATCCCAAAGACTTGCCCTTGCCTGGAACCACTGGATTCTGGTTATGACTATTGTGATGTAAAACTGTTGATAAACTAGCTCAAAACAAAACAAAAAAGCCCCATGGAGATCCACATCAAAGATGATGCTAATTTCACATGGTGATCTTTGCAGACAAGACAGAAGGTCCCTGCGGAAGTTAGCTGAAAATGCTTGAGAGTTTTCCTTCTGAAAAATATTCTAGTAATTCTATAACATAAAGCAAAATGTTGATTAAATTATTGGATAGAAGAAGCCTGTTTTTATGTTTGCCTCAGAGAAAAGGATTAAGTGAAAGAAATGACATGTTTTATAAACATCCAGAGAACTAATCAGTTATACACTGCCATGGCACTTTATAAAGTGCTTTTTTTTTTTAATGTTCACTATCTTACTACATAAATTGAACTGTGTAGGGAGAAAAATCTATTGATTAATCAGACCTCCCATTCTAATCACTGGGTCCATGTGGGTGCTTGAGACAGTAAGACTGGATTTATAAAAGCAACAACAAAAAAAGAACTAGGCAAACCTAGGTTCAGAGAAGTATTGAACCTTCTTTCCTAATCCTTAGAATTTTGGTAAATCAGCTACAACACCCAATACACATCAATGTTTCCTTTTTTTGTTGCTACAGGCCAGGAAAAGTTTTTTGAGGTCTTCGACCCTTTCCTATATGAAAGTGTCCATGGAAGTTACCACTGGCATCCTGGGGTTCTGAAAAAAGCTTAATCTTTAAATTGGATTACCATGACCATTTGAGAGAATGTGTTTTTATTTTTAGAACCTATCTCAATATAGTAACCAACCTTTGTTTTATTGAAATTTTAAGGTGGGGGGAAAAAAGTATTGGACTTCATTAGAGGGCAGATTTCCTCTTCTTGCATTTAAAGAATGAACAATCAAATATTACACCTTTTTCTTTCCACTGAATCTGAAATTAGAGGCAGGGAGTTTACTTTGGCTCATTCATTACAAATTGCTCCCTAGTTTTGGTTGCCAAGGGTTGTTCTGGGTAAGAAAATACTATGAAAAGATAATTTTCCTGTCAAAGACTTTGAAATTTCCCGAAACAACTCATTTTCTTCGGATCTAGATTTTCCATCATTTCAATAATCGCTCTCTTAAAAAACAGAATCGCATAGAAGAGATTCCGAATGGAGGTAAAGGGGAAAGCACACCTGTATCAAGAGACTTAAACCTTGGAAGGATTGTAGTTCAGGATTACCCTCTAACTAGCTGTGTCACGTCAAACAAGAGTTTTAAACCTCTTTCTGCCTTAGTTTCTTAGGAGCTTGGACAAGATGGTCTCAACAATCCATACCAGTTCTAAAACTTATTTGAATTCTTCTGACAAAATAAACTTTTGCAATTCCGAATTTTACCACTCTAGATACCAGTGTAGCTCTTGGGTGGTCAAAAAGACAGGTTCTTTACAAAGTGATCTCCATTTTCTCACGGTGAATGACATCCTGGGAAGATACAAAGGAACATTTTAAGTGGATAATGATTCGTGCTCCACGCAATAATTTAGTAACATCGCCTAGTTTTGACGATGAAATTCTCAGAAAAGGTGCACTCATTGACTGTTTCCTGTTTCCGTTGCTAATATTTTAACGTTTTTTCTTCTACTTTTGGTTCTTGAAACGGATTTCCTTTTATTTAACTGGTACCAAATTTCCTTTCTTTCGTCTGCATTTTCAAGAGTTTCCATGTGAGCAACTTCCCTGTCATTTTCTGTCTTCTTCGGGTCATCTTCAGTCCCTGCAAGTCAAGAAAACCCAACAACCTCTGAATGAGTGGCAAAGAAGTACTTTGGGAGTTTTATGAAGAGGTTGAAATACAATTGGAGAATTGCTCTCCCTTCCCCCTCCTATCGGACTTTCCCTCTTAATTGTTCTTTTTTTGCAGCTTCACCCTCTGCTCCTGAGAAGACTATCAAGATTCAATCCTTTGACAAAAAGTTATTTCAAAGACAACGCAAACTCTGCTCGGGAAGGGAATACGGTTCTGATATACCACTTTTCCTTGTAAAGTTGGGAAACGGTCCGGCCAAGGAAGCCTTGAATCCTCCAGCCTGATGAAGAGCTGCGGAGAGATAGGAAATACCTGCTGGGATCGAGCCTATGGAGCTTAGGGAACCAAACGCACGTTGAAACTAGGGTCTCTCTCTCTCACTCTACTTGAGAGGGTCTCCAAAGAAGCAAGCCCGGGAGCGTAATTCAGACCTCTAACGGCTTTCAAAAGTTGGAAAACACCTCAGCCGGTCCCTTGAAAGCCGGGGAGCATTTAAGCAGCATGAACAGAGGAACTTAATTCGCTACTGGAAGGAGGAGAAGAAAGCCAATGTCAGAGTGTCGAGAGCCTGAGGGATGGGGAGAGCCTCGGGTGCAGTGGAAAGGTTCCCATCTCCCGGGGGACGCGGAGTGGGGGGAACGTGGAGGGAACGAGAGAGGCAGGGGTGCACGTGGGCAGAAGAAATTTGGAAAGTGGACAGCGTTCGCCTTCTGGCTGAGGGCTCCTTGGCTAGTAGGGACCCTTTGAAGCGAAAGCAACCCCCCTTTGCCCTGGTCCCTTCTGCCTTCCTTTCTGTCCTGTCCTTTTCTAACTAGAGATCATTTGCAGGAGTGGAGATGGAGGTTCGCTAGGGCTGCGCTTGAGGCCGCCTTGGGTTTCTGCTTGGGCTTCGTGGGGCTCTCACTGCCCAGCGTTCAAGGCTGGGAACTGAGCCTGCACAGAGGCGCAGGAGGAGACAGGAGGAGAGGCCATTTTGCGCGTGCGCTGCTCTACTCCCTGGTAGCCTTCGGAACTTCCGATTCTGGTCCCGCCAAATTTGAAAGGGAATCTACAAGGCTGGCTGCATCTGCGGCTGGAAGGTGGGAAAGCGAAGTCGTCCGGAAGAAGCCGGCGCTCGGGTCAGCCAGAGACTCGGGGCCCGAGGATCTCCAAGGTGGAGGGCTTCGACAGGGTGCTCCCTTCCACCCGGCCCCGGAGCGCCCGCCACGTCGAGGGGGAGACCAAGAAGAGGGTCCAACAAAACCCTCTTCCCTTGTTGGCTGCCGCAGTCTTCTGGGTTTCCCTGCTAAGATCCGCTCCCTGAGATGCAAAAAGAAAAAAAAGGAGTCCGGCTCAGGGAGCCCAGCAGAACTGGCTGACCTCCTTCCTAACCCCTCAAAGGCAGGCTGGGGTGCAGGAGGAAGCAGCAACTGGGGGACTGAAGGAGAAGGAGAGTCTAGCGTTATCGAGCTTGAAGGGTTCAAAATCTCGAGGGAAGGGAGGTTTGAACTGGCATCCGCGATGGGGCTGCCCACTGCCCCAAAAGTTTGGGGAGCTCGTAAGAAAAAGAATCTTGCCCCTTCTCTCAAAAGCAGTCTTTCCTTAGGTAAATCCTGAGAGTCTGGCCATTTTTCTGGAGAAGTGTAGCGGTGTAGACGATCTTGCTGGTCCATCGCCCCACTTCATCCTCCCTCTGCCCTCTCCTCGTATCTTCCCAATTCCCAACACCGCCAACAACTATCGCTAGTCCTATTCTCTCCTAACCTCCTTTCCATTTTTTTCCCTCAATAGTTGGGTATTTGAAATTTAGTTTCTTTCTTTTCTTGTTTTGGTTGTTGGCGATTTAAATGTGGAATATTATTATTATTATTATTATTATTATTATTATTAATGTAACTGCGTCCCTGGTCCTTTTGTGAGATGTTGATGGGGGTAGTTGAAAAAACAACCTGCCTGCGGGCTTGTTTCATTTAGCTGAGACTACCTGCCTGGAAACTGGCTCTTTTAGGAGAGGAGTTAAGAGGGGGATGGATACAGAAGGCGGATTCCCGTGGTTATTGTAGGTGGGAGACGGGGGTGCGGAGCGTGTATTTAAACAGGAGGAATTATAAATCCGGGGAAGGACAAATCCTGGGTTTATGTACTAGGCAAAGGCAAACTGGCACCCAGAATAGGGAGATACTGTACATCTCGTCACAGGTCTCTGCCTCTCACATTTTCCTTTTAATTTTCTATTTACCCGGGTAGGAATTCTACTTCACAACAGTACTAGAGGCGCTGGATTTCCCTATGTCCCAGGATACAGATGGAATTGGGGACGGATGGAGATATAGAGAGGTCAAGGGAGAGAGACCCATCTTTAAAATTAACATCGTCAAGTTCACGTCCAGACTAGACGAATAGACTAGATCGTAGTGTCCTTGGGATTATCAGATTCCCGAAAGCAGCAAGTCATCAACCCCACACCTACCTTGAAAGCGCGAGAAGAAAGACTGGAAGGAGACAGAGGACAAAGGGAGAAGGGAAAGCGGCCTAGAGTGGGAAAAATGATCAAAGGCTGCACGTTTCTTTTTCTACGGCGCAGGCTACAGAAGCCGCCATTTAGTGGCTGATCGGCTGTTCAGTACCGCGCAGCCGAATGTCACACCTCACACACCACCACACTGTTGTCTATTTTTTTTTAATGCTGTTAAAAAACAAACAAACCCTACTTTCCTTTAACTTTCCTCTTCTGCAAGCTCTGGTTCGCCACAATTAATATTCAGCCAGCGAGATGCTCCTTTTCCTTCTAGCCCCGCCCACCCTTGCCTACCTACAGACTCCAGGGTAGGCAGCAGGATTTCTTCTTTGGACTCAATAGCTCTGAGAGTGAAACTAACGAAGCAAACAAGACCTTATTGAGTGGGCGTGGGAGAGTGAAAGGGAAGACCCCCATCCTAGCTCCCATTCTCTAGGAATAGAGGGCAATGTCCATTTTGGACTATAATTGAAATCACACGCCACCATAGAGCTATGTTTTCCTTTACTTTTCCTCTGCTGGGAGGCACCAGAACTTACCTCTTTTCTGGTACCTCCGAATACTTCATTTCCTTAGGAGGGTCTATTGCTACTTGTTATCTTCCCAACAAATCAATCTCTCCTCTCTCTCGCAATCTCTGCCGCCACTCTTGTCTCTCTCTTCTCTCTCTGCCTCTCTCTCCTTCCTCTCTGGCAATCTCCGTCTCTCTCTGTCTCTCTCTGTGTCTCCTCCCCCCCCCCCACTACTCCCACTTTGACCCTCCCTTCTAGAGTCCACTCCCCTCCAACCTTAAGATTCCCCATCACAATTCTACCCTAGATTCGTGAAAACAGCAATATAGGCAATGAATCTCAAAGGGCTGGGGGCGGGGGGAGAGAGAGAGTAGTGAAGAAGCAGACACAGCGAGAGCTTGCTGATTTGAAGGCTTTCATTTCTGTCCTGGTGCAACCGAGATACTGGAGACCCGGATGGACCCCTTTCTGTAGTCTTTTGTACTGAGGGGTCGGGGGGGAGGGTTATATCCGTCTATTCTCGACTTCCTTGAGCTCCTTCTCTGAGAGCCTTCTTGGAGGTCCCAATAAAATCCCTAAATGGTAAGGGGGATGCGGGGAGTGGGAAGCGGTGCAGAGCCAAGAGGCCGGGTGGGGATATATTTGTTTCTAAAAGGTCTCAATCGAGGAGGGTGAGGGTGGTAGAAGTTCAACCCAGGGGCTGAAGCAGCAAAACCGGTGGAGGTTGGTTGTTCTCCGGCTGGAGCAACTGGAGTGAGGCCTGAGTACCAGGAGGTACCAAACCCCTCCTTAGGCACGCAGAGCAACCATGTTGCAGAGGCCTCCAACATCCATTATTTGACGCCTGAGGTGCATCCTACACCCTAAAGCTTGGCCATTTTCTCGCCTTTGCAGCCAGAGGACCCTGTGGAAGACCTAGCCTGGGCTGGGGGACGCGGCGGCCCCTCCTAGAGCCTGTAGAGTGGCAGAGGAGGCGGCAGCAGCAGAGGCGCAGATCGCTCGTGCTTCCTCGTCAGCTCTTTGCGCGGCCACCTTCACGCTAGGTGCTGCAGGGTTGCAGGATCTTCTGCTGATTTGTTGCCAATAGCAACCATGCGACGGCGATTTGTAGCCCTGGCTGCAGCGACTGCAGCCTCCCCTCGCAACACTTTCAGGTCGAACACTCTGATGCTTTTGGTGATGGCCATCTCCTCCTCTTCCCCTTCTATCCCCACCCCATCCCCTTGCACCCTCATCTCTACGCAAAACCCAGCCCTACCGGCTTAAGCAAGGCAAAAAAGGCAGACAAAGGAGCGGGCGAGGAACTGTTACAGCTGCGGAGCTGTGTGCGCCAGGCAAGGGGCTGCGAGGTCTAGGACAGAAGGGTAACTTAGTCATCGCCACTCTCGGGGGTCTTTGCCCTTGCTACTCTACCGACCGAGTTTCCTTTTTAATTGCCTACTATATAGACCGTTGATTTGGATAATCAACATAAGGAGGCCAGCAAGGAAATGAGTCAAGTCAAAACGCCAACTCCCTTTTCATGGAGCATCGACACAAAGAGC
>CM053597.1:47776010-47855468 GCA_028646575.1 Pseudocheirus occidentalis
CCCTTCCTTCCTTCCTTCCTTCCTTCCTTCCTTCCTTCCTTCCTTCCTTCCTTCCTTCCTTCCTTCCTTCCTTCCTTCCTTCCTTCCTCTTTCTTCCTGCCTCAAATACACATTTGACCTAAAATCGAGAAGAGGATTTGATTGCCTGCGTTATCAGCAAGTACTTGTTTTGTCCCAAGCAAGCTGATTTTGACGAGTCTCATTCATTCTGAGCCAGGTGAACTGAGTGATTATGCCTTGAGAACAATGATTGGCATTAACACTTAGAGAGCTTCTTGCCTTTTCTATACACTAGGATGCCTCGAGTCATTTAAAGGACAAAGGCTCCATCTCCATCCTTGTGTCAGATGGCCCTGGTAGTATTATCATTAATTTTAGAAAAACTGATTTAAGCTAGGGTTACACCCAAATTCTGTGGGTTTTTAGACATTATTGATTATGGCATTCATGCTACCTGGAAATCAATGAAATTGATTATCAGAGTGTTAGAGAAAGTACAACTTCATTGCTAGATGACCTTCACTCTTAATGATTCCATACGGTTTAACGATCATTGTGGATGTTTTTGCTTAAGAAATAACAGAATATTCCATGAATAATACATACACATGACTAATGACCTTTTACGGAACGTTTTCTTGATCATTTTAGAGTAATGACTAATAAAAATAGACATTATATAGACATTGGAAGTTTCCAAAGCATTTTACATTCATTATCTCATTTGTCCCTCAAAATCGCTCTAAGATAGGCACACTGTTATTAATAACCTCATTTCACAGACTGAAGAAACTGAGGCTAACACAAGGCTCCATGGTAAATGCCAGCGGTAGGATTAGAAATTAGTTTGCCCCTCACTCCAAGCCCAGCATTCTTTCTACAATGTCTACAGATTCCACACATCAGTTAGGGCTATCTGATTAAAATGATTTTAAATATCAAGCAATCTGGTGCTTTGAGAGCTACAAGACCTGGGTGTAACCTGGGCTAAATCATTTCTCCCTCAGTACCATCCCTCACAAGTTCCTCCATACCTAATTTCCATAAGTTTACATTTAAACTCAGTGTCTATGTTCCGTGTAACTGAAGCATGTCTGACAGATGACAGATGCTTTCAGAATCCTAAGTAGAGAAATAAATGTTACAGAAAGACCAGCAACTTAGTAAAGTTATCCTGGCTTTCCACATAATAAGTGAACAAAGAGTTAAATTACCCTGGGCAAAGATTTGAAAATTTTAGGTTATTTTTAGATTTCTATGAAACACAATTAAGAGCAAACTGACTTGAAATTTAATTAACAGGAGGAGTTTGGTCCTTAGTACAGGACATTGCAAATCCGTCACTTAACAGTCTCATGATACACCTTAAACATATTTTTAAAAATGTAACGAATCTTTAAAACCGGTTGAGAATGATCACTTTGGCTCAGTCATAGGTGGTGATGCACCCAAATCGACCATGACTCTTTATATGATCCATTGGTATAGCAAGTCAAGCTCATGAAATAAGTCACAATTTCCTTCAAAGAAGAAAGTTATTACTATTGGCTTTATCTTAGAGGGATATTAACACCTTGTTGCATTGCATCCCCCATGAACACATATTACAAGACAAGCTGGAAAAAAAAACCAAGTTTTTTTCTTTTCCCTTTTAGGAAAGAAAAAGAAAGTCTAAGAAAGAAAGAAAAATCTTCAACTACGTGCTTGTGACTGAGTTTAAAGGATTATCTGACTCAATGAACTGAAGAACAAGTATACTCATATTCATGTGAATAATTATCATTGACTTGAATAACAATTGATTTCATTGTTTTATTTTAAACTCTACAGCCTTTGAATCTACAGCCCTAAGGTTGCAGACTTTCTATGCTATTTTGAGGACTCAAAAGCTAAGGAATTAGGTCTGACAAGTACTTCATATTCATAGGCGAATTTTTATTCCCTCAACTTTTATCAGAATGAGGTACATTTCTCTAAGTTCATACCATGATATTTAAAAATCTTTCCCCAAGCTCCATCCCATTGCACCCCTCCCCAAAATAAAACCTACCTTAGATTTAGACAACAGACTTTCAAAATATACACAAATGAATTTTTCCAGTCAGGCTTGGTGATGTTGAGAAAGCATTTTGGCCATTAATGAGCCAGGCTAACTTAAGTTGTGAGTAATTAGCTGATCAGGCATGTTTTTCTTTTAAGATGATTCATCACAGTGTGTTTTCTAAGGTAACTGAAGAACTTAAGAGTAAGCTTGGGAAAATGTGTTTACCAGCTGCTTCTAGGTGGTAACTAGAATCTTGACAATTTTCCCAAAATATTTTTCTTTAACGAGGGCTCTCCTTCCCAACCTGGTTTGATTACTCCCTTGGTTTTCTAAAGAGAAGATATCACCAATTTAAATATCTCTCTTCCTTAATTTAGCATTCATTTAAATTTAAATAGTTGACTTTTGGAGATGCTCAGCTTTTAATGGAGTCTATCTTACTGCTAAGAGAAGTATGACTGTAAGCACAAGTTAAACTTATGAAGATTAATTAAATTTAGGCAAACTTTCAAAATTATGATTGAAAAAAGTGAACTGTGAAGTTGTGTGAGCAACTGACATTACCTATTCACTGAATCCTGAACTTTAATGGTGTTCTAAAGTAAATTTGTAAAAATGTCCTCTAATAAGACCAAGGAATTTACTCTTAATTGCAATAGACTGGTGCTATCTCTCCTTTGTCATACATTATACTTAGCAATTAAGTCAAATGAATAAAATGAGACTCCTTGAACTGAAGAAGGGTCCATTTTGCACACTGCTATTATGTCTTTTTAGTATCTCTGTTATACTCCTTAAGCACAAGAATGCATTCACTAGTCAATTTGTTTAGGATTAATAGCAAAAAGAAATGTTTCTTGCTATTGAGAAAATGCATTTTAGGGACTTCAAGATTCAAACACATCTTAAGACCTTTAACTTTGGTTTCTCATTTTAAGCTACTATCTAGCTAGAGCAATGCATTCCTTTGGTAAACAACAATTCCTAGACCCATAGTCCTTTCCTTCCACAAGAGCAGGTCAAAATCTGTGAAGTCAGTCATCACATTACCCTCTGAAAACCTTTCTGCCATACAGTTATCAGTCTTTTCTTATATGTTGTCCCAAAGAGAGATTATACATCTTCACTCTTTTTGAATACCAATGTGAGTTGACTTTGGAATGGAGTAACATTTTAAAAACTGAATTCCAGCTGGGGAAGTGGGGAGCAGTAACCAATTCACAAATCATTTCTTTATTCATTTCCCCTGTAGTCGCTAGAAATGAGAATAGTGGAGGAAGGAATTCATGTTTCCGAGATATTACAGTTTAGCCCAGTAAAGCATTTTAATTCTGCCAAAAAGAAAAAAAAAATACTTAGAAAGAGACAGGCCTGTTCTAGTAGACCTTAGTTTATCTTTAGAAATAGTTTAAACCGTGCCTATTTCGCTGGTGAAGGAGTGAGGAAGCGACTGGCGGGGATGGGAGGGGAAAGGAGGAAAGTCATTGGCACCTGATGTTCTTGTGACATTTTTCAGGATACAATTAAGTAGAAAGCTCAGAAGCTTTCCCTTTGCACTTTGGAGATAAGTTCACCAGAGGAGGTAATCGATTATTCTTCACCAAGTAATAAAGTTTTCACTTGGGACTCAACGTAGCAACGCACGTCCAAAAAAAAAAAATTAAAATTTTAAGATCCGCACATGCGCACTGAGCAGCACTCGAATGCTCTTTCTTTTTCCTTTACAAACTAGATCCTGAACTCACCTCCCTCCCTCCCTCTCTCTGCCACAGACTCGAAACAGTGGGCTATGTCCCTTGGGAAGGGACTGTGACTCCTCTAAAACAACGTGCTGTTTTAAAACAAGTGCATCTCTTACTTTCCCGAAGAGCAAGAGACCCCGCAGCTTCCCTCCCCTGGGCCCCAAACCAAGGTTTCTTCAGCTGTTGGGACAAGGTGTTTGGGGGAGGGGAAGGGGTGAGAGTTAGGATGAAGGGAAACCGAGCAGCAGCAGGGACCGTTCCCGCTGGCAACTCGGCCAGCCTCCGGGGCAGCAACCCGCGGCGGCTTCTGCGGGGCAGGCTCCTCGGGCCCTCAGCTTCCGTACGCCCAAACACTTCGGGAACACCCGACAGTGTCTGACTCGGAGTTTCCCGGGCCAGGGGCGGCACCTGCCCCCCGGGGAGCCTCCACCCCCTCCCCTTTTCCCGGAGCGGCCTGGGGCTTTCCGGCGTCCGCCTTCGGAAGTGCCACGCTCAAGGTCTTTCTCCGCCCCAGGAGGGCGGCCTGAGTCTGAGCCGGAGGCCCGGGGTGGGGGAGCCGGGCCCCGGGCAGAGCTGTTTTCGCTGCCCCAACCCCGGCTCCCTCCCCAGGTTCGAAATAAAAGGTGGTACATCCGGAGGGAATGGAACCCCAAAGACCCCTCATCTCCCTGGACGGATGCCCCGTAACTCTTTTGCTTCTTTTTCGTCCCTGGCCCGGTCCCCCTTCCCCCCCTCCCCTCAGGTCCGTGGGCCGCGCTAGACCTGCAGAGTTAGGAGGAAAGAGGAAAGTCACATTTCCTCCCCAGCACGAATCCCCCAAAGTTGGGGAAGCTGCTGCGGCTCGGAGCCTGGAGCCCACCCAGCTGACAGCGTCCGGGGAGAGCCAAGCGGGAGCTGGCACTGACACTGCCTGGCTGCCGCGGGCCGGGCCCAGCCAGGTTGGCTTTTCCCCACGCCATCTAATTCACGCGTTTTTTCCCTTGGATGACCGCGAATCTCAGGGAGAGAAATCCCAGTGGTGGGGAGCGGAGCCCTCTCCTCCCCACCCCTACCTGGACCCCACTTCGCTGCCCTTCCTGAAGGAGCCGAAGTCAGTTTCCAACAGCGTAATCCTGGTCCTTCCTGCCCCTCGCCCCCCTCCCTCTGTTTATTCTCCTTTCCCAGTCCCCGAAAAACATTAGTCTTCAGAGGAAAGTTAAGGACGGCGCAGAGGGAAAATAAAGGCTTCCTCTTCACCCCCTGTTCTCCAAGAGACTAAAGGCCCCGGAACGCATCGTGAGGGAAAAGCCGAGAGGGGAAGCTGCCCTCTTACATCAGGAACTGCCCCGACTAGCTGCCCCTGGGCTCGCAGCGCCGCCATCGTACAAGGCTACCCTCCTGCCCAGAAGCACGCGCATTCCCTTAGGTGCCCCCCTCTTTCTCTGGCGCGTGAAGGCCCCATCCCCCGCTGCCAGGGCACCCTCCCCAGGACGCAACATTCTGCAGAGTGACCCGCTCTGGCCTCCAGCTACAGTGCAGCTACAGAAGTCTGGAGCCTCGGGGCTGGGAGGGGGGGGGAACGCTGTGTGTGGAGTGGGAAATTCTTATATAACTCTAGGCATTGACTGAAGCGCTTAGGGCAGGACTTAGAGATGGGGAAAGAGGCCCTAATTGATTTTTTTTTACTTGTAGGGAATTTGTTAGGGACTTCACAACAGTGGGGACTTGATGGTCTAGAAGCAGGGGTAGGGAACTGGGGCCTCGAGGCAGCAAGTGGCCCTATTAGGTCCTCAAGTGCGGCCCTTTAACGGAACCCAAACTTCACAAGAAGTCAAAGGACAGCACTTGAGGGCCTAGAGGGCTACATACCGCTTCGAGGCCGCAGGTTCCCCGACCCTAGGTTAGAGTTATCTCAATGGTCTGAGATATTTTCTGATATGGTAACCTTCATCTTTGGCTTTTTTGCCCTGTGCAGATAAATTGGTGGAAATGGAAAGTGCCTAGCAAGGAAGACATAATGTAACTTTTGGGAAAAATTTTCAACAATCCTGGGCTTTTAAAGCTAGGCTTCTCCTCTCCTGTCCTCTCCTCTTTCCCTTCCCTTCTCTTTCCTTCCCTTCCCTTCCCTTCCCTTCCCTTCCCTTCCCTTCCCTTCCCTTCCCTTCCCTTCCCTTCCCTTCCCTTCTCTACTCTTCTCCTCTTCTCTTCCCTGATCTCTCCCTACCTAGATCTGTCCCCCCTCACACCTCTCTCTCTGTCCTTTTCTTCTCTCCACACACCCTCTATCTGTGTGTGTGTGTGTGTGTGTGTGTGTGTGTGTCTTCGAGGAAACAGACGGGTTGTGGCGGGACGGAGTTGGAGCGGGATGGAGCAGTGGACAAGGGACCTCTTTTGGACTGTTTCAGGTGACTTCAATGTTTTCCGACCTAGGGATCCAAGGTTTGGGTTGAAACGTAAACAGGAAGTCAAAACGCTTTTTTTTTTTTTGACAACATTCACATAAACACACATTCTCATTTCGGGACAGACTTTGGAAAAAATGAAACACGTGTGAGTTTCAGTAGTGTTTGCCTTTGAAGAGAGCAAAGCAAAAGTTTCTGTTCCCTTTAGGCATCGTCACATTTCATGTCGTCATCTCTGAATACATACTACACATCAAGTACATTTCCACCAGAGCTTAGTGCAAGAAGATGACTTTTGGAAGTGAAATCACGCGGGTTGGAGACAAACGTGAATATAGACTTTTTTGGAGATTGAAAAGAATGACTTAATCTCGAGTGCCTGGAAAGAAAAACCTGTACAGGTACATTCCTTTATCTGTCATCCCTAGTTAGCCACATTTGTCCCCATCTAATGATCTGTTCATTGGGATTATTACACCTAACAAAACAAGGTAAGCTTTACAGTTTAAGTTTCTGCTTCTACGTAAGAACTTTTGAATGACGAAAGACTAGAGAACAACAACAAAAAAGTAATCGGGGAAACCCACAATTTGGGTTCCTGGAATCTTCTCAGATGAAATGTCTGAGCACCTTGATGTTTTAGACTGTTGCCAAACTTCTATTACATCCAGTTTGGATCCTGTTTAAATCATATGTTCACTCATCATTCATTGTGGCTTCATCACAGATACATTTTGGGACCATTAATTTGACTGTTAACTATGTCTACTCTTAATTTATGTTGATAAAATCTGCAATGATTTATGTAGGTTTTTTTCTTTAAAAAATTTGCCCTTTTGGGGGTCAAACTAAATATTTCATTACCATGACTTTAAATATTTACACTTAACTATCAATTGCATGTACATCTACAAGCTATGATATTGTTTTACTTAGCTTTACTTATTTTAAAAAAATTAACCTGTGGATTAAAATTTTCACAGGCTCAATTTCAGCTCAGTTGGTTTTTTCTAAGTTTGATTAAATAATTTGATCTACTTTTGAGAAATGCCACTGGCAAAACAGTACACACTATTTAAAATGCAACTTAAATTATGCACAAAGCAATATCCAAGTAGTTATATTTTAAAAGTGAAAACTTTTAGTGTATCAAGGTCCTAGGTAATAATCTTTCCTGAGAAATCTAAAGAAAAAAAATCTTCTTAATGCAAAAACTATTAAAATATTGCATGGGATATGTGCAGAACATAATACAAAAAGCCAAAATACTTAAAAAAAACCCCACTCATGATCATTTTGTTTGAGAGTAAGAGAGATGATTTATAATTGCTTACTAATTAGATGAATAAGATTTTGTGCTATTCTTCTGCAAATAAAGATAAATGAATTTAATGGAATTTAAAAAACATGGCTGACATTTTAAATAAAGATCAGAATCCTCTAAAATCAGGTTTTCATGAAAATACTCCTTTTGGGGGAAAATTGGTTATTTAGTGCATGTCATTTGATATTTATTCAACTTACATTTTACAGATGTAAAACCAGTTGACTTTTACTCCATATGTGGCACATACATATGAAACTACACAAATGGAATAAAACTCAATTGATATAACATGAATCGACTAATCAACAAGCAATTTATTGAGCACCACTCTATGTTAGGCACAGTCCTAGGTGCTGTATTACAGTTCTTCCTAAATCTCATGCAAATGATAACATGTGTAAACTCCACATTTTACTGTCAAAACTTTTTTTTCCTTTGGTATTAAATTATTCCTAAATTTATTGGGGGTTAATTGCTTTCCCTTAATTATTGACTAAACTGTCAGGTGATATGTGTATGTAAGGATATGTACAGCTTATATTTTTAGACACAAGTGTAGTGGAAAGTAGTCTAGCAGTTAACTGACTGTTGAATATACAGTCTTTCCTGATCATAGAAGTTCTGTATATGAAATAGCTTTGTCTTACATTTGCATTTGTCAGCATTTAAACTTTTAAACATGGAGATCAATACATATTGTAAAGTTTTTTTTTTAAATTTGACCTCATATCCCTTTTTAAAAGAAGGTCAGAATAAGCAGAAAAATTTAAGGGTTTTTGTATTTCCAAGTTAAGCTAGGTGATACATTAACACTATAATACATTTTCTCTAGGGAAATAGTTTAATATATTGACATTTTTCAGTGTCATGCTTATAGCCTATAGTAGAAACTTTAAAATATTAACAAGCTTTACTGTCTTAAACTTGAAAGTTTCAACTTTGTAGAACTTTCCCACTTAATGCAGCCTATTTGAGGTATGATTGTAAGAGAAAGCATTTTTATTCCTTTAATTTTAAATAATCTCAGAGTTTGTTTTTTAAATAGAAGGTGTATGTTTTCCCAAGCAAGTATTAAAAACAAAATGATAGACTGAAATAGCATAATATTTGTTTGGTGTCTGAAACCAAACATGGAAAGTTTTAGTTTTAAAGAGGATTTTTTTTTCTCTTTCAGAATGCAACAAGAAACTGAAAGCAGGATTACAATAATGGTTGCTTTTTAACCTCAATTATTATATTCATTGCTGTGTTTGTCTCCCTCCTACATCTCTATATGGAACAATTGGCAATTTGATTTTTTTAGGGGCCTGTTCCCTTAGGGATGCTAAGAGCTTCATTGTGAAACATAAGCCTGGTAGCTGTATAAACTAGTTATGCAGCGTACCACTCTATTCTAAACTGGAGAAGCTAAAGAGGAGACTAGTGCACCTGCTCTGAGGGTGGCAGGTGCACAGCTGAACACATTTACCCCCTTCCCTGTTTTCTATTGCCATTCCGCTTACTATAGTCCCTTGAGGACTGCATGCAATCTCAGTGTTTCTCCAGGTCAGAGAAGAGATAGCAAAGATCTTAAAGATAGACTTTTCCCAAATATAAAAGGTGAAAGAAAAATAAAGAGAACACTCCCTTTCTATATTAAGAGAGACTTCAAGAGACTTCCTATATCCGTTACTTAAAGGCAGCTGAGGCTACATACAGACTCAAAAGCAGATAGAATAATCATTGGGAATATATGGTCACGACAAAAACAATTTGCTTTAAGAATTCACCTTTTCAATACAATATTTGCTAGATTGTTTTGAGGGTCAAAAAACCTACAGGTGGTTGGAGTGAGACCTTTTTCTTGCTAAAAAAACAGTTAAGAGTTGAGATTATTTGAACTAAAGAAGTTTCACATAATAATTTGGCCAAAAAAAATTGAATAAGGGCTTATTCTTAAAAAAAAAAAAGAAGGGGGTGGTTTAGAAATTTTTATTCTTCCCCAACCCCTTTTATTTTTTCTTTTACAAAAAGTTATGCAAAGTCAGGATTTATAAGAAATATTAAAAATGAGGAAATAGTAAATTTCAAGGTTAGTGGAAGCAAATCATGGAAATTCAGGTATTTATTGAACTTCATCTAATGATCCTCTTGTCTTCATTTTCTCTTGGAACGCACAAACTCTTAAAAAGAAAAAAAGAAAAACCTTCCATACAGCTTATATAAGTAAAGAATATAAACCGATTGCTTTGATCTTCAAGGAACTGGGCTTATAAAAGTTGTTATTTTGAAAGGGACCATGAACATTAAATTAGCAATACTAAATCGTTAGGAGAGTGTACTTGGCTGAAGAAGCCGGCCTCGGAGTCATGATGACCTGGGTTCGAGTCCTATCTCTGACATACTGGCTATATAATCACTTAAATTTTTAACACTTCCAGTCAACTTTCTAGGACTATAAATTGCAGAATGGGTGCCAACATACATTGGTAGATGGAATTCCAAATTCTTAAAAAGCAATTGTCAAATAGCTTAGTAGCATGAGTGAAAATCCCCTTGATTCAGACTGGAAAGACGACTGCACTAACTTTTACACTGAGCATCATTGCTAAAGCTCCTTTGTCACCTGCCTTCATGTGTGTTTTCGGAGGCACAGGGGGCTTCCCCCCCACCAAGGTTGATTTAATGTGGATGCAGCAGTCAGGAAATCACCGCTAAATTTGACTATTTTGCAGGAAACCCTCTAACTGTTCGCAAACGTCAGTATCCGCGCCCTTTTCTCACTGCAGGGAGGGACACCCCTCAGTGACTGATTTCCTTTGGTCCCTGTTTTGTCTAACTCATTCCAGCAGATTTGGGGGAAGTCCTTGTCTTTTCAGTCGCGACTTGCTATGTAAAGGGTAGGAGTGGCGTTCCCCTTGAATAAAACTGATTTTCTTCCTACTGCCCAGGGTGAGGTGAGCATAAACTTCTAAGATACTGAAATGGGCGGAAGCTTCACCCCGAAAGTGGGTGGGCGAGCTCCCCACCTGTGACTTACGGCGGGCGTGGCTGGGGACCAAAGAAGGTCTCCTCTGTGACGCCAGAGCCCGCATTGGCTCCGATTTGCCCTAGGACCCAACTCGTTCCGTTTCCGGCAGGTTGCCCCGGAGACTGGGGTACACAAACTTGTCCACACAGTCCGGAGGTGAGTGGGCAGAGCCTGGGGTGCCTGAGAAGAGGAGCCGGGCAACCGTTAATCCCGAGGTTCCAGACAGTGAAGAGAAGCAAAAGGCACCATGAGCCAAAGGCAGGTGCTCCAAGGTATGCCTCACCCTGGGGGGCCGCTATTTGCGAAGAGGAAAGACAGAGAATGCAAAAAGAGCAGGGTGGAACACTAAAGAGCTGAGGGTGTTTCCTGACATTCACGGCCTGCGAAACGCATTCAGGGAAGAAATGGGGTAAAGAAGGGGTGAGAGAAACAGAGTGGAGGGGAATGCCGGAGTAGGGTAGAGCAAAGTTTGTGCGGTTTTTTTTTTTTCCCTTGGGGGAGAGATAGGGAGAGGGAAAAGGTGAAGAGAGGGACTGTACAGGAGTAGGAAAAAGTTGAGAGAGATACTCTGAAGATGGCAATGGGAAAAAGATGAGGTAATGGAATTGCGGTGGGGAATAGGAAAATTTTGAGGGAACGGGTTGGAAACAGGGAAAATGTTGGGAAGGGGTTGGGACAGGGCTGGGAAAAAAGTTGTGGCGAGGGGCCATGAGAAATTGAAAAAAGTTTGGAACGACTTAGAGAGGCATGGGAAAAGCTAGTGGAGTAGGGGGAGGGGAGCTGGGGCAAGGAAAAAAATTGGCGAAGAGGGAAAAGAGAGGGCCAGGCATTCTGTATTCGAGTACTTTTGTGCCCCTATATCCCCAGCACTTCAATCTCTCATCTCTTGTACTTTTTCAGTGTTCGAACAATACCAGAAAGCTCGGACCCAGTTCGTGCATATGGTGGCAGAGTTGGCGACCAGACCTCAAAATATCGAGACGCTGCAAAATGCGGGTGAGTTACTAACTACATCATCGCAGTCCTCAAGCCTTCGCCCCTTACTGCTGTCTTGAGACTGGATCGGTTCCCATCTACTTGTCCTCCTATTACTATCTCTACTTATTAATACTGAATTTAATCTCTCCCTCCCTCTCTTTCTCCTTTTCTTCCTCCCTCCCTCCCTCTCTCCTTTTCCCTCTCTCCTTCTCCCTCTCCCTCTCTCTCTCTCCCCTCCTCCCTCTCTCTCTCTCTCGGAAAGTGGACTCTAAAATTTCCCAATTCTTCTGCTCTACCAGGTTTTAGAGAACTCCTAGTCCAAAAATGTGCACGCAGAAATCATTCCAGATTTTTTAAATCGCTAGGTTGGGTAAAGATGGAGACGTGGAATTCCTAATCAGACTTTAAAAATCGCTTATTTCGGCCTTGGTGCGTTAGGGAATTCTGCAGGTTGAGTCAAGGCCGTAAGGACTGGCTGGAAGTCAATTTCAAGAACAGCTATTATCCAGATTAGATACTTAGACCACAGTTGAACTTACAAGTCTTTCTGCCTTTGATCACCTTTGGTTTTTCACAGAAAAGATATTCCAGAGCAGTTGACTTCTTGTTTATCTTCCTATTTTATAGAAAAAGAAAGGGCATAGGCAAGTGGACATTTACTATAAAAGATTCCAAATATATATATAAAGAAGAAGAAGTCTAGTGAGATTCTGACTATTCCATCTTCCTTTCCCTTTCCCATAGCCCCATTTTGGAACCCACATGCCCTCAGTCCTATAGACTATACACCAGAAAGTTTTGGTTAATGGGTATTGAAATTGTGAGAAAGTGGTGTTAGGCTAGCTTGTCCTCTAGACTAAAGATAACCTCACTGGTATCTCCTTGCTGCTTTTCCAAAGTAATGACTCTCCTAGTTTAAAAAAAGATGTGTATTTCTTTTAGAAATATTTCCATTTGACATACTTTTTTCCCCCCTGAAAAGAGGTTGAAGAAAAAATTATGGTGTGAGAAGCTTTGGAAGTTTATATTCATTGTGTGTTTCTGGGGGGGGGGTACCAACCCCTCTTTTAAAAATCTTCCTTTTATCCCCAGGATATGTGTTTTTTATTCTCAGTTGAGTTACCTAAAGGCAAGACTTGGAGAGTCCTGCATTAAAATCTTTTGTTCTCTCTCTCTTGTGTTAGCTTTGTTTCTCCAAGTAGACTGTAAGTTCCACGGAGTCTGAGGGGTGTGGGGGGAAGTACCTTCTATTGCTTTTGTATCCCTCACTGTGCCAGGCTGCAGGTCTGTACAATAAATGCTTATTGACCTGATGGATTTAAATTTTTACAGGCACATGTTGCCTTATTTGAATGTAATTTAGTTTCTAGTCACTTTATTCAATGTTACTTCCAGAGTCTTTGGTTATGGCCACTTACTAATGAAGACTAATTTTGGAAATTGTAATATTCACTTATCTTAGTATTTTATTTTGCAAACAACAAGGAGGTATCTGGTGGTTGAAGAAGGAAGTAATTGAACATTATGATTTAAATAAGATTGGTAGTAATAAATACATAAACACCATTTGAGGTATGCTATAACTGCCTTTAAATGCCTATTATGTAGTAGAGGATAGATTGCCTTTGGCTATTACAGGCTCAAAAACATGTAAGGTAGGATGTCTAATAGGTTATTACAGAGTTTAATGAATCCAAATGGTTAGGCCAAGGAATTTATAATGTATCTTTGACAAATACGACACCAAGTAACTATGTCAATTTTTACTTATGGAGGATTTTTACTTGTTCAGGATTTACTTATGCTGGTAAAGAAAAGAATAAAATTAATTCTAAAAATTGCTGTTTAGAAATAAAATGCTATTTGACTTATGTTTCTTGAATTCCTAAAACGTACTCAAGGTTTTCGGAAATGTCTCTTCTACAGACTTTCAAGTGCCAAAGTTAATCCTTTGAATTTAAAATTAATGAAGAAAATATTTCACATTTATTTGATTAATCTTTTTTTAAAAAACAAAACCCTCGTTATAGAAACTTTTATAATGATTAGGCATCAATATCACTGAATTTATTACAATCTTTTTGCTTAAGTAGTATAAATTTAAACAGTTTTCAAGTCTCACTTGAGTCTTGGAGTTGGTACTTACAATCATAGTATCTCACCAATATAATTTTTTTGGAGATACTAATACAATTCACTTAAAACTAATTGAATGCTTTTAATTATTTTGACTAAAGAAATCTACAGATTTGTTGCGGTTTTAAAATAAAATAGACATAATTTAGAACTAAAACCTAAACAGGGAAAATATTTATTGAGGAATTACTTGCATATTTCCTACTGAAGTATCATGAGAGAACTGTTTTTCCCCTATTTTTGACATTTTTCAATGTGGAAGCTCTTATTGGAAATGTATAAAGAGCATTGAACTTTCTGTAAGAGGCAATGGGATGTAGTAGAATACCTGCATATTAAACTAACTTCAAAACTTACTAAATGTATGTCCTTGGGAAAATTATTTCTCTAAGAAGGGGATAATGTTGTTTTCATGACCTCCCTCATAGGGCTACTGGGAGAAATGCACTTTGTAATCCAAATCATTATACAAATATAAGTTGCTACTAGTAATAAATGTACTTTAATTGAGAAGTACTGTGGAATATTGGAAAGAGTGATGACCTGGGAAGATCTAGGTTTGAAGTTCTACTACTTGTGTTTATTGGCCGTTTGACCCTGGGCAAGGCACCTGAGCTCTCATTACTGTAGACAACTTTCTGAGACTAGAAGATACTGATCTACAATGATAGAGGAAATTTCCTCATCTGGACATTCCCTCTATCAATGAAATCACAAATCCAGTCACAACCTCTATAATTTAATTTAAATCTTTCATTTGAAGACAATTAAATCAGAATTTTTGCTTTTTTGTGACTTGGCTTTGTGCATGTAATTAATCTCATAATCATAATAATAATGATAATCCTGATAATATGTATTCAATACTATTTGGACAAAGATAACTCCAGTGTCACTATTTAAGAGAGTTTGCAAAGCTTTCTTCTCTTATTATCATATGAACACAAGCCTACTTTCTTAATTTTATATGTTTGTGAAGAATGAATCTCTAGTATTTTTTTTATCATATTTCTTTGAATTTTTCATTTGCATCTAATCCTAAGGCTACTCCTCTCTAAATAATGAGTAACAGATGACCACCTCACTAGAGATAAGGTACTGTCATGTACACTAGTTATGGAATTTCTGAAACTAGGAGTAGCTAGTAGGTACAAAAAATGAAAAAATAAGGTATATATTTCTTAGCATGTTGGCATACAAGGTAATAGTCATGAATGTCTGGTGGTCCTTCCACATTTAAACTAATAAACTCCAGGAGAATTCTTTTAAAACCACTTACTAATACGGAGTAAATGCACTTATTATGGTCTTGTTAGAGGGAAAGAAGGGAATACCTTTAAAATGAGACAATACATTTTATAGATCAAACTTAACATAATAAAATAACAAAGTGCATTGAAAACCAGAAGTACACATTTTGTAAGAGAGGGTGGGGATAATGAAATATTATTGTGACTTTTAAAGTCTGTGTCCTAAAGGTAACATGGTACATTGAGGTAATTACTTGGGTAATTCTGCAAAAAAATAAATAAATGAAAATAAAGTTTGCTTTTAGGTCAAAGTAACCTCCCCCCACCCCAGGCTAGTTTATATGGATTGGATGTCTAGACTGTCCAAATAAATAAAATCAAATTAACAAATATTTTTTGAATGTCTGTTTTGTATTCTAAGTACTATAGGGGATAAAAATAAAGAACTATCACAACTATTCACTGCATTTGGCATAATAATTGCTAAGCAACCGATATTTATTTTCTCATAACAGCCCTCTGACATGGGGTGTGCAAGGGCTATTATCCTCTTTTTATAGATGAGAAAAATGAATCTTAGAACAAGAGACTTGTCTGAAGTCACAAAGATAATAAACACCACGGTCAGGATCTGAACCCAAAATTCTGATCCCAAAGAACTCAAATGCTAAAGAACTCTATCAGCATCTTTTAAATGGCTACTTTATTTGAACAGTAATGATCATTGGGAATGGGAAATCATTCCTGTCTGTCTCTTGACTTCAAAGTAATTACTTTAATTAAAAAATAAATAAAATAAAAATAATGTGATTAAGAATATTCAGTTAGGAGAACATTTTTTCCAGCCATATACTTTCGCATTTCTCCCTCGTCCTCACTCCCTCCTATAAGTTTTCATAGAATGTTTTCCAGATATACTGGTATCTGTCTTGATGGTATTAGCTACTCCAAAGACACTGAAACTTCAAAAAATATAATAAAGTAACTCCAGTAAACTCTAAGCAGTCATTTAATTTTTAATATTTATACCAGAGTCCTACAATTTGAAAATAACTGAAACTCTATTTTTATACTAAGTAGTAGAGTTCTCAAACCTGTGGTGTCTTGAAAAAAAGCCAGGCAGAAGACATTCATATTTTGGGAAAACATGCGACATAATACATTCTAGGTTAGATTGCCCAACCTGTGTCTTACTTTTTCTGTGCTAATTTAACTTAACTTGGAGGGATTTCACTATTTGTCTGTATTTATTGGTTCTTGGAAAATGTTGTTTGCTTTGTCAAAGGTAATGCAGTTTGATAGTCATCCAGATTGCCCACAGACTATAAAACTATAAAAATGTACAAGCATAGGTCATTATTTTTCTTTATCTGGGTCAAGATTAATTATGGCAACAAACAGCATTTTAATCTCTGACGCTCACATCCCCCAGCTTAGCATTCTATTCTTAGTGATGTTAGAAATGTCACAGAAGTTTCTCTTACTCTCACATTTGCTCTTTTCTATTTCACCAGGTTTTAAAGGTTTGTTTTAAGCAGACCAGTCTTGGTTTAAGTTAAGCTTGACATGTTCATTTGTTTTTGAAACTTCAAACATTGAAATGTTCTTTTAAAAAATTTGTCACAATGTGCGCACACACTCTTGTCCAAACTTGTTTAAGGGGGCAGCTAGGTGGTGGTTAGGTGGTGCAGTGAATAGAGCACTGGCCTTGAAGTCAGGAATACCTGAGTTCAAATCCGGCCTCAGACACTTAACACAAAAAACTAGCCACGTGACCTTGGGCAAGTCACTTAACCCCAACTGCCCTCCAAAAAAGCAAACAAAACAAAAAAACCAAACTTGTTTACTTAACAACCAATCATAGTTTTCCTACATAGAAAAGCTTATTGTTTCTATGCAGTATTTTTTTCTTATTTTGGAGAAAGTTTTAAAAATAAGTGAAATCTTTTAAACAAATAAAGGAAATTATCTTGATTATTCCAGTTATAGTCTACAAACCCACAGGAGAGAGAAAAAGGCCAACAAGGCAAAAGTATAAGTTAATGAAATTTTAAAAGTAGATTAAAGAGGACAGAAAATTGCAAATTGTAAGTTGTAATTTTAAGGTTCAACTTTAATGGTTTTGGTTTTACTAAATAATTTTAAAGAAATTGTGTGACATATTGGATTGAATTTAATTGTATAAAGAATCAATTTTTATAACACAATGTATGAAATACATCAAACATTAAACATCACACATAAAAATATAGCTCTGTTATAAATGCGGGGATGGGATGAAAAAGAACGATAATTGACTTTTTTCTTTGCTGTGACAATATTCGACAGGGATGCATTGAAAAGTGTTCCAGTATGATGTGCAGATTTTAGAATTCAATGTGATTTTATTGAGTAGATATAATCTGTATTTGAATAGAATAAAATGAAAAACAAGAGGGTTTTATGGTTTTAAGTTCCAAACTTTGATTAGAGTTGAAAGACCTTTAAAGATTTCTATCAAAATGTTAGTCCTTTAATGATGGTAGAATCATCACATTCAGACTCTAATATCATAGGACACTTATGAAATTTCATGAAGGAAAATAAATATGGCAAGAGTAGCTGGACTAGATCAATTATACAAAGAGGCAACACAATTTTGAAGGTGTTGAGGCCCAGTTTTCATAGTACCTGACAGTGGATATTAAAGGTTTGGAAAAAAATCTCAGACCCCATAATTATGGAGAAAATGTTACTTTAAAAATGCCAATAACAACAAACTCATATACTCACTTTCCCATGTCTATAATCTTTTTTAAACAAGAATTTGGCAAAAATATGGGGAAACAAGCAGGCTTTCAAAAAGGATGTTTTATAGCCGACCAATCAATGCAGGGGGCAGCTAGGTGGCACTATAGTGCATAGAGTCCTAGGCCTGGAGTCTGGAAGATTCATCTTTGTGAGTTCAAATCTGACCTCAAACACTTTCTAGATGTGAGACTTGGGACAAGTCAACCAAGCCTGTTTGCTTCAGTTTCCTCATATACAAAATGAACTGAAGAAGGAAATGGAAAACCATTTGGGAATCTGTGCTAAGAAACCTCAAATGGGGTCATGAAGAATCTAACACAATTGAACAACAGCAATGAATTGATCCACATGCATTTTTACTTAGAAACTGTTATATGCTCAAATTGGACATGCAAAGACAAAATGAACTAGTCCTTTTCCTCAAGGAGCTTAAAGTCTATTGTAGGAGATATGTAAAGACACAGAATAAATATAGAAGTATATGTAAATACAAAATACTTACAAATAAAATCCCAGCTAGTTTTATTTAACTGACTGTCAGAAACCAGGTGTTTCAGTAGAGCAAAATTCCACCTTGCACGCTCTCCTAAAACAGGCAATCTTCCTTTATCTATCAAAATCATACAAAGATGCAACAACAAGAGATAATGTTTTCATTGACCCTATTATTAGTAATGTCAAGAGAAGCACAAAGTAAATATACAGTTACCAAAGGTACTTGTGCCCAGAGGGTGTCCTGTGCAAGTTGGCCAAGTGTGCAAGAAGAGGGAATCCCACTAGAGGGAAAGGTCCTCTTGGTGCTTCTCTTTCTGGATCATGGCATATTCATCACATGTGGTGTCCAAGATGTTCCAGTTTGTGGATTATATTGTATTATTGGCATCTAAGCCAAAGATATTGCAGAGCTTCTTAAAAGAGACCCATAATTACTCAAAGGAGTTTGGCCTAAACACATGGGGAAAACAAACCAAACCAAATGAAAAAAAACCCAAGCAAATAAAAAAGTCTTATTGTCCAGACTGTGATTTGTAGTTGAAAAGACTACTATCAATCAGTTCATATATTGTGGGCATACAGTAAAATAGACCACATTCTGGTGCCGAGAGGGCACCAGATGGATGGAACTTTCAATGATCCTGAGCTTCTCCTTGAAAAACAAAGGCCTATATTTTTAATAAAAATATTATATGTTTGTATTATTAGACTATATTGTATAAGACATAATATTATATGGTGATGCTACATGGTTGTGAATTACTGAATGACATTGTCTCCAAAGAATTAAAATTGGAGACCAACCAGGTCAATGGAGAGGCAGAATAGGGACATAAACAGAGGGAATGACATTATCTTTATAGAATTTCACAGTAAGAGGAAAGCAGAGTATCACTGCCACATAATAGATATGGGATGTCAGTCAGCTGACTCAGTTTCAAGCTTGTAAGAGTTGGGAAATGATCATATTATTGGAGAAAAAAGGGTAGTTAAGGGAAGGAGCCAGTTCATAGGGTAAAACATTGTTTAGTTTTAGATGTGTTGAATTTGAGGCAATGGTTCCTGGCTGAACTACCTTAAAATCATCCTAGAAAGATAGGTGCCTTTTTGATTAAAGGTTTCCAGAAGAGGTGCCCCCTTGCTGTTAACATTAGGGTGACCTTTCAATAATAACACACAGGAAGGATTATTTCATTGTTCTGCATATTCTGGGGTACCTGAGCACCATCTTAGGAATTTGGATCCACTCTACCTTGATGGGATGGGAAGAAGTATTTTTAGTTTAGCTTTAGAAAACATCTAAGCAGGCAGAAATCTTCTCTACCCAGGTCTATATTCCTGACATTTGACTCATGATATGGATCCAAATCAGACTAGGGATCCTCCAAAATGTCTCCTATGTATTGGCTTACCTGGGAAGATCTCAAAATCAGTCTGTATTTCCAGGAATTTCTTGGACCTAAGGACTGTCCAATCCTAAAGAGTACTGTCAAGGTGTGACTGTCTGTTTTAGAGAACTCTGGAGACTTTAGAGCCATTTTTTAGTTTGCTTGCTGTGCTGCGGATGGGGGCCTCACAGCTGACTTCCTTAGCCTGCTGAGCCAGGACCAAGGGGTCCCAGTTGCTGATCTGTGCTGTGGCTAAGAACTTGCAGCCGGCTTGCTCCAATATCCCTTGTGCTGGACTGTGTTTTCCTTTTACCCAAGTGAGACAGACTTTTCCTGAAGTCCTCCTAAATTACCTTGGGTTGGAAAATTGTCTCACCTCATCTTTTTGTGGGTTCTGTCACTCCAGAATTCATTTAGAGGCTTAAAGTTGTTATGAGGGAAACTGGGGGAACTCAGGCAACTTTCTGGCTTCTCTCTGCCGTCTTGGCTCCACCCTTAGAACCATTTTTAGCACCCAACTGTGACATTCCTTTTCTCTACGAGGAGAATATGAACTTTTTGAAGGCCAGGTCTGTTATTGTTTTGTCTTATTATCTCTAGAGGCTAGCTAGGTGCCTTCCTTTGCATATTTGCTAATTTTAATAAATGTGAGTTGAATTAAAGTTATTGGGCCAATGAGATGTTAGGAATTCTCAGAGGAGATGACATTGACTTTTCTTAATTTAATATAGAATATCTTACACATAGAAAGTGATTAATTTGTTATGCTTAAATTGTTATGAATACATTTATATCTTCCTTATCTGTTCATTCTTTTTCATGTTATTTAACCACACTTTAAAAATAGATTTTTTGAGCTCCCACACTAGCAAAATGTTTATAGATTATTAATATACTAACATATTACTTATAGAATTTCTCAAAATTCTTGTCCTCTTATAGTTGCCCAATTATTACAAGCCACACTTGTTCTGGCAAAATTTTCTACTTTCCTCTGAGAAATTCCATCCCAGTGAGTGTGTATGTTGCAGCAGATGTGTGTATGTATGTGTGTACACACACACACACACACACACACACAAAGCTTTTGTGTGATCAAGGTATCTATAGATCAACTGAGTTTTGCACATTTCTTCCGTTCTCTCTGAACATTTGATGAAATTACAGGATGCAAAGGATCAAAGTAAGAGATAATAAAGTGTTAAATTCTTAAAGACAATGGAAAGTACTGTTTACATTTCTTCAGGAAAAGTGACTAAGTTCTTTAGTTGACTTCTTTTTTTTTTCCTTTTTGGAGGGGGTGAGGTAGGGCAATTGGGGTTAAGTGACTTTCCCAAGGTCACATGACTAGTTTTTGTGTTAAGTGTCTGTGGCTCGATACTTCAGTCAACTTCTTGATGTCATTAAAAGATGGGATGCCTAGCCATTGGTTGGTTGAAGGATCAGCCAAGGCCATGGTGACCTTTAAAAAGCAAGATACTCTCTTTGGGAGTTAGCTGAAACAGGAGGAGCTCTGTTAGTTGGGAGAGGGAGAGAGATGGAGACAGACAGACAGAGAGACAGACTAGATAATCTCTTTAGTTTAATAATTCTAAGAAAATAACAAGGGGACTGTATATGCCTTTTATCTTAGAAGAACATTATATTTAGATATTCATATTATCAACTAAAAACTTAGATTAAAAGGGAAAGGGCAAATTATTTACCCATTTAATATTTTAAATTTTGCTTTATTCAACTTAAAGAAAGAGGACCATATGGAATTTATTTCCATTAAATCTATTTTTATATTTTCCCATATAATAATTACAAACATAATTTGTAGCTGATTCTGGAATAAAATATAACTCAAGTGTCAAAATATATAACTATGAGCAATGAGATCCTATAGCTACTGAAATATTTTATGCAGTTATGAAAGTCTGCCATTTATGAAGAGTGTGTGGTTGGAATGACCTGTTCAAGAGATGGAGATAGGAGTCGATTTTTACATTTTAATCAGCCACAAAAAGAATGTAAAATAATGATCTTGAATAACTATATTAATAGGTAGTATAATGTGTAACACAGTAGACTATAGTAGGTGCCAGAAACTTTTGGCACCAGTGCTAAATATGTTGAGCTAATTTTCATTGGCAAGCCAGCAGTTGGCTACCCTCATCCTTCTCTCTCCTGCTTGTAAGAACATTTGACAACTCTCTGCAAGAGTTAACAACACTCTCCTGACCTATTCCCCAAGATGAGCAAGTATTTGGTTAATATATGCCAAATCTCTGCCTACCACATGATACATTCTAATAATAGTGCTAATAAATGGCATTCAGAACTTTATACACATTATTTCATTTGCTTCTCTAAGCAGCTCTCTAAGGCAAGAAGAGGAAGTATGATTATTGCAGTTTTGTAGATGAGAAAAGGGAAGCACTTGGAGATGAGGTGACTTTCTCAGGTGGCAGAGTTAGGATTCAAGCCAGTCAGCTAGCAGCACATCCAGGGCTCTCTTCACTATTCCACAATTCCTTCTCTGATCTGTTAGAAGGCACAAAGATAAGACAATTGCTGCATCTGTTTTGACAGATTGCTGAGTTCTGTTCTACAGTACTATATCTCCTTGTCCTAAGATGAGTATAATACTTCATTTCATATACACACATACATACATATATATATATACACACATATACATACACACACACACACACACATATATATATAAAACACATATGGATTACTCACATTTATATAACACGTTTACAGAATGCACCTAAGCTTCTCTTTTAATTATATTAAATAATACTTAACTTGCTGCTTACTAGAGAAGTACAGAATGTTGCCTGTATATATAGTAATTTTCCTGATTGTTGAAAGGCTGCCATTGGGGAAATCTTTGACTTACATATTCATTGCCTTGTTATATTGGAATTTAGCGCATCTGTGTGACATCTCGCAATCTGATCAGAACCGTGGATGGTCCGAGAAAGAACCTAAACTTCTGGGACCCTCTGAAATAGAATCATTATTGGACTGGACTTTTGGAACACTGGAGGACTATAGATCCTTGTTTTCTATATCTATCCTTATGGCAATAGACCCTTACTGTAATTGTAGGCACCCTTAAATTGTGTTTTGGGTGGATGGGAATATCCTACAGTCCGGCACATCTCTGATCAGCTTGTATGTTTGATATAGAAATGCACCCAGTTTCCTGGAAATACTGTTAGTAGGCTGAATGAATATTCAGTGATAGTTTGATTGAATGATACGCAACAGTGGAAATCACTTCCTGAACAGACGCCAAAGTAAGTGAAAACATGCATTATTAAGGAATCTATTTTTAAAACAGAATTAAATAAACAACAAAAATAACAGAGTACATACGTGCTTGCAATGCCAATAAGCAAATATTTTTCAAACAACCTGCTGTACATAAGGTACACTTTCTAAGTACCTATGTTAGAATAGTATTCTCTCCCCAAATAGCACCTAACAACCTACTGCCATCATTTTAACCATAAATTTATTAAACATGCCCATTTATCTAGCATCTTAAAGTTTAGAATTCTTTAGTTCACTCTATGAGCTCAGTAGTGTTAAGTGATATTATGTCCATTTTTACAGATGAGGTTAACTATTATAAATTGTGATGAAAAACTGAGAATCTCACCTAAAACAAAACTCGAAAATATATTAATCTCATAAAATCAAGAACAAAATGCTTTACTAAATTGGATTCATATGGGAATCTTGTATAGAAAAGAGATGATTTGAAATTCTTTGCAGCCCTGATTTCAGATAAACTATAAGAAGATTCTTCTATATATGTAGGATAGAAACCATATGAAGAACTCTAGAAACATGTGAGAGATTCATGTTGTAATTAGCACATCAGTGGGGGGCAGGAAATGATTTCCTTTGAAAAAGGGGGAAAATATCAAAAAGGTAATACTGGAATTTCTGATGGCTTGAGCAAATGCAGCAGTTGTAGCCATAATAATATCACCCCTGGGGCTCTGGAGAAAGTCCACCTGTGGACTAGAAGCTCTCTACTTCTTCTCTGAAAAAAAAATCAAGAGAAGATAGACAGTTTTGTAAAACAAGTAATTTTTTTCACTTTAAAAAGAGAGCAGAAATAGCTTAGAGGGATAAATTGCTAAATTCTATCACTGTTGCAAAACCAGTTGCCATATAATATATGACATACATAGGATACACAAACATGGACATAATGCATTGACTTTTTCAGTATCTTCTCAAATGAATGGCTTGGTTTGGAATGGCAGTTATTTAGTGACTGTAATACACACACACACACACCTAGAGTGAGGAGTTATATTAATTACATTTTAAGTAGACTATATTTCCCTAGTCAAAGCAATTGTATAAGTGTCTAGTATGTGTGTGAGTTCTGTAGAGATAAAGAACTTGAGATGTGATTAAATCTCTTCAGGACCACAAAATTAAGTTGCTACTAATTTTTACCTTTTTTTTTTTTTTTTTTTTACTTATTAGTCCCTTAAGAAGAGTAGGGAAGTGGAGGGAGACTGTCCTTCTTGGATGAGAGTTTTTCAGGTCTCAAGACTATTTCAAGGATCCATCATTTCATCTATGTGGATGTTCCCTCTCCCTTTGCAGATTACAATTGTCTAAACTTTAATAGACGCACAATCATAGACTTTTGCCTCAGTATTTCTGTTGTTGTTGGGTCATTTCAGTCGCGTCTGCCTCTTAGTGACCCCATTTGGGGGTTTTCTTGGCAAAGCTAGTGGAGTGATTTGCTATTTCTTCCTCCATCTGATTTTACAGATGAAGAAACTGAGGTAAACAGGGTTAAGTGATTTGCCCAGGGTCAAACAGCTAGAAAGTGTCAGAGACCAGATTCAAACTCAGGGAAAATGAGTCTTCCTGATTCCAAGCCTAGTGCTCTGTCCACTGCACCACGTAGCTGCCTCTCAATATTTTAAGAGACCTCAAGTAGAGGTCATTTAGGCCAATTTCAAATAGGAATTATCTTACAAAAAATTCTGGCAAGTGGTTATTCAGCCTTTGTTGGAAGACTTCCAGTGACAGGAAATTTATAATCTCTCAAGGCAGTATATTCCTCTTTCAGGCAGTTCTATAAGAAAGCTTTTCCTTATACTAAGCCAGTGGCTGCCTCCCTGCTTCTTGTACCCATTGTTCCTGGTTCTTCCCTTTGGGGCAACACAGGTCAGGCCTAATCCCTCTTTATGGGCCAGCCATTAAAAAATTTAAAGATAGCTGTCATGTCCTTTACCTAAGACTTCTCCAAATTAAACACCCCAGGTTCCTTTAACCGATTTTTTAAAGAAAGCACCTAGTATGTACCAGACTTAGTGCTAGTTGCTGGGGCTATCACACAAAGATGCTGAAAATGAACAGTACCTGCTCCCAAGGACCTTGATGATATTCTATCCTGCTTATATACCATAGCTTCTAGCCCTCCATTATCCTAGACAGACAGAGCAGAAAAAAATGTACTCAGTCAGTAGACTTGTGTTTATATTTTACTGCTAACACTATTTATTTTCTGTGGGACCATGGGTAAGCCAACCAAGCTCTCTGAGCTTCAGTTTCCTCAACTTTATGGTGGGTATAATAATTGTTGCAGTGCCCACCTCACTGGATAGTGAGAAGAGTCCTTTATAGGTCCAAAAGTACCATATCCTTGCTTTGCCCTTCATCAGTTTGTCAATGTTCTTCTGAACACAGGGTGCCTGGAACTGATGGCATCAGGACAAAGTTATGCAGACTGCATGACACACTATAATCAGAAAATAAATAAACCTTGAAAAAAACAACAGAAAAGAAATCACCTCAAAAGAATAGCTGAAGGAAGCCTTATCAGCTAACACATTATTAGTAAACAACACCTTTGCAGTCCTTATCAGCAAACATGTTATTAGCAAATAGCACCTTGGAGGAGACTGATAGCCAGCTGAGAGCCAGAAAATAGAGACTAGAAGATACCTGGGGAGTGGGGTAAGGAGAACCTGGAAGGGGAAGGGGAGAGGTATTATCATCAGGAAGGAAGAAAAAAGGGGGGGGAGGATACTGATAAGGGTGGTGGGAAAATATGAAAGACAAATTTTCTCCTATTTTATAATTTTGTATGAGGCTGTGAACCTTACATGTCAAAGACTGATGGACCCGTAGCACATGTAAACAGAGTGATACAGATTATAGATAATGTAGGGATTCAGAGAAGGGAATGGGGTGAGCAGATATGAGAATGGAGGAGACCTTGACCAGCTGGAATTTGAAGGCTAGGGGTGGGATTTAAATAGAAGAGCAGATAAAGACAGACACTTCAGTCCGAGGGAACAAGCATACGGGAGCTAATATCTGAGGTGTCTATGAATTCTTTGCAATGAGAGAGAAATGAGAAATCAAGTGTTCCAGATAGAGCAATTAGGAGAATTGTGATGTCACTGAAATAAACAGAAAAAAGAAGCAAGAAGACTTAGTAGGGAAGGTCCAGGACTCAGGTAGACCTGGATTCAAATATCGCTTCAAACACTGTCTACTTGACCTCCTCCCTCCCCAAATCACTTATCTATACTTCTGTTTCTTTATCTGTAAAATGAAGAAGTTGAACTCCTTGGTGTCCAGGTAGCCATTTTAGACACATTGAATAGAACACAATGACTCAAAATAGGCCAACTAAGTAGAAATGCCATGTAGACAATTGGAAAGAGAGAATGAGTGTAGGTCAATTCTCAGTCATAGAAAAAGAAGAAATCATGGGGACAAAGTAAGTAACTGAGAGGCTGAGCTCAGTTAGGATAAGGCTATGATAGAGGGAAGACTAAGGGTTTAAAGACGAGCCCCAAATTAAGGGGTCAAAAAGAGGAGCTATCATAGGAAAGAGAAGAGAGATGAAGAGAGTTTCCAGGAAGAGAGTAATCAGTAGTATACAATGTCGAAGAAAAGTAAGGAATACGAAAACTTATTAATAGGCTTTGGGAGGGCCTGGAGTTATCAAGGACCTTAAAAAGTAGTTTTGGAGGCAGAAATGTAGTATCTTGCAATAGGTTACGAAGAAAATAAGAGAGGAATATTATGGATGTGCACCGGTTTAACGAGTTTTGAGAGTGAAAGCCGGGGGTAAATAGGGTAGCCAAACAGGGAGAGAACACTGGGCTAGGAATCAGGAAGATGAGTCCTCCTGAGTTCAAATCCATTCTCAGACACTAACTAGCTGTGTGACTCTGGGCAAATCACTTAGCACTCTTTGCCTCAGTTTCCCCATATGTAAAATGAGTTGGAGAAGGAAATGGCAAACCACTGCAGTATCTTTGCCAAGAAATCCCCCCAAATGGGATCATGGAAAGTTGTCGACAACAGTCAACAGCAGTACAAAGCTGAGTAGGACAATGAAGTTAATGAAAGGTTTGTTGCGTTTGAAGATAAGTGTGATGATCACATTAAAAACAATAGAGAAGGAGAAATCAACGATTAATTGAAAAAAGGAGAAGGGGATAAGGATGAAAGGGAGGTGTCTTTGGAAGCAGTGGGGAATGGGGTTGGGGTGGTTTCAATCAGGAGAAAAAAGTCTATTGGATATGGATGAATAATTCAGTTAATAAGCATTTATTAGGCACCATCCTATATGCCAGGCTCTATGCTGTGTGCTGGGAACACAAGGAAAAACCACACACACACACACACACACACACACACACACACATCTGAATAGTGCCTGTTTTCAAGAAGCTAACAAAACCTTTTTTTTTTCTCAGACATCAAGGAATTACCTACATGCTACTACCTAAATTACCTTGGTGTGCTCATTGTATATCCCTGTAGAGAGAACTTGGGAATAAAAACAAGAAAACTTTTCATTTTAAAGTAGAATTAAGTCTAACTTAAAATAAATGGATGCATCTATGGGAGGCAGTGCAGGATAGTGGAAAGAGTATAACATCTGGAGGCAGGAGTGACTAGATTTGGATCTCACCCCTAAAGCTTAATAGCTGTATGATTATATTCAGTCCACTTAATCTCTTTAACCTTCCATTTGCTCATCTGTATAATGGGTGTAATATCTGAAATTACGGACCTCATAGAGTTGTTATGCCAACCATGTGAGATCAAGTATATAAATCTCAAAGTGCTTCATAAAGGTAGGCTCTTTGCTATTGCTTTTTTAAAATGTGTTATAATGTGATCAATGTGCTTAAAAATAAATAGGGGCATTTTAAATAATACTTGACTATGATCGAATTTATTCACTTGATCATTTGATTATTAAGTATCATTCAGCATAGAATAAGTGTTCATAGAATTGTTTTTGTCAGACAGAATTATTTTTAGTTTTATGTTTTCATTAAGGTATCAAATGAGTAGATAGAGTTTTTGTCCTCAGGTTACAATATTTCCAAATGAGAAAAAATAGCTAATTGATCAAAAGGAAAATAATGTAAGGAATTTTATGTTGTTGATTTGTTCCTGTGTCTTCAACTTTTTCTTTTTGTTTTATTTTTGAGTGTAACACATTCTTATTCACCATGGGAGGCAGGTAGCTATAGAATCATAGGAGAGTCAAAACCTCAGGCTGCTTGCATTGGTTAATTGGGAAAAGAATAATACTGTCTTCCTTTCAGAAAATAACTTTCAGTTTACAATGCACTTTCACATGCATTATCTCATTTGATATAAGGGGCTAGTCGATGAGGGGATTATTATCATGGTCTTGTAAGAATAGTGTCTAGAGTGCTATGTCTCAGAAGGTGGTAAGGCTGGGAAGGAAAACTAAGGATGACAGTTTTCTTTAACTGTTATAGAACAAAAAGGAGAAGCAAAAAAGGAATAGAATCACTACTGAGGTGAATAGGAAAATAATAATTGCCATCATAAGATAGAGCTGCTCTGGGGGATACTGTAATACAATTTACATAGATTTTAACCGAGCATTTGATAAAGTCTCTCATTCTCTTCTGGTCAAAAGGATGATTAGAAGTGGCCAAAATGAGAGCAAAACGAGCTAGATTTGGAGATAGTTGAGCAATTGGACCCAATTAATTATTCAAGGTCAATTTGAAAGTCTCCAATGGAGAGCCCCAAGAATTTCAGTTTGGCCTTGTTGGCTAGGCAGCATGGTAAGAGGCAACAGTAGAAAGGGGACTCAATTTGGAATCAAAAAACTTGAATTTGAATCCTTGTTCTGTTGTTCTACCTGTAGAACCTTGGGCAAGCCATTTAATCTAGAGTTATTTAATGTCTCTTGGACTCAGTCACTTGTGTGTAACATGAGAGTGTTGATCTAGATGACCTTTAGGGTTCCTTCCCATTCTACATCTATGATCCCATAGAGTCAAGATCCTAAATGACCTTGACAGTTCATAATGAACATCAGGCTAAACTGAACAAGATGAAAATTAATTGAGGAAAACTGAAAAAGTCTTCCATTTTAAAAAATTAACTTTGTTAATTTAAAATGAAGAAAGTGTGGTTAGGAGTAGTTCATCCAAAAAAACAAAAGCTCTGAGTCTTTTCTTAAAGGTATACTGCAAACTCAATATGAGCCAACAGTGTGACATGGCAGTCAAAGAAACTACAGTTATCCCTTCCACATCTTGACTTTTCTCCATCAAGGTTTTGATATATTGTGGGACGGCATAAGAAATTAAATGGGGGAGTTTTGCAGAATGAGATGCAGACGACACATGAAGGTCAGCAGACAGCACAGAAAAAGTTTAGAAATTCAGAAATGCATAAATATATTGTATTAAATAATATCAACATATTTTATCTTTTAATACCATAATAATTCAGATTTTTTTCCTCTGGTATGAAGAGAAGCCCCAAACATTTTACTTGGATTTCCCAGATTGTGTGTGTGTGTGTGTGTGTGTGTGTGTGTGTGTGTGTGGTGGTGGTGGTGGTGGTGGTGGTGGTGGGGTGTGCCATGCCACCTAACCACCTCCATGTGGAACAGATAACTGTAATTCTATCCTAGGCTGAATTTAAAAAGGTGTAGCAATTAGGAACAAGGTGAGTATTTAACTATCCTCTGCCCTTGTCAAACCACCTTTGAAGTATTGTGTTCAGTTTGAAGCACAATATTTTAGGAAGGAAATCAAGCCAGAGCATGCCCAGAAGAAGATAACCAGAATGGATAAGGGTCTCATGTTACATGAGGATCACGTGAAAGAAATAGGGATGTTAAGCCTGGAGAATAGCCATTTTATGGTGGGGGGTGGGGTGGGGCATACTTGTTTTCTTCTAGTATTTGAAGGCCATTGCCAGAAGAAAAAAATAGTTTGTCTATTTGGACCCAGAGGACAGAACTAGGAACAATAAGTGGAAATTTCATTGACACAAATTTAGGCTTGCTGTGTGGAAACACCTCCGAACAATTAGGCTTTCCAGAAGGGGAAAGGGCTCCTTAGATGGTGGATTTCTTTTTATTGGAGGTCTTTAAGAAAAGTCTAGATGACCATTTGCTAGATTGTCGGAGAGGGAATTCGTTTTAAGGTATGAGTTGGACTGGATATCTATCGAGATCCATAGCACCTCTGAAATGCTATGATTCCAATCCCCATTAAACTGAGGATTTTTTTTAAAAAATGACTCACCTAAATTACATGGGTAGTACCAGGATTAGAATTCAGGTCTACTGACTCCTCATCCCATGCCCTTTCTGCCACACCAGGGTTTTGGAACATAGAGAGTACTCTGTTGGATTGGAAAAGGTAAGATGTTATAAAGACTTTCAAAAGAAAGCCCAGAGACGACATCTATAAGCAGAGGCTGCTGCTGCTGCTGCAATTAAAATAGAAAAATACGTAATAAAGCTTACTTCTCATTTTGACATCTTTTGAATTTTTAAAAAAATCATTTTATTGATACTTTTTTCTTTAAATCATTATCATTCATCTTTCCTTCCCCCACACCCTTGAACCCTCCACCATGACAAAGAAAAACAATTAAACAAAAAGTCTTATGTGACAACATGTACAACACTTCTCTACTGAGAGGAAAGAAGTATTTTTCCTTATTTCTTCTCTTTTTTTGGAGGGGGGAAGGCAGGACAATTGGGGTTAAGTGACTTGCCCAAGGTCATAGGGCTAGTAAGTATTAAATGTCTGAGGTTGGATTTGAACTCAGGTCCTCTCGAGTCCAGGGCTGGTGCTCTATTCACTGTGCCACCTAGCCACCCCCCTCATTTCTTTTCTAGTACTTTGTTGGTTTTTCTATTATTTGGAGTCCAGTTTAATCTTTTTTTCATGATTCAGATAAAATTATCCTTCATTTTATAAAGCATTAGGTGGAAAAATCTAGAAGATATGCTTATTTCAAAGTTGTTTATGATATGGACATAAATGAAGACTAGTCTTCATTTTTTAAGTCTTCATTTTTTAAGCATTTCTGGCATAAGAAATAGAAAAGAAGGCAGGTGGGGGGCACATATATTTAGTAGCCATTCGAAGACTTTGTATACAAATCTTTAAATGATTCTTATTCCCTCCTGTCTCTACTTCTGATATTTTCAATTATGCCTTAGGGACAATCTTGCCCTAGAACTTCCCTCAACACCTAAGGCTTCCTCACCCTGGAACATCCCTCCACTATGCCAACCCCTTCTCCTATCGGTGAGTTCTTTCTGGGGCTTTCATTTGGTTGGAGGGGTCCAGATCATCTAACCTTAATTCCCTTCATGGTTCTGCTTCTAATTTTTTGGACTTTGACACTAGGTCTCCACCTTCTCTCCTACCTCCCACTTTTCAACTCCCTTTTTTATCTCCTACAATTATAACGTAAGCTCCTTGAGAGTAAGGACTGTCTTTTTGCTTGTATTTGTATCCCCAGTACTTAGCACAGTTAATGCCTGGCACGAATTATGTACTTAATAAATACTACTTCAGGGTAGCTAGGTGGTGCAGTGAATAGAGCACCGGCCCTGGAGTCAGGAGGACTTGAGTTCAAATGTGACCTTAGACATTTGACACTTAATAGCCACAAAAAATAAACATAAATACTATTGTTTTGGAAATTTTATTGCCTTGCTTTCCCCCCTCATTTTTATCCATGTGCAATGCAATAGTATTCTATCATATTCATGAAGTTGGTCCAACCATTCTTGAATTGAGGGGCCCCCATTTTGTTTACATTTTTTTGTTTGCTACCCCACAGTGTTCCACTGTTCTTTCCATTTAATCATACTGAAACTCATCAAATATAAATGCCTAGTATGTGTAAGGATTTGGGCTAGGTCAGAAGATCAAGTGAGAATTACATTCTACTGCCAAAGAACTTGCTTTTATAAGGCTGGAGTTTTAGCTACAGGAACTATATCTCATGCTTACTCCCAGGGCAGTGTTTTCCACAATACTCTAGTCTACAGCCTCTTCCCATACCCTAATAGCTCATGGCTTTTGTAGTAATGCAGTCAGGACTTTTTGTCAGGACTTCTTGGTGTTTGTCACAAGTCTTTTTGAATTGTGTGGCTAGCCGAACTTTAGTCAAAAGTGAATGCTGATTCTGATGTACATATTTGTCTTTTAGATTTTAGCATCTTTTTTTGGGGGGGGGTATATGTCAATATAGCAAATTCAGCATTTACAGATAAAAACTTTTCACAAGTCATAATCATAAAAACTTCCAAAGGGCCCTGAATATATCTGTACTATCTCAATATATACACAAATATGTATATAGAGATCTTTTGACTATACAAACACACGATCTTAATTGCTATTGTGTTCCAATTATAGTGTTAGTACAATCAGGGGAATATTATAAGAATGAACATTTATTTCATGTCAGTTTTTTTTTCATAATAGCTTTGCAGTTTTCTTAGCTGACATTAGTTTGGTGAGCAGTAACTAGTTGTTATTTATGGTACATTAAAAAATCAGAAAACCTGAAGAGCTACTATTATTTTAATTTTTTGGATTTGGTTTCATGAACTTTAGAATACTGTTTTGAAGTTTTTATGGGCAGCTATGTGGTGCAGTAGATAATCAGGATGATCTGAGTTCAGTTTGGACCTCAGATACTCATTAATTGTGTGACCCTAAGCAAGTCACTTAACCTCTGTTTTCTCGTTTGTGAAATGGGGAAATATAAAATATAAAAGAACAGTTGTAAAATATTCAGCACAATATCTGGCATGTAGTGTTATATAAATATTAGCTAGTTGCCATTTATGGTATATTTAAAAATATCAAATGTCCTAAACAGTTAATATAATTTTAATTTTTTTCATGAATTATGGAATCCTAGGTTGAAGTTTTTATGATTATTTATATTTTTATTTTTATCAACATGTAATCTACTTACAATTGTCATATAATGTGCTATATGACAATAAAAGTAAACGAATGGTTTGGGGGGAATTAACGTTGCATTTCTCAACTTTGAAAGGTTTAAATCTACAATATAAGTTGGAATAAGGTAGCCATATAATATATAATATAACATATAATAGCAGAGGTGGCCTTAAACTTATACCTGGCTTTGTATTCCAGGTCTGCCATTAGCTTTGTTGTTTTGGGCATGTATGTTATTTCCTGTCTGTGGGCCTTAGTTTCCTTATTTGTGAAATGAGGGCATTGGCTTCTAAAGTTTATTCCTAAGCTACTATGATTCCTTCATATAATATACATACAGAGTTATTTGTAAAGTTATTTAAAATTTTTATTTATTGCATTTACAATTATTTTTGATTATGTAACAAATGCGTAAGCCTTCATATATGAAAACGAAATGTATGTGCTTTGAGCTGATATTCTAGAAGTGGTGGTAGATTCACTCAAACTATCAACATGCTTTTCCTTTGTTCTCCTTGTGACTGCAGAACAGCCTATGGAGAGGTCATTCTGAAAATGGGGGCCACATTCATGCCATGGTCTAAGTAACTGAGAGAAACAAGATATAAAAATCACAAGTCAAGGATTAATTTCATGAAGTAATGAAGTATATAGAAATAATGTTTAATCCATTTAAACATGAATCTTAGATGTAGCTATCTTTTCACTTGGACTGTCTTGCATACATAAGAGACATTCTTACTACCATCTCCTCTTGCTAAAACTTTTCTCTCCCTTAAGACTCAATTCAAGAGTTATTTTGTTCTGGAAACTTTTCCTGATCTGTTTAGGTGGCAGTGACCTCTCTTCAAATTTAGCATAGCCTTTTGTATGGACATTGTTTTAACTTCTCACATCTGCATTGTACCGTGGTTGTTTAGAATGTGCCTAATCCTTATCCCACACCCAAATGTATTATAAACTCCTGGAGGGGAGAATTTGTCATGTTTCATTTTGATATCTTAGGATCTAAGACAGTGCTTTGCATACAGTAATTTTTATATATAGTAACTGCATCAGAGTGTAATGGATTTATAAAGTTGAGAGGATGATGGTGTGATCAATGGAAATCTTTATGAACAGAGACAATAGCAATCTACTTTGCAAAAATGTTAAGAAGACAAGCTAACATATGTAGCTGAAAAATACTGTAATGACAAAATGTTAATTAATAATTTCCCAGGTTCCCTTCTCCCCCAGAGCAACACACATTGTTTTACACTGATCAATTAAATATTTATTGAATGCTTAGTATGTGCCCAGAATTATCTTAGGTGCTATGTGGAATACAAAATAAGTTAAGACCTGTTTTTTCACCCAGAAGGATATTAAAATCTGTTTGAAAAAAAATCACACTACCAGACAAGACAATTATAGTACAATATAAGTAAGTATATAATTAGGATTTAACTGTGTGGTACAGAATATGAGTGTTGTAGAAAATCAGAGAAGGTGCTGATCAGTGTGGGCTGGAGCATTGCCTTCCATTTATCTAGCTACTTAAAGGTTTGCAAAACCTTTCTCTCACAATGGCATATTAGGTAGAATAAATCCTATTATCGTTATTTTATAGATAAGCAAATTGAGACTCAGGGAAGAAGTGACTTACCTATGTCATACAACTAGCATTAGCTCCAGTAGAGTGGACAAGTTTGTTCTGGATTGGGGAGTAGTGAAGTCTAATTTGAGCTGGGCTTTGAAAAATAGGCAGGACTTGGAAAGAGTGGGTGGGAAGAAGGTTTGGTTCAGTTTCTCGTTCTAAGGCTATAACTCTGCTAAGATACGGCTAGTTGTGAGTTGAAAATAGACATTAGTTGTCAGTGAATGCTCACCAATTTTATTCTTCAAACAAGAGGTGTCACTTTATGTTATGGGGTGACATATAAAAAGATATTTTGCTGATGTTGTAAACTTTCATTCCCTCCTTTTCCAATATAACTCAGGTGTAATGTCTTTGCTGAGGCCACTTCTCTTGGATGTTGTCCCAACTATTCAGCAGACTGCTGCGCTGGCTCTCGGGAGACTGGCTAATTATAACGACGATCTGGCAGAGGCTGTTGTAAAGGGAGACATTCTTCCGCAGCTCGTTTATTCATTGGCCGAACAGAATGTAAGAACTGTTATTCTTAAAATAAGCAATGTATACCTATGTTAAGGTCACCAGGTATTTCATTATACAGGTCCTATTTACAGAGGGTCTAAGTGCATATGGAAAATGAGTTGATGAAAGTTGGAGGGTATTAAAATCCTTAGGTCACTACCACTTAGCCTTCTCTTTTCTGGACTGGTACTAATTGTCTTTAAGCATATGAAGGGTCATCAACTGGAGGATGGGGGGTCGTTTTTCTCAATTACTATTGAGTGTTGTGAGGAAATGGCTTTAAACTGCGGTAGGAAGTTAGTGAAGTAGAACTTCCTGAGAATGAGCACTGAAAAAATGACTTTGACTCTTCCGAGGGTGTTGGAAGACTTGGAGCAATCACATGATGTGTCCAGGGAACATGTAGTCTTGTTAAAGTGACCATCAGGGTCACAGAGGTAAGGGAAAAGAGGGAAGAAATATCACAGAATGGCAGCCACACAAGCACAGAATGGGTGAAGGGGGGTGTCTGTTGTTCATAGACAGGCAGCCTCCTTCCAGCCTATCCTTCATTAGAAACAATGGCAGTTTTACTTGCTGTTGGTATAGAAGAGACTCCCAGGACTAAAACATAGTAGCTAACAGTGTCCCCTCTTTATCCTATATCTTCTCCCTACTTGTCTCTGGATTACTGTGAGTCCTAAGGGCCTCCTACTTTCCATAATAGTGGAGGGCTTTCCCAAGTATGAGGCCCTGAATTGTTGCACTCTTAAGCGTGATTTATAGAGGCTAAGGAATAATTTTCTCTAGATATCTTTAAGAGTTGATCCCCATTTGTCTGAAATGGTTTCAGTGAAACATGCCTTCTAAATATAGATGAAAAGTTTTCTGAAGGGTATTTTTATCTCTCTTAATTTCTCCATAAATGGGAGAGGAAGGGCTAAAGAGGTTTAATTTATTATACTCTTTTTCATTGTATTCCCCAAATTTGCCAACCTAGAAGTAAGAGGAGAAAGACCAGAAAGAACTGAACAACAGAAATATCATCTACTACCTTCTTCCATTTTGTCTAAACTCTATGGCATTTGTGAGGGACTCTTTTCCCCAGTTCAGTTTCAGAGGGAAATTCTGTGTAAAAAAGGTCAAAAGGGAAATTAAGAATGTTGGGAAAGAAAAGAAATGAAGAGGGCAGTGAGGTAGCACAGTTGTGCTATTTCAGGGCATTTGGGGTGTAATTGTGTGCTCCTCTGTTCTGAAAATTATCCACTGCAGGATATGAACACTGAAACCAAATGAACTGAATCTCATGCTATGAAATGTATCTTCAATTCTTACTTTCTAAGTTGTGAGAAACATATTCTTCTATTTGAAGCTTTAAAAAATGCCCTAAATAGGCATTCCACTAAAGAACTAGTAAGAATTCTTTCACTTATACCAAGTACACCTCAAATTTAAATGATTATGTCATGAAAGTAATATCATTAAATATAATCCACTAGGGAACTGATATGGAAAATCCAATTATCAATGACAACATCCCATAAAACATATCGAAACATTTTGGTTTTCGCATTTCTTGCTACCAACGTATCAAGAAAGGATCACAAAGAACTGGACATTACTGAAAAATCACTGAGCAACACAAATCTCAAAATACTTATAATATACACATTTCTCATTTTTAATTCTATAGTTTTCAGGCAAATCCAGGTTTAGGTAAATGGCAATATTTCCATGAACTTTAATCTAGAAACTTTTAGCCATTATAAAAATTACAGAAACTTTGAATCTAAAATAAGGTTGTAATTCACTTTTATTTATGGGAAGAAAATAATATACTATCATTATTATCACTACTTTTTATGATACTGAGTATTGTTTTCTAGTTAAATGCTATCTTCTCTACTAGTGTTCATTTTTAATGAAAAACCTTAAATGTATATTTTCCTAATTTTGTTCTAGTCTGTATTTCTCAGTTGAAGGCTACCTTTATTTATGAAAAGAAAATATTTATAGATATCAAGTCATAAAAGAAAAGGCAGAACTATTTTTTAAAATGATTGCTTTAAGTCATTTGGATATCTTTTTCTTTGTAAAAAACATTGTTAGCAAAGGAAAATAATAGTTCTATTTCATACTTTAAGCAATTTAATATCAGGAAGTTTAAAATGGGGTTTAAAAGTTTAAAATATGGTTGTAAAGTTCAGAGGATTACTGATTTAGAATTGTGAAGGATCTTAGATGTCATTGAGTTAAACCCCCTGATTTCCAAAACTGAGGTTCAAAGTGAGTAAGAGTCATGTCCAAGGTCATATAGGTAGTGAATAACAGAGCCAAGATTTGAACCTAGGTTCTCTGACTCCAAATCTAGTGTTTGTTTCACTATACTGCACTGTGTTGTTATGTTTATTTGTTTGTACATCTTGACAGTTCACCTGGGAGATGATGATTTTTTCAGATCATATGGGAGCATCAGGAAGATTAGTGTGGTACCAACGAAAGGCTTATCATTCTCTAGGAGATTGAGGGCAAGCAAAGTGAACTCATTAACATCAGTTAACATAGTTTATCTGCACATTCAAGCAATCTGTTCATTTCTTCTTATATTCTTAAGAGAAATGTAATCTCGTTATTCTATTGAAATGTTGGAAATATGTTTTGTGGCATAACTCATTGGCAAATAGTAAAACACAAACTTAAAAAGCAATAAGAAAAAGATTTTTCCTTCAGTTATTGACTGAGTTTAGCTTTAGTTGGAAAACTATATATAATCAAAATTATTTTGCATACTATTTCTATTTGGAGCATCAAAAGCAAATTCACCATCTTTTTATGTTTCCTAATAATAAATTCTAACAAAATATATTTATTTATATTCTCTTAGCGTTTCTACAAGAAAGCAGCTGCATTTGTGTTAAGAGCAGTTGGCAAACATTCTCCTCAGTTAGCCCAAGCTATAGTTGACTGTGGAGCATTGGATACATTGGTCATATGTTTGGAAGATTTTGACCCTGGAGTAAAGGAAGCAGCAGCCTGGGCACTTGGGTATATTGCAAGACATAATGGAGGTAATGAAATCCTTCTCTCTTTTTTTTGGAAAAAAAGATTATTTGTTGTGTAACTAGAATTGATTTGGTTATTGTTGGGTCAACCGGATGGTAATAGTAATGCTATTTTATTATTCATTTATAAGGTATCATATGGAGGCAGCTATGTGGCATACTGTATAGAATGCCGGGAATAGAGTTAGGAAGACTCATTTTCTTGAGTTCAAATCAGGTCTCAGACACTTACTAGATGTGTGAACCTGGGCGAGTCACTTAACACTATTTACCTCAGTTTCCTCATCTGTAAAGAAGCTGGAGAAGGAAATGACAATCCATTCCAGCATCTTTGCCAAGAAAACCACAAAATGGCATCACAAAGTCTAACAAGACTAAAAATGACTGAACACCAAGGTATCATACAGTTGCACCGTACATTCCAGTCCTTACATCAGCAAAAGTGTTTTTGCAGGGGAAGGGAGGGAGAGAGGGGATAAGTGTAAAGGATGGGGAAGCAAATGAGATGCTATTCAAAAGGTGGTGATTTGTAGGATGACTTACAATGAGATTTTTTTTCTATTTGGTATGTCACAAGGGGGACTGAATTCTCAGTCACACTTATTGTCAGCTATAGAGAGGCAGCCACTAGTGTTAATAAGTGGCTCTGAAAAATTATAGAGGTTTAGGTTGTAGACAGGGTGATTCCTATAGTATGTCTAGCATAAAGATCAAGATCTAGAAGGATCACTTGAGTGATCACTGTGAGGCAAAATGGGTTCTTTATAAACAATTGATGCCAGATTAACTTCATTTTTTATTTCTTTGATAAGGTTATTATCAGGGAAGTGCTGTGGAAATAATATATTTGAAAAGTTGATTCTAAATTGATCATGTAGAGAGAGGTGGATCTGGAAATGGCTAACTAATGCCAGTTACTTGGATCAAGACATCTAATGGGATACAATGAAGTTCTTTAAACCTGTCATATTCCATATTTTTTCAGTGCTTTGAAAGAAAGGGATAAATTGGATGTCCATCACATTTTCCAAGGACATTTAAGTTATTTCTATTTGACTAACATTTATTAGGTGATTGTGTGACAGTCAGTGTGATATTATGGACATACAAAAACAAAAATGAAATAGCCTAACCTCAAGGAGCTTCTTTTGAAAGAGTAATTAATACAACATTTGTATAGGCAAACAAATACAAAATATGTAGGGGAAGATAGTGACAGTGGGGTGGGAATCAGGAAGTCTCATTAATGGGGTAACACCTGATACGTATTTTAAGGGAGTTCAAGATTCTAAGGAATGAAGGTAAAGAGGGAATACATTCCATATGGGGGGATCACTTGTACATGGGGGCCAAACATGGAATTTTGCAAATGGAAAAGTCATCAGGCAAATTTGACTTTTTGCAATGTAATAATGTTAATACTAGAAAAGTAGGTGTGGTCAAATGGTGGAAAGCTCTAAATGCCAGGCTAAGTAATTTATATTTTATTCTACAGGTAAATGAGGGAACAATTGGAGATTTTGGTGAATTGGTTAGATTTATATTTTAAAATGTTCACTTTGGGAACAATATGGAAAGCAGGCTGTAGAGTGATTAGCCTGGAAGCCAGGAGAACATAGGAAACTATTGTAGTAGTCCAGGTAAGGATATGTGAATGGAGTTGCATTGGAGACTGAGAGGCATGTGGAGGTAGAATTGATTGAATGAAGGAGTGAAGGATAGGAGGGAATTAAGGATGATTCTAAGGTTGCAAACCCGAATGAAGGAAAGAGTGGTGGAGCCATCAGTAGAAATGAAATCTTTTGAGTAGGGATTGTGGGTTTAGGGAAAGATATGAGTTCTGCTTTGGATGTCTTGGGGGCAAATAGGAGCAGTATTGGAGATAGACTATTTTCCCATTGCCAACCTGAAGCATGGTCTGGGCTAGGGAAGGATAGCCACTGGCCTAAAAAGAGAAATAAAAGTCATGTGAGTTACAGCTATCCTACTTTTTGAGGGTTGGAGGAGTATCTCTTTCCTCATCGCCCCACAGAGGATAGCCACTGTCCACTCTGCCCCAAGTCCTTACTGATCTTGCTATTGGAATTGGAGGGAACAGATTACGTGACTAGAACTTGTTGAATGTTGAGGAGTGGACCCGGAGCTGGAAAGGATATATTGAAAGATACAATAAACTGAATCACAATCTTGAATGACAGTCAAAAGGATTTTGATGGTCAGAATAATAGGGCTGTGCCCAATAGGTGAAGTGTAAAGTCCCGAATTTGTATATAGTAAACCAAATGTGCAAGTACAAGATGAGGGAGATGTGGCTAGATGGCCCTTTATGTGAAAAAGATCTAGGAGTCTCAGTGGACTGCAAGCTCCAACTGAGCCAGTAATTTGATGTAGCAGCCCCCAAAATAACAGTGATCTTAGGCTGTATTAATCAATAGTGAATAATCATTTATTAAATACCTACTTTGTGCCAGCTGCTGTTCTTAGACCTGGGGATACAAAAAGAATCAAAAGATAGTCCATACCCTCAAAGAACTCACAAATCTAATTTATTAGTAGAATCATAGGTCCAGAAAGAGGGATTAAGGTTAGAAAACAGTCTAGGGATCTTAGTGGGTTGTAAACTAAAACTAAGCCAGCAGTTTGAGATGGTAGTCAAAAAAAAGGGGGGGAAGAAGCAAATTTGACCATGGGTCCAGAAAGGAGGTACCAGCCTCATTGTACTTTGACTGGGTCATAGTCTACATGGGGTATTTCATCTAGTTCCAAGGGTCACATTTTAGGAAGGTGATGGGGGAGGAAATGGGGCCTAAAAAGTGCCACATATGATTGGTTGAAGGAAATAAGGATATTTAGTTCAGAGAAAAGACTTGGGGGTGGAGGTGGGGAATAAAAGACATTTTAGGTTTTGTCCTGGACAAGTGATTTGACTTATTCAACTTGACACCCCAGAAGGCAGAACTAAGGCTAATGGGTGGAAAGTACAAAGGAGATTAATCTTTGCTCAATACACAGTGAAGCGCCCTAACAACTAGACCTTCCAAAAAAAAAAAAAGAAAATGAAATGTTGTCTCCATGGAGAGTGAATTTCCTATCACTGGATGGTTTCAAGCAGAGCCGACATGACCACTTGTCGCTTATTTAGATCAAATAAATCGAGGGATCTCAACAGGGGTTACATGTTAGGGTTGTGGTTATGGCAGCTCAAAAACCATGGAAGGTTCTACGGTATGTTTTGTATTTGTTTGCCTATGGATCTTATCCCAAGCAGAGTAGCATTAAGAGTTTCAAAGTGTTGTGCCGGAGCCCTTTGAGGGAAAGCGGTCTCTGTAGTGCATAGTCAAAACACACATACAAACCTTCAGGCAGGCACCCACCGGATAGAACCCTTCTATTTCTCCCTCTGTTGAGGTCTGGGGCTAAATGATTACAGCTCATAAATAGGCTCTGTCTTAGAGATCCCATTCCAATTTCCTGCTATAATCTGGCGCCCACATGGAATTCCCACTGTAATTTCAATATTTCACAGTAGTTAGGGGTCTGGGACCCAGAAGCTCCCAGAAGAGATTACTGCATAGATTTTTCAGAAGGCAAGGAAATTGTTATTCAGTAAGATAAAAAAGAGGACATCATTCACATTCACCCCAGCATGGATAGAGGATTTGCCTCCAAATAATCTGATTTCCTTCTTAATGGCTTCTTAAAAAGCAGGGGAGGGGGCTGTGGTTGTTGGTCTTTGACGGGATATTTTATGCAGACCTTTCCACTTACCCATTAATAATAACAAGAAGATGCCTAGATCCACAGCTGTAAACACCACAGATATGGAAGGGGAGTGCTGACCAAATAAAGCTCATACCTACAGAAAATTTGTTGAACTGAATTGAGTGGAAAGGCATAGGAAACAATAAGAGAATAGGTAGACACTAAGCAGGGAAGTAGAATAGTAAGTATTATCTAAAAGTCTTTCCCCTGATGTTTGAAAAACAAATTTTTTTTACAGTGACTTCTTTTTATAGGTCTCAAAGCATTTTGAAAATAACAAAAAGTAGCCAAAAACTTGAAAACCAGAAATTCTGCATTTTATTGCCAACCTTGTATGATGTTGCAATTTATTAAATTTCTAGGCTTGAGTCACCACCTGTCAAGTGTTATAATAATACATGATTTGTAAAAATATTCTGGATTAATCAGCCATTCTTTTTAAGCTTACACCAACTCCCTGAGGAGAAGACAGCAAAGGTGGTGATTCATATCTCCGCAGAGTGGGTGCCTCTTGTACCTGTGTAATACCTTCTCCCCGATCCAATAGTTTTCCAGTCTCCTTTTATTCCCCCAATCAACGTCCAAACTTCCTCTGATTTCTATCGGTGTTCCTACTTTAGAGAGAAGATGGCAGTGAATGGACTGTGTTGGTCAGAAATGGACATGGGATAAGGGGAGAATATGAAATAATTAAGCTCTGGCTTTGTAATTCTGATTATAGCTTCTCCAGCCTTTCTTGGGGATGAGAGCACCAGAGGGACCGTGTTATGAAACTCCTTTGGCCTCTCTGGTGCTTCTGTCTTGGCAACTTCTCTGCTATCTGGGTACTATTTATAGGCACAGCAGCTTTTGAGGGGGAGGGGAACTACACAGAACATTCATATGTTCCTCTGTAGACTCTGGCAGTAGCTAGAGATGGAATTAGAAACAGGGGTGAGAAGAATAGCTTGGCCAGAGATGTGTGAAAAGACGTAGGACAATCAAAAAACTTCAATGTGAATGTTTTCCCACCTTTTCCTTTGAAAGACAGTCTGATCTGCAGAGGAAGTCTGGAGTTGTGGTGGTTACCCCTTGGGCTATATTTATATACTATTTCTATATTCTGGGCTTGATTTTGCTAATGAATGTCATTGTCATATTATAGAGGAGAAAACTGAAATAAAGTGATGTGTTCTAGATCACACAACAACTTATAATGAAACTATTTGGCAGGTTTTCAAGCCTTCCAAAAGATTGTGTTTCCTTTCTAGTGTGAAAAGGAACATCTGTAGTGTTTGCTGATTCTCTCTCTCTCTCTCTCTCTCTCTCTCTCTTTCTCTCTCTTTCCCTCTCCCTCTCTCTCTCCCTCTCCCTCTCCCTCTCTCCCTCCTCCCTCCAGACGCTTCCCTCCTCCCCCCTCTCTCTCACCATTCTGAGTATTTGAAAATCCTGCTGAGTAATGCTGTTTCTAATTCCTGATGGTTGGTTTCCACATGTGAGAACACTCCTCATCTTACAGCCAGATCTCAAAACACACTGAAGTCCCATGAGGTATTAGAGATCAAATGGAAATTGCCATGTCAAGCAAATACGAGTCAATAAAATTGGGAGATAACATTGGTATTTTCTGAGTGTGGTGGGGAACAGTAGTGAAATGTTTTGAATATTTCTCGTTGACTACATTCTGTGCTCTTGGAATGAAGAGAGAAGGGAGGAACTACCTCTGTTCCACAGCTACAGAAAGGAAAACCAGCACAGTGTAATAAAAATATTGAGTTTGGCATCAGAGGAGATGGCTCTGCTACTTGCCAAATGACCTTGGGCAATTCATTTACCCTTTCTGAATATTGTTGTCTTTGTGAAAAGAAGAGGTTAGATTATCTGTAACGATTTTTATAGCTCTGATATCCTATAATCCTTGAAGATCAAGTGCAATAGAATAGTTTATAAAGAGGAACTTGAATCTTTCACCATTTCCTAGAACGAGGTGGGGAACCTGTGGCCTCAAGGCCACATGTGGCCCTCTAGGTCCTCAAGTTGGGCCCTTTGACTGAAACAAAATTTCCCTTAATAAAAGTATCTGTTCTATGAAACCCAGACCCAATCAAAAGGCTGAACCTAAGGACCTAGGAGGCTAGATGTGACCCCAAGCCTGAAGGTCCCCAACCCCTGTCCTAGTGTGATGCACAAAGGAGAAGAATGGTACCACTCAAAATATTTACAAACAATTTTTGTTTCACACACATACCAAAGACTTACAGGAAAAAGAGGAAGAGGGAAGTGATGAGAATAGGGAATGGAATTTTTTTTCAAGTCTTAGGGTTAGTTTTCATTTTTGAAAAGGGCCAATGAAATCACCTGAATTGGATTTAAGTGAGGCAGAGTTGCACAAAGTTGTCAGCCTCACTCTCTCTTCCAGAGTTATTGAAGTCCAGTGGCAAGACAAGAGTCAAGATGCCTGGCGATGGCCTGGGATGCAGTGGATGGATGGCTTTGGCATCTTTGACATCTGACCAAGCTCTAAGTGCTCCACAGTGCCTGCTTCAGCCAGCTCCATGGCTTTTGGAACATATTCTCTTCTGCCTGTTCCACTGGGGGAAATCTTCACATGCTGGGAATAGACACCCTTCTAATCCATGGATGGGTTGGAGGAGGTTGGAGGAGGTCTGTCGGTTATCCTCAACCCGGTATATATAGCCTGTGTGCTGAGACAGTTTACCAGGGTGTGGCTGCTGTGCATGTTATGGCTTGTTGGAGTTACAGCTGAGAGTTGAGCACCAGGTAGACACCAAAGGTGGGTGAACAGCCCTGAAAGGGCCTAGGAAGTACTCACAATGGAGGTGCTGGCTCTCTTGGACACCCCATTTCTCAGAGGGATATAGGAATAAGAGTCTGGGCTAGAATTTTATTTTTCTGCCCCCCTTAGATATTATTAATCTAGGAAATACGTTTTTCAGATTCAAGCTAAACTTTTGATTTCTGTTTATTTATTGGGGAAAGGGTACAAGGAAGTATAATGTTGTTTTCTTTTGCATTTAGGCACACCAAAATAGGATTTTTCTTTTTCTTTTATCTTGGGAGCACATATAAGTGTGAATAGATACATATGTGTATATGGATGACAATACAAACGTCACTATATTATACAGTTTTAAAACCAACCAAATCTAACCCTTGACATTGTTTGTCTCTTTGTTGCTTTTCCTTTTCCCTCTTTCTAGTCTAGGTATTAATGATGAAGGCTAAGTGAAATGGAAACAAATTGTTCCTCCCATCCATCTTTTGGCACTGGGACAGAATTTACCAAGCTGAACAGGTTTAAATTCCATAGAAATGAATGATATCCTTTGGTCACTGATGCCCAGTGACATGGCCCTAGGTGATTTTTAGCATTGTAAATGTACATAGACTAGGTTGTTGTGAATTTTTGATATTTTCTGCATATTTTTGTTAGAGGTGCCTCAATGAGATCTGAAAGGTTTGCCTTTGGGGGAAGAGTTCATCAAAATCACTTGTAGATTCTTTGGTAGGGACGTTATTTGTCAATAATATCTCATAGATTCACACTCATACTATATTAAGAGCTAAGAGAACGTCGTCGTAGAGCGTCTAGTTAAAAAACACTCCCAACAATAATATAGGTAATCCTTCCCAGAACAGTAAGTAGCAGTAATCAGAACTTTGGCCTCGTTTCCTCCCACCAATAGATGTTCTCACTTGTTCCCTTGAAGGACTTTCTTCCATACTTTTTCCCTATAGCAATTACTACCTCTAAACCTTGCCTTGGAGTTCTCCAGAGGTGTGTGCAGCTGTTCCCACCTCTGGTGAACAGGCTGCCTTTTCCCCATGATTGCTTCCATACTGGGTATGATTATCTTTTTGAACTACTTCCCACCCCTGGTAGATTATCAGTTGAGCTCCCCCTCCTCAAATGAATTTGTCCCAACTGGATTTCCAACAAGGAAATGATGACTCTGGTTATATAGTGAGGGCCAGGGGCAGTTAAGTGACATAATGCATAAAGTCCTGGATTTGAAGTCAGGAAGACACACCTCCATGAGTTAAAATCTGGTCTCAGACACTCACTAACTTTGTGACCCTGAGCATGTCACTTAACCCTGTTTGTCTCAGTTTTTGCGTTTGTAAAATGACCCAGAGAAGTAAACAGCAAACCACTGCAGTATCTTTGCCAAGAAAACCCCAAATGGGGTCATGGAAAGTCAGACATGACTGAAAACAACTGAATAAAACATATAGTGAGGGCTGTCTTCTATGTGAAGCACAGGGATGTCACAGTGTGCCTCAAATAGAGGCAGAATAGACATCACTGGTCTTTTCTCCCTTCATCCTTCTCCAAAGGAGACTTTATTTTTTGCCAGGTTGGGAAGCAGGAGGTTGAGACCAAAAGCTTTACCATTTGGCTCTTTTCAGTGATGGGTGGAATACTGGGCTAGAATTTTATTGTTCTACCCCCTTAAATATTATTAGTCTAGAAAATGTTTTTCATATTCAAGCTAAACTTCTGACTGCTGCTTATTGGGAAAATGGGAGGACCCTTAGCTTTATCAAAGCTTTACTCCCTTCCTACCAAGTATCATATCCACAATGAACACATATAGGAATTAGCAAAGAAATTCATTTATTCAAGTTGATAGCAAAACAGAAATCAGAGGAAATATACATGGGAAAATGTACACCAGTAATACAGAATGAAAAAGTTCTTTCATTGGGAGAAAGGGAACTCAATTCAACCAAAAGAGAGAGAGTCCTCCCTTGCAATGCAGGGTGTTGGTCTCCACTAATGAGGAAAGAATGCCATATCAATGGACTTTAGGACTCATGTCACATTATATGATTCCTACCAATATGGTACCAGAGTAACATAGTTAGTAATCTCCAAGATTCCTTCCATCTCTGGGAAACCCATCACTCTATGAAAACCATGAAGGTAGTATTATTCATTTTGGAACATATATATAGATGTAATGCTTATAAACCATCTTTGGCAGAAATTGAGAATAAGAAGCCATATTATAAAATGAGAAAGTAACATTTTAAGATTATTACACTTTATGAAATGATTATTATGGTGAAACATTAAAAAATAAGGCAAGCTTTCCATGTAAGGGATGGATTCATTTGGTCACTAGACTCGGTGATTAGCATTCGATCCTTCTCAAATGAAAGAAGTTTCAAGATGACAGTGGAAATTCCATCGGATTTGGAGTTAGAATCTTGGCCTTGAGACTTGCTTAGCTTTGTGACTTGGACTCAACATCTAAGGTCTTTCATTTCCACTTCTTTAAGATTAGGAGTTTGACTCGAAGGCTTATAAGATCCCTCCTGGCTCAGTTATGTCCAAAAGAGAATCCATTATCAATACTTCAATGCCCTCCCCCCCAAACTCCCTGTCTTTATTGAAGTCATCACCATCCTTCTGGTCAAAACTCTGGAGCCATCTTCTCTCACCTCATGACCCAATATACTATTATTTTCCACGTATTTTTATTCTATAGCTCACATCCATCTCATCACCTGTAACCACTCTCTTAATTGGGTTGCCAGCTTCCGTCTCCCCCTTCTTTAATTCTCCCTGTAGCTGCCAAAATTATCTTCCTAAAGCACAAGTATGATCACATCTTTGCCATCTTCAAAAGTGACCCCCTATTGCTTCCAGGATAAAATACAAGCTACTTAACTTCTGAAGCTTTACTCTTTTCCAATCTTGCTCCAGTTCATTTTTCTAAAGTCTCATTTTACATTCTTCCTTCTGACATACTCTGTTCTAGCCAAACTGACCAACAACCTTACTATTCCTTAAACTTGGCATTCCATTTCCTATGAACAAGCTGTTCCTCTTTCCTGGAATACACACCCCTTCCCCTCCCTGACTCTTTGAATTAATTGCTTCATTCAGGCTTCCAGTCACACACCACCCACGATGGGAAGTCTTTCATGATTCCCCTGTTGTTTATATTCTCTCAGATGAACTGGTGTGTGACTTCTAGGATTTACTTGTTTACACGCTGTATTCTTCCAGTAGAATGAATGTAAGCTTCTTGAGGACAGGGAGTGTTATTTGTCTTGTGACTGGTAGGCATTCAATACAAGGCTTGTTAGATTTTTTTTTACTCAGTCATTTCCTTTTCAGTCTGTGTTACCTTGATTCTGTTATAATCCTTAATAAACAGTAAATTAACAGGCATTCATATGATACATGTTTTCTAGACAACAACATCACTATTAAATTATTTTTAAAAAAGAACCTGGAGAACATATGTACAGTGTTTATAAAAGAAACTGAAATATAAAGGAAATAAAAAGGCACACATGACAGCCAATTGATTTTCCTAATTCCTGGCTCTGACTTGTCTCCCTCTATCAGTAAATTTCAGTGGTTCCCTATTACCTTTCAGGATCAAATATAAAATTCCCTGTCTGACATTCAGAACTCCCTCCTATCTTTCCATTCTTCTTATACATTCACTGTCCCCCACTTCTACCCCATGTAGTCTGCAATCCAGTGTCACTGTGCTATTCCTAAAGGAAGACACTTCATCTCCTGACACTTTGCATTTTCACTGGACCCCATGCTTGTAATTTTATTTCTCCTCGTCTCTGTTTCCTGGGCTCCTTCCTTTTAGTCACAGCTAAAATTCCAGCTTCTCTAAGAAGCCTTTCTTGATTCTCCATCATTAATACCTAGTGCCTTCCCTCTACTGATTACCTACAACTGATCTTGTTTATATGTTTATACATCAATGTTTGTATGGTTTTTTTCCCCATTAGACTGTGAACTCCTTTGTGAACTGGGTTTTTTTAGTCTTTGTAATTCCTTGCTTAGCACAGTATCTGGCATGGGGTAGGCACTTAAATGCTTTTAGTCTTGATAATAGTGCTTTGCTAAACCTGGAATTACCCAATTGATCATGTTTCTAATGATCAGTCTAGTAAGACAAGTTTTCAGTAAGGTAATCAATTTCAACCAATATCTGATGGTAGTCTTCAGTAGCAGATGAAGCACATAGTTCACAGCTGATAGACTGTGAAATGAGCAAGTTTTCAGTGTCTGCTCGCCTGTAGTTATCACTTTTTCCTTTGGGCAGCCCCCAGCACAGCTTTGAGAAACCCTTAGTGTTCTGAGAGACACTTTGGAAAACATTGCTTTTCATTCTTATTTCATTCTGTACTACCCAGGATTGTATTCTACACAGTTATTAAAGAGGAACATGTAGAATAAGTAGAATTAAATCAAATACAGATCTTGAGGAGGAGTTAGTCTAGGATAAGAGATCTTTTGCTCCATAGGAAATACATAATACTTCGACTGATTATTTCCATACATACACATGCTACATGAAGACTCTTCTCTGTTTTTTTTTTTGTTTCAGTTGAGCATATTTGGCCAATGCTCAGCAGTCTTTATCTTTTTAGCTATCTCCATCTACTTCCTAGTGAGAAATCTCACTATGGGCCCCATTTTGGGAAAATTCCATAGAGAATTATACCTAGAGGAAAAATGTCTTTTGGGTCAAATAGAGATTTTCTATCTAACTAAAAAAAGACTGTAAGGTAGACACCATTTATACAGGCAGATTAGGTATGTCTGAGACATTGCAGACTATAAGAGTAAGTATACACTTTCTATTTCTTAAATACATTATCTTTGCTTTTGTTTTAGCCAGAGGGTTGAGGTTTATGTGTATTTCCTTTCTGTGTCAGCTTATTTGGGGTTCTGTTAAAACTGGAGTTCAATGCTAAATACCAAATTAGCATGTCTTCTTATTTGCTTTTAAGTTCTCCCACCTTAAGAACCAGACCAGGCCTGAGCTCGCCAATCTTGGCCTCTTTGTTTCCCATTTGAGCAATTCCAGGTTGATTTTATGAAGGAGGAGGAGTGGTGGGGGGGGGGGCGCGGGGAAGGGGAAGGGAGAGTAGTTTATAATGTTATTGAATTTGCCCCAAGTGATCCTAATTTCTCACTCAGTTGTGATTTATCCAGGTGAATGTGATAGCATTACCAACTTCTTTTAAAGGAACTGGGATAGCATTACCAACTTCTTTTAAAGGAACCGGGGGTCTTGACATCAAACCAATCATCTTAAACAAAGTTAAATCTCTGAAAAAGAAAGGTTAAAAAAATAGAAAGCAAATTTCTTCATAAGCTCAACTATGTCTAAATAACAAACAAGGGGCTGATAGGTTCAAGTTACAGTCAATTATGTAAATTTTGATTTGATTATCACCACGCATTATTAAATCGAAATAAGGTGCTTTCATTTTGGAAGTGGAAAACAATTGGATTCGTTTTTAAGGGATTATAATTATTGGAGCTATAACTTTAAAAAAAATCAAACACATTTTGCCTGTCAACAGAAAACATCAGAAAGAACATTAGCTTAAATTTCTTGTACTAAGTGATGACCAGATTTTTAGATGTCTATACATGTTAAGGCCATATGCAAAAACTGGCCCATCTTTTAATAAGAACAGGGAGTTTTTTTTAAGCAAGTTAATTACATTTTGAGTTAACAATAAAAAGCAATGCAAATAATAAAAGTTTAAAAATCTGTCAGTAACAGTTATATTAAAACTACACTCACTTATTGTGATTCCTAAATTAGATTTCCGTATTAGAACTTTAATCTATAGAATGATCTTTTCAATGAATTCTTGCATCAGATCACTTATCTGTTTCCGGAGTCCTTTTCCAATTTACATAGGTATAAGATTTAAGCAAATTTAGCCTCCCATTCTCCCTTCTCAGGCCAATTTTTAGGCTTCCATCTTTAACTTTAATATTTATTAGTGTTCTTAAAATATTAATGTGCTTCCAGAACCGCACTTTAATATTTGCTCTCCTCCCATTCACAAAGCCTGATCTTGTTTGCTGGTCTTAGGAGACTGGCTCTTCATCAGATCTGATGCTTCAGAAACATGGCTCCATGAACTGAAGGAGGAAAGAGGATCCTAGACCAAGTCACCACAGCCAGGACTGAAGGGCAAAGTTGAGGCCATTATGAGGACAGTTAAGGCAAAACCCATTAAAAAATAATTGCCTTGTTTCCCCAATTATACCCTTTGAAGGCATTATTTCTTCCTTTTCATTCAACATGGGGTCAAGCCCTTTCCAATGACCCTAGCATGCAATTTGTTAGAATGTGTGGTTGACGAATTAATATTTATGCCTCCAATCATCATAAAAGTCATTTTTAAATTTCTAGTTTGTGAGTCATTCCTGTCTTCCCTTCCCACTATCCAGTTGTACTCTTTTTTTTTTTTAAATCATGAGGGGACTGTGAATCAATTTTTTTCTAGTAGAGAAATATTTAAAATCTGAACCTGAGCCAAAATGGTCTCTTTACCTTTTTTCATTTATATTTTAAATCATGGCCATCTAAAGAATAATTTCAAGGTATTCTACTGGATTCTGCAGGAGAAGAAGAGGGTGGCAAAAATGACTTGTAATTGCCCTCAATGAGTTTATAGTCTATTGAGCTTTTGAACTAATACATACACACGTGTGTGTGTGTGTGTGTGTGTGTGTGTGTATATATATACATATAGACATATATAGACATATACATATATATTTATATATATGGAGCTCCAACACACTCCCCACCAATTCTAAAAGATCAATATAGCCCTTATTGTGTTAAAGAAAACAGTTCTAGACAGCAACTATATTAGAGCCCAAGGAAGGAAAAATACTGAAAACATAAGTTTTTTTTCCTATTGTACATATTCAAAGAGCCATACCTGTGTAAGTTCCATCATATATTTTCTAGAGGAATTATAGATGTTACCAGAAGAATTTTCTTTTAAAAAAAAAGGTGAAGGAAGCAAAAGAGGAGTGTGATTAGCTGATCTTTGTTTCTTATGTCACCATCCCACGGAGGAGGCTGGCTCAGTTTCGCTGCTCAACAATGAGCCATTCATGGGGTAAAAAGGCACCAGTTATTCCTTTACTGACATGGTCTAGTATCAAATCTGCACACTGTACATTCACTTGTCTGCAAGCATGCAATGAGCAGCTTTTATATTTCCTATCCTTTCTGAGTAAATGAGATGCCATTCAAATAACTTGCCTTTATTACTGATAATGTGCAATTATCAAAACAGGTTAATTTTTGTATTTTTAAGATAAATAATACCCTGAAAGGTAACTTTTTAAAAACAACAGTAATACAGTAAGAATATGATTTAAGGGAATGAGGGAAAGGATGGAAATCTAAAGAGAAAGACTACTTCCACTTTTTATCAAGTAATAAATTAGTTGAAAATGACTAATGATGCCTTCTCTACTGTTTTGTCCACACAGAAGATGCAATTTTCCTTCATTGTTAAAAAAAAGAAACAATCAAATGTCACTGATCTTACATGCTATGGAAATGTTTCTTTCTTGGTATAATAAATCCTCATATTCTTACCCCTTTCCTTGTTTATTTCTGTAATTATCTTCAAACCTATCATAATCACATTTTACACTTACAGAATTCTTTGTGTTTCATGCATATTAACATGTTTTAATCTTGAAGCAACCCTGTAAATGTAGGATGAGTATTATGCTAGCTCCTTTATTTAAAGAATAACTAAGGTTCAAAGGTCAATTGAGTTCTCTAAATGAATGGAACCCCAAAGTGGCCTCACACAGAGGTGAGTGTGGGTGCTCTGATAACAGGTCCAGGACTCTTTCTACTTAATTTTGCTGCTTCTCATTCTGAAGAACAAAAGTTACATTTTGAAAGGAAATAATTTGGTGGTTTGCCTATATTTTAAAATAACAAATGTATTAACAGCTTTACCAATCTTCCTCATGAGTTCATCATTCACCTCTTTTTTTGCCCAAGGCATCCAAGCTTGAACCTGCCTGAAAACCAAGGATCACTCTTTTCTCATAAAAGTCTGAGTCAGATAAGGAAGCTGATGAAATATCATGTGGTTTTCTAACCTCCACTTGATTACCTTCCATAAAGGGACCTTCCCTACCTCATAAGGCAACCCTTTCTACTTTCAAACTACTCTGATTATTAGGGATAATTACCATCACCTTTACATAACATCTTGTTTGCAAAATGTTTTCCTCATAGCCACATGAAAGAGATCAAGAATTATCATCACCTGACTAACTTTGATAGACTGGACTCTTTTAAGCAATGCAAGATTATAAGATAACTCCAAAGGACTCAGGCTATCCACAGCCAGAGAAAGAATTACAGAGTCTGATGCAGACTGAAGCAGACTACTTGCTCTCTCTCTCTCTTTTGTTTTGTTTCTTCTTCCTTGTTGTTCATTCCATTGGTTATAATTCTTCCTTGCAACTTGACTAATGTTTAATGTGAAGGTATGTGTAGAACCTACATCGGATTGCATGTCACCATAAGGGGGAAGAGGGTTGGGGAGAAAAACTTAGGACTCAAATACTTGTGGAACTGAATGTTGTAAACTAAAAATAAATACATTTTAAAAAGAATTATCATCACCACTTGACAAATAAGGAATCTGAGGCCTGAGGGTAAATTAAGTGACTCGTCCATGGGTGTGTAACCATGTAAATGTCAGACTTGAGACTTGAACTCAGGTCATCTTGACTTCAAATTCAACACTCTTCCTGCGAGGATCCCGTGATGTATGATACAATACAAAAATATGTGCTTTTTGGATTCAAATTTATGATTTGATGACTTTAGGGAATTTCTAATCTGGAAAATCTTTCCTGTTATATAGACAGGTAGTTTATCTATAACCTGCAGTTTCAGAGAGTTGCCTGGTGAACTGAGAGGTTAAATGATTTACTTGTGACCAAACAATTAACAATATTTAATAAGCATCTATGGGGCACCAGGCAGTGTGCTAGAGATACAAAAGTTAGATAGTCCCTGTCCTTGAGGCTATGTAATACACACACACACACACACACACACACGAGATAATTTTGGGAAGAAGGCCCTGGCAATTTGAAAGCAGGAAAGATTTCATGTAGAAAGAGGTTCTTTAGCTGAGTCTAAGGACAGTGTGATGAGAGAGACATGGAGATAGTAATGACAAGATCTGGCAACTGACTGGACATGGGAGATGAATGAAGGTGAGGCTGACACAAAAAGTCACAGACGTTGCTAACTGTCCAATATGTAATAGGGGCAAGGACGTGGGTCTGAATCTTCCTGACTCCAAGGCTAGCCTTCTTTCTATGACATCATATTGGCTCTACTAATAAATTACACACACATGCGTGTGCGCACACACACACATACACACAAAATAGAATGACATCATGCAGAGATTTTCAAAGTGTGGTTCAGGTACCCTAGGGATCTCGGAGAGACTATCAGTGGATCAATAAGGTCAAAACTATTTTCATAATAACATAATATGTCTTAGTATTGGTAGAGATAAACCACATAAAAACTCTTTTGGAAGAATGGCTCCTTAATTTTTTAGGAGTATAAAGGGATCCTGAAATTAAAAAAAAATCTGAGAATTGCTAGAAGAGTGGTTAGAGGTTAGCCTTATGAGTCAAGAAGACTTGGTCTCCATTTCCATTTTGGATGCCCATTGGCTTTGTGACTAGGCAAATCATTTAATCTCATAAGGCTTTCAGCATCTTCTCTAAGGATAGAAATTAGAGATGATATGCTCATTTTCATCAGCAGAAGGATTTGCCCATGCCAAGAATTTCCTAACCAGTGAAACTGAGTCTAATAAATAAATAATAAAGCAACTGATAAAGATATATGTGTAGATGAATACAATACCTTCTGTTTTATGTTACATCCTTCTTTTTCTGGGGGGGGGAGGGCAGTTGGGGTTAAGTGACTTGCCCAAGGTCACACGGCTATTTTTTTGTGTTAAGTGTCTGAGGCCGGATTTGAACTCAGGTACTTCTGACTCCAGGGCTGGTGCTCTATTCACTGCGCCACCTAGCCGCCCCCTATGCTACATCCTTCTTGATATGAAATTGAAATTTATATCCTTTTAATGTTTACCCACCATTTGTAGGCTCTGTCCTCTGCATCTCTATAGATTGTCTAATTTCTCTTTGGTAAGATAAGTTCTTCAAATATTTAAAGACAGCTTGAAGACTCTGCCTCCCATGCTTAGCCTCATTCCATATTACTGTATGCATAAATCAAGTGTGCTCAGGAGGGTGACAGAGTGAGTTGAGTGGTTAAAAACAACTAGAAGAATTCAATTTAATGCCATTTATTATCTACTTAGTGTGGGAAGATAGGAAGATAACACAAGATATGATCCCTACCTTCATGGAACTTACAGTCACATAACAGAGTTTGATTTGAGCTTTGTAGTATTTGGGGAAGAAGTAGATGTAAGCCTAATTTCACAACAGAAGAAAAAGTACATGTAGGGACTGTGAGAATGGCAAATAAAACTTAAATATTATCTAAAAGGAGAAACATGAGCTGATAGAGTAATTTGGTGGCTCCTTTGAAGCAAATGGGTTCAGTTCATTGTACATGTATTAAGTTTATTATAATATATATTATACATGTTAAGTTTTAATGTGATCTAGCTAAATACATATTTGTGTGTGTGTGAGAGACAAAGAGAGAGAGAGAGAGACAGAGAGACAGAGAGAGAGACAGAGACAGAGAGAGACAGAGAGAGAGAGAGAGAAATAATAGACTGTCTGGACTCTATAATAGCCTATATCATTTGAATTGAATATATAGTGGAAACATCAAGTTGCTCAATGGATAAAGGATCAGAGACATAAACAGTTTAACTTTCAGTGTAGTACTATTACTCTCACGCTTTACAAAAGGTGAATATTGGGAAAGGATACAATAAGCTATCTTTCTAGCCCACTGATAGTATCACCTATCCACTCATCAGTCTTCAGACACTTGTGTAGCCACTTTGAAGCTGTCTCAGAGGGATCTGTTTTATTAAGTTGATAATACAGTAGTCTGTTGTTACCTTTGTCTTCTATCTTTATTTTTCTTTTACTTGCTTTTAGTTTGGGAGAAAATTACATGTTAACATCCCTTCATGCTCAGCAACCAGATGCATTTCTAAGTGAGGCAATTAAAAAAAAAACTGTCGAGTTCTTCATTTGTCATGTAGGTAATGCACAAGCCATAACTTAGTTCCTACAGCCTGTCTAAATTGTAAATATCACGTGATGGAGACTAAATGCTTCTGTGCTCTTAAAATAATTTAGAGAAAACCACAAAGTTGGGGCAAACAGCAGCTGCCTTTTCTAGTGGTGTTTTCAGTAATCTCTACATTTCTGAAAAAGTAAGGTTTTACTACCAGCGCATTCTCCCCCTTTTAAATAAAAGAATCAAGCACATCTTAAATGAAAGCCATTGGTTAAAATGGTCAATGAAAATCCAAGTCACTGACATATAATAGTTTTAAGTTACAGTGGAACTATAAAAGTAGGAAAATGAGAGAGACCCCTTTGGAATGAAGGCTGTGTAACACTTTTTTTAAAGGACATTTTTTTCCATTAAAAAAATTAACAGACATTTAAAAAATTATATATGAACAGTATCCTAATGATACTTTAGCTCTGTGGTACTTTTCAAAGTCTTTTCACGTGGATTGTGGGGGTCTTTCTCCAGTTATTCATTATTTTAAAACTGATGCTTTCTGTAACCAGTATTACTGAATATGCACATTAATCAGTATATCATATGGTGAAAACATTCAAATTACTTAAAATATTGCCCTGATTCCCGATCTTCAACATGGCAAAGGTTAACTGATTTAAAATGAACAGTATTAAATGTTTAGCATTTAGCTGTACCATAGAACATGGTTTTTAATAATAAATCGTGTTTAAAAGTTCTTAAATATGTAGTGGAACTAGACATTTGTGTTGCATAATAAAGAAAAAACCATTTTTGGTAAGTGATGCAAAAGGGATGGAATTAAAAAAATCCTTTCTTAGTGAATTGACATATGATCCATGTTAATGTTTGCTTACATAAATAGGACAAATACTGCCTAATTAGGATGGTTGGTCAAATTTTGGTACTTTAATTTTCTCTGTTATTGTAAACCATGCATAAAATGCTTGCCTATTGATAAACGCAAAATAGTCAGGGCTTAAACAGCTGACATCTGCTTACTCTCTCTCTCTCTTTAAGAAAAAAAAAAGCAGAATAACAAGCCATTTCAGCCTAATCTACCTCAAATGTGTGCATGTAAATGGAGGTCCATCGATTGACCTGTACTCTTTTCAGCTCAGGATTGGTCCACATGGTTTATGAAAACCAGGAGGGCTGATTTGAAATGCAGATGTCGAGACAGCGCAGCTCACCCTCCCCTTTTTTTCTTTGCTGTATCTGTCAGGGTGAAAAATGGCTTGCACAAGGGTCAGTCACCCATACTCACTTAATTACTTTTCTTGGTCCCACAGAACTGTCGCAAGCTGTGGTGGATGCGGGAGCAGTTCCCCTTTTAGTACTCTGTATCCAGGAGCCAGAAATTGCTTTGAAAAGGATTGCTGCCTCAGCTCTCAGCGATATTTCAAAGCATTCTCCAGAGTTAGCCCAGACAGTGGTGGATGCGGGAGCTATTGCTCACTTAGCACAGATGATCCTGAATCTTGATGCTAAACTGAAGGTACTTTAAAAATATGTTTAAAAAAAACCCCGAAAGTATCCGTTATTAATATTAGAAAACAAGAATGTGTAAAAATTGAATTGTTAAAATAAAATTTCAGAAGTAGTCACTCAGTTTGTTTTGAGAACAGATGTTACCTTGCCCTTCTGATGTGTAAAAATAACCCGTTAAAATAAATTTTTAGAAATAGAATCACAATTAAGAAAATTGCTCTGTGATAGAATGAAATATTGTAAGAAACATGAATGCATCCATGTTAGCAGTGGTAATAATTAAAACATTCCCACTAATACAAATTCTTGTTTTATGTAGAACATCATAATGTCATGTCAATATTAATAGTACTGTCTTTTGTTTATAGTTTATTACTTTTTAAATGTGATTTTTTATTAATATAAATATTATACTTCATATGGCATCTCAAAAAGCCTTAGTGTTAAAAGTAACATGAAGATTTTTGTGACATCTTTTATATATTACATTTTTTAATAATATTTTTTCACCAATTACATGTAAAAACAATTTTAACATTCATTTTTAAAATTTTTGAATTCCAGTGCTCTCCCTCCCTCCTTTCCTCTCCCCCAGCCCCGGCCAAGGTGATGGGAAATTTTATATAGATTATACATGAACAATGACATCTTTTTAAATGTTTAAAAATCCTAATATTTACATTAAAGTAAAAGTAGGATTCTTTGAGATGGTATCTTGTGTTATGACACAATTAAAATCTTCGGCCTGTAAGGTCAGTTTTTAGCAACAGTAATCTAAATATGCTATAAATTTCTATTTTGGATGTGCTTGATTTATGGAATTCTGTTAAATTAAAGGTAATTTTATTTGATCATTTACTGTTGTATGAAATTTTAGTAGAGTATATGGAAAAGAAACCTTTTCCTTTAGAGACCAGTGAGCATTCTTAGTTAAAAGCATGTGGATATATATGAAACATATGAATATATGCTTGTTTTCCTTTAAACCCAAAACTGAAAATTTATGTAGAAAAGTTTACCAAAAAAGTTTATGAAGTTATGAAAGACTGAAAAAAATCGTCTACAAGCCCTCTCAAATAGTCTAAATAATTATTCTTATTCAATAGCGTCAAGTGCTTTCTGCTCTTAGTCAGATAGCAAAGCATTCGGTGGACCTGGCAGAAATGGTTGTCGAAGCAGAAATTTTCCCTGTGGTTCTTACGTGCCTAAAGGACAAAGATGAATATGTCAAGAAAAATGCTTCAACTCTAATTAGAGAAATAGCAAAACATACGCCTGAGGTAAGAAAAAATAACAAAAAAAATCCACAAATCTTCTGCAAATAAAATAGCACATAAGCTTCATTTTCACTATTTAAAGGGCACAGGGATTATGGCTTGGTTGGTTAGATGGATGGACTTGGAGTCAGAAGTCCCAAGTTCTTCCCTTTACAAACTCTCTATTAAAATGACTTTGGGCAAGTCATTTCAATTCTCTTGTCTTTGGTTTCTCCATTTCCAGAGTGGGGAGAACACTATTCATTACCACATTTTTGATCTTTTCTCAGGCAGGTATGCAGAGTTTTTCAGAATCACTTGTGATCCTTGCATAATAGACACTGTATTTGTATAAAGGTTACACAGAGTGACACTATTTTCCTTCCTGGTGTCTTCTACATGAATAGAAGATATGAAATAATTAGATGCAGAGACTGAACAGACTCTGAAATACTTTCTGGTTTTCTTTATATTTATTTTTAGCAATAGACACGTTGACTAATCACTCTTCATTCCTTTAAAGTACATATATTTCATCTCGCCAAATATCTTAACTTGACCTAGAGTCTTCATGATTGAAATAAAATCACTTAGACATCGTTACTAGCAAAGGAAGGATAATTAGATTAGAATATTTCCTATGTGACATTGTATTTTCTACTCAATGATTAATCATCCTTATACCCACACATTATGATTGTTAGTTTCAATAGCTAGCTAGTTACGAGCTAGCCCTAGGCTGAGTCTAGGTGAGGAATTCTGACACCCATTATAATGGGGATAAAAGTTGTGCCATCAGTGCATGAAAAATTAAACCACAGAATAAGCTGCACTGTGTATATATTGATGCATTGAAGCAGCAGGAATGTTACACTTAGTTATTTCTTCAGTAAATGTATAGGAAACTCATTAAATGTTTTCCCAAAGATTAAATTTTACTTTCTTCAGAAGTAAACCATGATAATAACCTTACTTTTTATCAAAGAAGCATACTTTTGGGATCCTAAATAACAAATCATTGGGGGTACCATAAGAATGAATCTAGATAAATTGATCATGCTCCCTTCTGCCTAAACTTTCTAGACCGATCCTTTTCTTGCAGCTTTCCCAACTAATAGTTAATGCAGGAGGAGTTGCTGCTGTGATTGACTGTATTGGTTCCTGCAGAGGAAATATAAGACTTCCTGGCATCATGATGCTAGGCTATGTAGCTGCACATTCTGAGAACCTTGCCATGGCAGTGATCATCTCCAAGGTTAGTTTTTCATATTTCTCTATTATCATTAAAATGAGATTCCAAGAAAGATCTATAGACTAATATTGCTTCTCATAGTATAAGATATGTAAAATGGTATATTGGGCAACCAGAATAAAAGAATGCCTGAACATACATCTTTCATCAGTCATATATTCAGATAACTTTCTTAATGCAGTAGGCCAAAATAAGGTTTTCATTTCAGTTAGTTTAAATAAAGTGTTTCCTTAGTTACAATAAAATGCCCATTCATTTGAACAATTTTTACTAATTGTAAATATCAAGTATATTTGAAAACCTTTGTTTTTAGCATTTTGAATCCTTGTATGGATTCACTAATGAGCTCCTAAAATGACCAAAGAACTTTTATAATGGGCTTTTAAAAATGCAATTAGTACATTTTTCAATATTAACAACTTAGACTATCATGGTCAAAGCTAAAATCACTATTATTTTTCAAGTTTTGGAATTTCCTACCTTGGTCGGGAGTGGGGGACAGGGATGGCAAAGGAATGCATTCAGGTAACCTTCATTTGTCTTTCCTTTTGTCTTTTCCTCCAAATAAATGGACTTGATAGAAGGAAGGCAGTAGGAAAAAGCACATAGACTTATTTTTGTTCCTTTAGCTTTGGGTGTTTTGTGTTGTCTGGATTCAATATTGTCACTATTGACCTTTTAAGGGAAGAAAATGTTAGTCAAATAGTCATGGAGGCTATGAGGACCCCTAAGGTGTGGGCTTCTTATCACTGTAGAAAACCTGCTTCTCTGCTTGAACAGAAATGTGGATTTTTCAATCCCTTACTAATCCTCAGAACATTCTCTGTATCTGCCATCTATCCTCATTGGCCATCTAGTTCATGATTTCCTTTTGCTCCATTTCCTCTTTTGCCCATTTCTTCTCTATCTTTTTACTACTCCTATTAATTATATTTTAAAAACCCAAACATTTTGCCCTCCTGTTCCATTTCCCAGAGATGGACCTGAAAGATGTCATGTGAAGTTGAGAAAGTTAGTTTAAGCGTCTGGTCATAGTGATGTCTCTGCTGATGGTGGTAGTGATGGTGGTGGGGATTATGTCTGGGCCAATAGGATTAATGTTTCATGGCTTTGCCTGTTTCCTAGGTGACCAGAAGGAATAAACATAGGAAGAGTGGGAAAGGGGAAGATTGCCTTTGACCTGTACTTTTTCCTTCTCAGACTTACAAGGTGACCTTACCCTTTTCTAGTCTGTATCTAGGTTGGTCTGAGAGCAAACCAACCACAGCAAGAAAGACAGTGCCACTGTGTCTCCCCTATCACCTTCTCGGTGATATGAACTAAAACAACATCTCACGTTTTTGTCTTGTTTTTACAGTTTCCAAAGCACTTTTCAGACACATACGCACACACACACACGTATGTATATATCTTGTTCAAAATTCACTGCAATCCTGTAAGATAGAGCAACAAAACCTACAGGATTTGGAGTGGATTATAAGAATGGTTGGCTTTCTTCCCTCTTGTTTCTTTATAACACTCTCAACTAACCCCTGAAATGTGGACACCCTGGGTAGAGATCTCACTCTGAGGACTACTGTGACCTTTTATACTAGCAACCATATCTTTAATTTTTAGAAAAAGAAACCAATTAAGTGGTTTGACAGGGTTTGGTCTTTTTTTTTAAGTAAATTAATTCCATTGGGCAAGCTGAAGGACTAGAACCAAAAGGAATAGAAAATGACTCAACTTCCACTCCAGTAGCATGAGTGTCTAAGAATGGGTTTCTGCAATAATAAATTTAAGGGCATCATAATTACAGCTATGAAATGGCTTGAAAATAAGATTTATGCAAATACTAGTAGGACAATTTGTATCTTCTTCAAGAGTGTAAACTAATTAATATATTGAGTCTCTCAGCTTTCTGATATAAATAGAAAGATTAATTGAAGGTTCAAAGTAAAACATTTAACCACACATCAGATATACAGCAATTATTTATATTTTTAAGAGTTAACACAACAGTTTGAATACCACAAGCTTATGTTAAAAATTGATCCTGTTCACGAAATATTTTTTTTACTGAAAAATAAACTTTGTTATGAACAATTTAGATTACCTTATGGGAATCCAGCTAACATGGTTAGCTACATCATCAATCCTGAATATAGCCACTCTCAAATTTATTTTATTTTGTGAAAAAATGAGAGTTTATTGAAATTAAAGATGGTAAAGTGATTATTTAAAACAAAGGAAAGCTAGAGGTTGCAAAATCCTAAATATTTTCAGGCGTTGTCACCCTGAAAGCTTTTCATTTCATCTACATTCTGGTCTGTGGTGCCTGTTGTTTGATTAAATGAATGCTGATTTGAAGAATCTAGCCGAGTTATTCTCCATTTAGTTGGATTGTTACAGATAATTAAAGTAAATTAGTTCTAGTCATTTTATTGACTCCAAAAATGACAGCCCCTGTGATATGCTCATCTACTGAGCCATTTAGTGGGAAAAGGATCAAGACTAAAATGATTTCTTCTAATGTTTCGGAGCCAAAGAAGGCTCTTTAATCCTGCTCGAGATTCCTAACACTTGCTCTTTTGATCCACACGGCAGGGAGTGCCCCAGTTGGCAGTCTGCTTGTCAGAAGAACCAGAAGATCATATTAAGGCGGCTGCTGCTTGGGCCTTAGGACAGATTGGAAGACACACTCCCGAGCATGCGCGTGCTGTGGCTATGACAAATGCCTTGCCGATTTTACTTTCTCTCTACATGTCGCAAGACAGCTCAGAAGATCTTCAAATAAAAGTAAGCGTGGTCAATTCATCGTGGGGTTGCTTAACTATTTGTGATTGTGGTTGGGGGAGGATTGATTAACTTCAGTTGATTAGAAATATTTAATTTTTAAATGTTGATAATTTTGATATGAACGCTATGTATGGTTAATGAATAGTTATTATCTCATTTGCATAATTGAGCATAATTGAAAGCTAAAAGTTAAATGGACATGATTTTAGAAATATTACTAACTGGTCATGTGAAGACATTCTGATGTTTGTCCAAAGAAGGTTAGGGACTGGCTATTTCCCACATTGGCAGGAAAGTAAAAATGATTCACGATGTTATATTAACTTTTTAAATTATATGTAATCTTGTCTTGGCCTGAATTATTCCATGATCTTATGTTCCAAAAAAAAAAAAACCCGTTGGTCTGGAACAAATCAGCTAAATTCATTATAAATACAAAATATTGAAAACATTGTTAAAAATCAGTAATTCACTTACTTGATACTGCTTGTTTCACACTTAAATTTTCTAATGTAGACTAACACACTGTTCATCCTGTGTTTATATGAAAGGTCTTACTTTGATAGTACTTCCTCTTTGAAATTCAATGTACATGGTAAAAATATGAACAACCATCACTCTTATATTTCCACCACAATAGACCTAAGGTCTTTGTAAAAAAAAATTATCAGTGTGGAGCTAAAATGAAAGGGACCTAATAAATATGTTATATAAAGCTTGACAGAAAGAACAAAACTTTAGTCTCTTCTATAGGCCAAAAGATTTGTGCTCTGTTGGCCTAATGAAAGAAGGTTAAGCTTAGGGTTCCTTCATTGAAAATCCATTGTTTTCTGCTTTTAAAAGTAAAAATAAGAAAAAACATGGTGGGAAAATTCAATGCATATACAACTCAATTTACATGTTAGATATATATATTCCTGAAAAATCACTTGCAATGTTGTATATTATTTTCCTATTAACTTTCATTATAAAATAAACATATTCACGTAGAAAATTTTGTCCACAAAATGTAATAAATTACAGTTAAAATACAGTAAACATTGCACATGTTTAACTTATATTAGATTTCTTACCATCTCAGAAAGGGGAGATGGGAGAAGCAAAGGAGGGATAGAATGTGGAACCCCAAACTTAAAAAAAACCAAATGTTAAAAATTACTTTTGCATATAATTGGTGGGGGGAGGGGATGAAATATATATATATATATATATATCTATATATATAAATACAGTAAACCTATGTTGATCATTTGTTTTAAAAGCAAATTGTAATATTCTACTAAAATATCACTAAAATTAAAATTTGTCATAATGGGAATGTGAAATGGTAACACTTGTCTTTGCATTTGTTTTAGTGGTTAAAAAGTTCCCTATTGAATAGACCATCTACTCAATGTTCAGTAAATATTTACTAGAAATCTAATAGGTGGTAGGACTTTTAAATAAGGAAACATTTTTTAAAATGATGTGGTCCCTACCTTATATTCCACTAATAGACACCAAAATTATCTCAACCAGCTAGAATGTTGGACTGAGTCTACTAAAATGAAATCTAATCAGAAAAAAAATAAAACCTTAATATGGTTTCAAAAATCAATTTTTAGAGTATAAGACATTAATAGAAAGCTATTCTGAAATAAATCTCTCAGTGTTGGACTGTAAGACCAACGTGTCAACAGTATGGCATGACAAAACAAACAAACAAACAAAACTCTACCAACTAATGTGGTCATATGCCATATTAAAAGAGGAATGATGATTAGGACTAGGGGAATAATCATTCTTCCATTCTCTGCCCTGCTTAGACCACACCTGGTGTATTATATTTCTTTTTTGGGTGAAAATTTTTTTTAAGGAGACTGAGAAGCAAGCCAGCATCCAGAAGAAGGCCCTCATGATGCTGAAGGTTCTTGAGACCATGATATATGAGGAGTGGTTATCTAGGAGAGGAGAAAGGCAGAGGAGATATTATAACTATCTTGTGGATACCTGAAGGACTGCATATGTTTTGTTTCTGCTTGGCCTCAGAGGGCAGAACTAGGGAGGATGAGTAAAGTGGAAGATTTTGACTTGATGGAGAGACAAACTTCATAACCAAAAATACTATCCATAAGTGGAATGGTTGCCTTTGGAGAGGGAGAGACCCCTTTGTGGAAAGTTTTCCCATAAAAGCTGGATGAACAACTCTGGGATTTTGTGATTTGGTGAAATATTCTGATCCCTCTCATTGGACAGATGGTCTAGTGGCTTGTCCATTTCATTTATCTAGTTATCTAGTTCTCCTGACTCCTAATCCAGAGTTCTTTGTAGTATTCCAAGAATGAGGCAGAACTGAAATGTTTTCTCCCTTCTCCAATCCATTTCCCACTTAACTGCCAAAATAATTGTCATAACGTACACATCACATTTCTGCTAACAAAACTTTCAGTGGTTTCCTACTACCCCTAGGATAAAATATAAACTCTTTAGCTTGGGCTCTAATTGTCCTCTCCCATCTCCCCATTCTGACTCTAGTCTACCTTTCTAGTCTTATTTCTCTTATGATTTCATCTTTTTCTCTGTTGTCTCTGTCTCTGCCTAATTCTCTCCCCCGCCCCCGTCCTTCTCACTCTCCCTCTCCCTCTCTTGGTCTAACTGTTTCTGTCTCTGTCTCTCTGTATTTGTCTCTGTCTCTGGTATCTCTGTCTTTTTCTGTCTGCCTCTTTCTGTTTTTCTGTCTCTCCCCCCACCCATTTAAAAATCACCATAATCTCAAAATAGACTATTCACCTTCCCTGAATTGAACTCTTCCTTGCAACAAAGGAAAACAGAAATGTCCCACAGTATCCGAAATGTTCTCTCTTGAAGGTCTCCTTGCCCTGTGGAGGGTAGGTGGCATGTTTCATTATTTGTTCTCTGGGACCCTTATTTCCTATGGTTGTCTCTTTGATGTAATCCATATCCCAGTCACTCTATCACTTCTTTGTTTCTTGAACCCCCCCCCCAATCCATTTTCCATCTCCTTGTATTAATGCAGGTCATTTGCCCTCTTCTCCAAGTCTAGAATGCACTTTCTCCTTGGTTTTCTCTCTCAGAATACTTAGTTTGCTTCATGATCCAGGTGCCAAATCTTTTCTTCCAGCTAAAACATCCTCAAATTCGATTTTCTCAAATGAGATTATGTTCATTTAGCTATATAAACCGTTGTAGCTCCCAACAGAATGTAAGCTCTTTAAAGGCAAGAACACAGGGCTAGACCTCTCCTTGTTTTTGCTATGCATCTCTAGCACCAAGCACAGCTCTTGGTACATACCAGACCCTTAACAAATATCAGCTAAAAAGAATTAACTTATGTTGGTTTTTTTTTACGGTTTTTGACTTATTTTGTTTCAGAAATGAAATGATGACAAGTATGGGGAGAAGGGGAGGAAGGAAGATGAACACAGATAGTCAAATTTAGGAGGTGATTGTTCCTTTAGTTTATATCTTTCAAAACATACAACCCACCAAGATAGCATTATACCATATATTAAATTCTATATAAAAAGAGCATCTTCATCAGTTATTCATCCTGCCAATAGTCTTCCTAAGGCAATGAGCTCAGTCAAATATTTTTGTTATATTGCTGACTTGGTTTTTTAATGGCCCTTGGGCTTTATCAGGAGTTGTTTTAAAGACATTAAAATGCCCACTCAAGTCTGTTTGATTTGACATCAGCTCAACCTAAAAAGTTGTTATCTAGGAGAGTTGTGAACTGTCTAACTGTGCTCCTCATTTGTTCATCTTTGGCAGGTTTAAAATTGTAAGGCCAAGCTGAGGTTCATTCTGTCCCCAAGGCATGTCAATTTCTGTAACCATTTTCTAATTGATTTTGATCCTGGAAGAGTTATCAGGCAGTGTCTTAGAATTTGTGTATTTTCAAGCAGTCTTACTCTTGGTCTTATGTCTGTTTCATACCAAATAACCTGGATGCTAACTAAAGAATACTGTCTGTTAGCCACAAACTTCATCTGTGATGTAAGATATACATCACTGGAAATACTTGGGGGTGGCTAGGTTGCGCAGTGAATAGAGCACCGGCCCTGGAGTCAGGAGGACCTGAGTTCAAATCTGGCCTCAAACACTTAACACAAAAACTAGCCATGTGACCTTGGGCAAGTCACTTAACCCCAACTGCCCTCCAAAAAAAAAGAAAAAAAAAGAAGAAAAAAAGGAAATACTTGCATAGCTACATTTTTTAAAATCTTGATTTTGAGTATCACAGGTTTCATTTGGGCAACATAAATTCTTTCAGGCTACCAGTTCAGTTATAAATTTACTTCTGAGATATATTTTTTAATCTGCTAATATACTGTTGGTTTTAAGGATTCCCCCCTTTGTTTTGGTGGCCAGAGCACACCTTACTTAAGACTAGGTTGACCTCAGAGCCAATAGAAACTTTCTGATGGCAACATTTTTTTTTCTATTTAAGTATCTTACAAGGAATTAATGAAAACAGCAATTAATAACTTTGTTATCCCCACCCTTCCTGTGATGAAAAAAAAATCTCACCAAAGCCAAAAACATTTGAAGTGGTAACAAGTGCTAATTAAATGTTGATAATTTAACGCTGATCATTTATACTTGCTGAAGTTATTAATTGCTGCTCTTATCCTGTAGGTTGTTTAAAAGTAAAAACAGGGCTTCTAAATATATAACACATACTTATTCTAAGTTTTGACAGAAAAGGCTCAGTGTTCTTTTCACTACAGCAGTTTGTTATTGCAACACAAGGCAACCCTCAGTACAGGTGTTGGAAGAAGGTAGCATAATGACTGAATCCATAAATGCCATGAAATTTAAGCATTTTATTTTACTTAGTACTACTAATTTCTTCAAACAATGGAAAATACCTTACTTAAGATCTATAAGTGATTCAATTTTACAACAGGAATGAATTAAAATAATGAATTGATTCCTTAATTTTTTTTCTGATGCCTACATTAAATAGGAGTGTGTTGGTGCTGGTTATTCTTGTTGAGATTTATGCAAATACCTCTAGAGATATTTGCCCAATATATTATCTTCCAAAAGAAAGACAAAAAAGCCTTTACAAACACCCACATGGATGCTTGATGTCTTATAGATAAAACTTCTGAATAAGAGACTGACATTTACCTTAGTGTCATCAAAATCCTTGTTGGGAGACCTTCTGTGTGCTGGCACAGGTACTGATGAATGGATAGGAACTGCATTTAGGCATGGACAGCAGGCAGATTAAGCCAGTAGGTAATACGGAGTATGAATGTAGATTATTCCTTCTGAGTATGGTTTTGGTTCCTCTGGTCTTGATTTCTTAGCTCTGGTTCCTTGGTCTCATTTTCTGGATTCCCCTTGTCTAGGTTATTCTGACTTAGCCCTTTGATTTTCCTCTGAATATATTCTCAGGCCATCAGAAAAACATCCTAACTTGAGTGACTGGTACCCTTCTGGTTACTCTGCTTCCCAGACCATGGTTCTGTTCACACCAGTCTGTAACACCTGGGTTGACTACTTAACAACATCACCAGCCTTACTCTATGAGAATTACTATGAATTATATAGGTAATGCAGTAAGTGTGACCTTTGATTTATAAACATAAGCATAATTTCAGTTAAGTGGTGCAGTGAATAGAGAGCAGTGGGCCTGGAGTTAGGAAAATCTTGGTTCAAGTCTGGTCTCAGACATTTACTAGGTGTGTGACTATGGGCAAACCATTTAACCTCTGCTCACCTCAGTTTTCTCACCTGTAAAATGGGGATAATAATAGCACCTACCTGCCAGGGTTGTTGTGAAGATCAAATCTAAAAAAATGATTAGACTGGGAAATTGACCTCATTTTCACATTCCAGGAATATAAGACATGAATTCTTGTTGAGATTTCATTGATTGCTTACTGTCTGTGTTTTGCTTTCTATCTCAACAGAGTAAAAAAGCTATTAAAATATTCTCCAAAAAATGCAATAAGCATGAGCATAGTGCTTGTCCCCTTCCCTCTTCAAATTAGTAGTTACATTAGGTTTTCCCTTTTAATTTTTCTATGATTTCTAAGATGCTTAAATTTTCTCATAATGGTATGACTACTTATTTTGGCATTGTTGATTTCCTATCAAGTCAAAATTTATCATTATTGAAGGAAAATGGGGCTATGTATTATGACTAAGATTTTATTCAATATAGTATTGGGTAGTAGTACATTAGTACAAATATGAAAAAGCAGTGCTTAACTCCTCCAATCCTCTGGAAAAAAAGTTAATCGACACCCTTTTCTTTATCATAGCTAGCTTCTCAAAATTCTAATCTGTTTCCCAAGCTATTGACTCTTTTTTTCATAATTCTTTTGCATTCACTCTTGTTCCTTTTCCCCGTTTTTCTTCTACCTCTCTTATGTGATTTTTAAGCTCCTTTTTGAGCTCTTCCATGAGTTCTTTCTGGGACCGAGACAACTTCCTATTTTCTTTGGGGTTTTGCCCATAGGTTTTTTGACATTGTTGTCTTCTTCTGAGTTTGTGTCTTGATCTTCCCCATCACCATAATAACTATTCTATGGTCAGATTCTTTCGTTGTTGGTTTTTGCTCATGTTTTTGTTTGTTTGTTTGTTTTGGCCTTTTCCCTTTCTACACCTGGGGTGGAAGGGGCACTGTCTCAGGCTTCTTGTGCCAGTGACTGTTAGGTCCTGAATGTTTACCTGATGTTATGCTGATGTTGTCCTGAGGCCCCTGGGGGACCCTAATATCTAGTGAGTTGCTCGAGGAGGGGTTGAATGGCAGCTTACCTGGTGCTGAGCCAGAGTCCTGGTGGTGGTATTTGATGTATGCTTAGGCCTAGTGGGGTTGTTTCTGTGTTTCCCTGGGGCTACACTGAAGTCTGTGGAAGTCCAGCCACTGGAGGACACCTGTCTGCCTGGGACCATGGTAGTTCTCAGAGCTAGAATCTATCAGTTCCCCTAGTTGCACAAAGGCATGTGGAGGATCCTGCTGTTGGTGTTTGTCTGTTCCAACACACTGGAATCTCCTTCTCAACTGATAATACTCTTGTAAATAGTCTAATTGACTATTTTCCCTTACCTTGTCAGGAAGAGGGTTGATTACTTCCTATTTTGTTTTTAACATAGATAAATGGTATCAATTTAGAAATACTTGAAGGGGAGTTATAATTTGGCAAGTCACTTGCAATCCAAAGGTTTCTTTCTTTATAGATATCTTGAGTTCACTGTGATATAGAGTTTAAAATTTAACAAGAACAAAATTGGTCTGATGATTTAATGTTAAATTAATCCAATATAACTCATGCTTCTCTCTGACATTTTAAAAAAATGAAACACAACCCCAGATTAGCCCAGGAAATTGATCTCACTTTCACATTCCAGGAATATAAGACATGAATTCTTGTCGAGATTTCATTGATTGCTTACTGTCTGTGTTTTGATTTCTACCTCAACAGAGCAAAAAAGCTATTAAAAATATTCTCCAAAAATGCACATATCTACCAGCTCTTGAACCATTCCTGTATGATGCTCCTCCAAATATTTTGAAACATGTGGTTGGACAGTTCAGTAAGGTAAGCAAAGTCTCTTCTTGCTTACAGTTGAAAGCACAAAAAAATTCAGTGTGTTAACTTGCTTCTTCAATTGGATTAATACTTATTTTCATAAACTGAAGGATTTGTAAAAAAAAAATTAGCAACCTGTAAAATATGTGTAGTGTGCAATAGAAAAGTGAGACTGATATCTGGTCACTAAATTAAGCTTTATTCATTGCTATACTTTTCACCAGAGCTACTGTAACATTTCCTAGGTCTCCCAGGGAATAGAATACACACACAAACAAAATAAACCTTCCTTCCTTCTTTTTCTATTGTTATAGGCACTATGCTCAGTGTTGGGGATACAGAGTCACAAATACAAACAATCCCTGTTCTCAATGAACTTACATTCCTTTGAGGTGGGGGAGGGAGGCAGACAAGATGTGCACATATAAGCATATACAAAGTAACTTTATACAGTAACACACACGCTACAAAACAACTTCTCATCTAGTACCATTAGAGCTGAGCTTTGAAAGAAATGAGGGAAGAGCAAGAGAATTCTAGACATGAGAAACAGCCTCTGCAAAGGCAGGGAGATGCATGAAGGGGAAAACGTAATATAAAATATGTAAAAAATAAATATAATTTAAATACAAATAAATGTCATATAATTACATAAATAACATAAAGGGGAATATATCATATGACTAGGAAGATAAATTAGGGTCACATTGTAAAGGGTTTGAAATACCAAATAAAGAACTTTGTACTTGATCCTAGAAATAATAGGGAGCTACTAGAGTTTATTGAGCATGGGAGTGATACAATAGAGTTGTACTTTAGAAATACCATGTTAGCAACTGTGGGAAAGATAGATTAGAAAAGGAAGAGATAAACAAGGGAGACCAGTTAGGAGGCTACTATAAGATAATATTTCAAGGAATCATTTATATAGGTAGGGGAGGGAACCCACATTTATTAAGCACTTTCTACATGGAAGACTCTGTACTTAGTGTTTTTACAAATCCTCACAACAACCCTGGGAGGGTGGTGGTATTATGACCCCCATTTTATATTTGAGGAAAATGAGGTAAATGGAAGTTAAGTGACTTGCCCAGGGCTAAACAGATGATACGTGTCTGAGGCTGGATCTGAATGACAAATTATTCTGACTCCTGATTCAAAACTGATCTATTTCATGACATGAAGAAGAGTGCAACTGAAAGGATATCACAGAACAGGCTATTCTAATCATCCAGGTACTAGATAATGTCATGTAAGTAGGGAAAAGAGGATGAATATGAGAAAAGTTGTAAGGGTATAGAACTGACAAGACTTGGTTGCTTGGGTGTGTTAGGTGAAGGATGGTGAAGGGTTCAAAATGACTTTGAGACTTTGAACCTGCACAATAAGAAGGATGGTGGTATTGACAGAAAAAGGGAAGCACAAAGGAAGGTTGGATTTTGAGAGTAAAATAATGAAGTTTTTTTTAGATGTATTAAGTTGAAGACGTCTAAAAGACATCTGGTTTGAAATAGGGAATCCAATAAATATGGTGACATGGTGATGGTGCTATCAGCATCATGGACACACTGGATTTCAGGATAGGAACTAGGTTTAGATGTGGATTGAGAGTATATATAGATATAGATAGACAGATAGATGAAGAGATAGAAAGAGATGAGGAGATAGATAAATAGATGAAGGGATAGGTAATTAGATAGAGAGAGAGATAGAGATAGAGATAGAGAGATAGATAGATAAGTAGATGATGTCTATAGACATGATCATTGAACGACTTCGGGGAGAGAGAGGCTCCCTAACCACTGGGCATGGTGATATGACCTACTGCTGGTCGCCCAACTAGCTGTGGAGACTTGAAACAGTGTGAGTAAAAAAGCAGCCAAATGTGTCGGTGGCATATACGTGTACAAAGTAAAGGGCAGGGGGCGGCTAGGTGGCGCAGTGAATAGAGTGCTGGCCCTGGAGTCAGGAGTACCTGAGTTCAAATCTGGCCTCAGACACTTAACACACACACAAAAAAAAACTAGCCGTGGTGACCTTGGGCAAGTCACTTCACCCCAACTGCCCTCCAAAAAGCAAAAAAAAAAAAAAAACAAACAAAAAAAAAACAACAAAGTAAAGGACAGATCTGAGTCAAAAATGACTTTGTGGTTTTTTGCTTGGTAGGGTTGTGGAAGAAAGATGGGTGGTTTTGCATGTCGAGTCACTGATGAAGCACTCTGTTCACGAGACTGAGGGGGGACACATATATCCATGCGCTGCCTGTTTGCCCATAGGAATAGACACCTTCATCCCAGGGCTAGGTTTTCATTCAGTGAAAAACAGATAATCAAGAGGAGGTGAATTTACAAGAAACTGTAAATAGATACAAAAAATACTACGTTTGATTTCTCGTGCAGAACTGGAACTACATGACTTTATTTTTGGTGGGAGCGATTTGTTATACCTTTACTGACATATTATTTTGGCCTGAAAAAGGTAGTGCTCCCATGCTCCTTTTATTTTTTAAGGAGCAATTTCTTTGAATCTTATTGGCGAGGGATGCCCATCAAATGGCAAATGGCTGAACAAGTTGTGGTGTATAATTGTGATGGAATACTATTGTGCTGTAAGACATGATGAGCACGGTATTTCAGAGAAGCCTGTGAAGTCTTACATGAACTGATAAAGAGTGAAGTGAGCAGGACCAGGAGACCATTGTACACAGTAACAGCAACATTGTGCAATGAATGACTTAGTTATTCTCAGCAATACAATGATCTAAGACAATCCCAAAGGACTCATGGTGAAAACTGCTATCAGCCTCCAGAGAAAGAAATAATGGAGTCTGAAGGCGGATCAGAGCATACAATTTTTTTAAAAAAATTTATTTGTTTTGTTTTCTTCCACAAAATGACTAATAAGGAAATGTTTTGCATAACACATGTATAATAGCATATCAGATTGCCTACTATCTGAGGGAGGGGAAAGGGTAGAGAATTTGGAGCTCAAAGTTTTAAAAATTAATGTTAAAATTGTTTTTACATGTAACTGGGAGAAATATTTTAAAATTTTATCAACTAAATATGGAAATATGTTTTACATGAATTCAGATGTATAATCAACATATTATCTTCCCAAGGGGTGAAGGAAGGGGGAGAGAGAGAATTTGGAACTCAGATTTTTTAAAAAAATTGAATATTAATTTTTTAATGTAGGAAATGTTTAATGAAATAAAAATATTTTAAAAAGAAAAAATCCTATCAGCAAGATTAGTCTCATTATGCCATAGACATCTTGGATTTAGCTTGATTTTTACTTCCTTCTGAACATTGGGAATAGTAATGACCTAATAGTGCTTGATGGTCCTGTAAAAGAAGAGCTACAGTTTTAATTTTATCCCTTCCTTTTCTAGGTGCTGCCCCATGATAGCAAAGCACGGCGACTTTTTGTTACAAGTGGTGGTCTTAAAAAGGTTCAAGAGATAAAGGCAGAACCTGGATCACTTCTTCAAGAATACATCAACAATATTAACAACTGTTACCCAGAAGAAATAGTGAGGTGGGAAAGATGTATTACTAGTCATTCACAATGGCAACATTATTCTGCTCTTTTCAAACTTAGATTTTCTATTCACTGCTTCCTACTGGGACATCTGATATGTTGCATGAGATCTGTATATGCATCTCTTTCCTCTCCCACCCCTTCTTTTCTTTGTCAAAAATGTTTTCGTTAAAAGTCATTCACAAGTTGATGTAGACACTATTAAAATAGTCCTTTGCTCATTTAGCGTGTGTTCCATAAACAGTACCCGAGACATATTGTACAAATTAAGTTAATAAAGTACATAGTAGGTTCAATTTAAATTGCCTTAAACTGTGATTGCCTGGTTGCAAAAGGCCCATGATATTTAAATTCATTTTCCTCCTTGCTCTATATATCTCTTCTTTGCATAATGCTCATATTGACTTCAAAGGGAGCTTCCCAAGTAAAATTAATGTTGAGCATAGGAAAGAACAGACCTTCTATTTAGGTACCAAGAAATTAAATAATGCTGTCGAGTATGTGCAGAATCCCTACAGTAATACGGTAGGGAATTTTTTTTTCTAGATTAATGTAAATATAACATAATTTACACTTCCCATTTACTGTTAGTGATAATTATGTGCATTTAGCTTAGCTTAGGATAACATTAATTTTAATAGCACCAAAAATTATCCTCGATATTGTGATTTGATTTCTGCACCATCATAATTTGCTAGTCATTCCCAAAGAGCAAATTATGGATTTTGGAGGGTTCTATTGAGTAGGGCCCTGGATAGTGTGTGAAGGAGTGCCCTGAATTCTTTCAAAGTTGAAGAACAGGCTCCAATCTGTGCTGGTAGGGTGAATTCCAGCATCAGCAATTGTCCAAACTGATGGAATCACAGGTCTGGTAAAAACCAATTTTCAATAATACAAACATTATCTGTTAACATTATCAGAGGGTCATAGATTGAGAGCTTGAAGGACCTTAGAGGCAACCTAGTCCAACCTATTTTTTCTAATAAGGGAAATGAGACAAAGAAAGATTTTTGTGAATCACACCAGGTCATATGAGTAGTAAAATAGGAGAGCCAGTCTATGAACCCAAAGTCTTAGTACAGGGCCATGATTGCAAGATCTTTCTTATTTTTATTCTTTAAGAACAAATGATGAATACTGGGGGTTTATCCAAGTACACACCTCTAAGAATGAGTTTAGTTATCTTAAATTAAAGGAGCAAGTAATAAAATGTAAAACAACTGTTGGAGAGGAAAATTAAGAAGTTATCGTTTTATTTTTTTTGCTTTTTTTTTTGGAGGGCAATTGGGGTTAAGTGACTTGCCCAAAGTCACACAGCTAGTTTTTGCATCAAGTGTCTGAGGCCGGCTTTGAACTCACATCCTCCTGACTTTAGGGTCGGTGCTCTATTCGCTGCGCCACCTAGCCACCCCTTATTGTTATCTATTAAGAATCATACATGTTCCTGAAGCCCTCAGAAATGCTGCTGCCTTGCAGACTGGGACCAAAAACAACTCTCTCCTAAATCCCAGTTCTCCAATGTAGCTTACTACTACTAAAACTACAATTACAGCTGCTGCTACTACTATTACATTAACATAGTGCTTACTATGTGCCACTGTACCAGTCTTGATCTTCACCACAACTTCGGAAGGTAGGTGTTTTTATTATTCCCATTTTAAAGGTGAGGAAACTAAGCAAGCAAAAGTTAAGTGACTTGTCCAGGGTCACACAGAGGCATCATTTGAAGTCATATCTTCCCGACTCCAGGTTTAGCACTCTATTCACCACACCACATAGATGCCAACATAAATATCAAAGTATAAATATAATTATAATTTCTGCAAAAACATGAATAGACATTAAAGAAATGAAAAAGTCTCCTTACAATTCTAATACTTGAAGAAAGATTTTAATTGAGCCATACTAGAAAAATGACAGTTCCAGCGTGGTACAATTGAATCTAGTACTTTTGTCAATGGATCATTGTATATCATTGATAATATCTCCTGTGCTATGAGCCAGGATGGCTTTTGGCTACTTACTTATTTGCTAGAAGTTAACTAACTGGTGATCATCCAACTCTTTCAGTATCTGAAATCAAGCATTAAAGTTTAATAAAGTGCTACTTATAGATAAATGAAAATTAGATTATTAAACAAAGTGACTGAATCAGAAAAATTCAAAATTCTTGTGTTTATGCCATTATGCAATGCTTGAAAATCATTTGGCAACAGAAACAATTTTATTTTATTTTATTTTTTGGAGGGCAGTTGGGGTTAAGTGACTTGCCCAAGGTCACACGGCTAGTTTTTGTGTTAAGTGTCTGAGGCCGGATTTGAACTCAGGTACTCCTGACTCCTGGGCCCGTGCTCTATTCACTGCGCCACCTAGCCACCCCAACAATTTTAAAAGAAAAAATTTTATGATGCTCATTAAGCTAACAAACTTAGGAATCAGCTATGAACTCTCTTAAGTTTCCACATGATGTGTTGTAGACAAATGCAGTTTCTCGATCATGATTAACTAAAATTATTTCTATCCCACACACTTGTCCTTCAAATAGACTGAAAACTGATGAACAGGATCCTAAGAAAAGTTATGAGAAGGACTTATTCACTAATATTTTCCTCCTTTTTTATAACTTTATTTTGTTCTGAATTATCAAAACCTTACCACAACCAACATTTACTTATACAAATTAGAATATAAAAAGTAAAGTTGTACATGAAATTATGATTCCTTATTCCATACAGCTTGTGTTTTTCGAAAATGCAGAAAAAATTCAGTGTTACTTTCAAGTACTGCCCTGCTTGTCCTTGCTTCCTTTTGAACTGACTCCTGTTTTCTATTGTGTGCTTAAAACAAAATAATTCAAAATTATTCCTTTTTTCTTTGGGCATCATAACTGCTAACTTTTTCATCCTTCCCCCATTGAAAAATAAAACAAGCTAAAACTCTTGTAACAAATATACATAATCAAGCAAAACAAACCCACAAAGTGGCCATATCCAGAAAACATACATCTCATCTGGAATCTTGAGCTCATTGCCCCTCAACAGGAGGTAGAGCAAATGTTTTATCATCATTCTTCTCTAGTGGTGATTGACTATTACTTTGATTAGGGTTCTTAATTCTTCCAGAGTTGTTTTTTTTTTTTTTTTTGCTTTACAATCTTGCCACTAAAACAAGTAGGTGGATAGAGTGAAGGACCTGGAGTCAGGAAGACCTGAGTTAAGATCCAGCTTCAAAATACTTACTAGTTGTGTGACTCTGGGCAAGTCACTTAATCTCTGTCTGACTCAGTGTCCTCATCTGTAAAATGAGGGTAACAACAATACTTGCCCCTCGGGGCTGTTGCAAGGGTAAAATGATATAACAATTATAAAGTACTTTGTAAACCTTAAAGTGTTATATAAATGCTAGCTATTAAATTGTTCTCTTTCTACTTACCCTACTATGCATCTCTTCCTGCAAGTCTTCTGAGAATTCTCTGAAAGTATCCCTTTCACTATTTCTTAAGATTTTGCAAATTATCTTAAGAGGATACAAAAATGTTATATTTCTTTCACATACCATAATTTGTTTAATCATTATCTAATTAATGGCCAACCCCTAGTTATTTGTTATATATTTTTGTACATATGGGCCCTTTTAATTTTTCTGGAGTATAAGCATAGTTGTGCTATTACTAGGTCAAGGGCTATGCCAGATTTAATGTCTTTAGTGGTATTTCAAATTTATTTCCAGAATGGCTAGACCAATTCTTAATTTGCCAATAGTGCCATGCCCTCAAACTCTTCAACAATTGTAAATTTTCATTTTTTGCAACTTTTTCATTCTTATCTGGTTCAGTTAAGAGGGAAATTCATCATATACCTGCTATCTCTGATCCTTACTCCAAATTTGCATATTATGCTTCTCTTGACCCCTAATTATGAGAAATAGTAAGTTCTACCCTCCTCTTCTTCATCTCTACACACTAGCTTTCCTTTTATCCTCTCTTTTCTTTTCTCTCTTAAAACCATTAGAAAAGAACCAATCCACCCATATATGATTTCCCCAATGCCCTTTGAAGACATTATGGGTCTGAAGGAACACATTTCTTCTTTTGGTATTAGAATGTTAGCATTTCCTCATTGGATAGTCACTCTAAATTGTTCAAATAAGTTTATCTTTTTAGTTTCTTTTGACTCATTTACATTTCAAAGTGTCTACTAACTTTATATTGCCACTGGACCCAGATGGTTCTGGAAGAGAGAGTGAGACTCATGACTTTGCACAGCCTTTACTCACTGAAATCCAACTTCCTTACAAGTCATGGCATCACCTTCCTGCTGCCATGTTCCTCTTTGAGAATGAAAGCCAAATGACAACAACTGTTTTCTGGTCAGGAATGCTTGAAGGTTCATTTTTCTTTCTCTGTGCAGGGTAAGTTACTCTTGCTTATAAGCCTTTCTCTTTTGTTTTTTGGAATATTATATTCCAAGATCAATTCATAATTGTAAAAGAAGCTCACAGGTCTTGTGTGATCCTGACTATAGTTCTTCATTTGAATTATTTTTTTCTGGTTGCTTGTAATATTTTTTCTTCAACCTGGAAATTCTGGATATTGTTTATGACATTCCTGGGACTTTTTTAAAAATTTGTTTTCTTGTTTACATCATTCATTTTCGTGACATTTTTGAATTACAAATTTTCTCCCCGTCTTTCCCTTCCCCCAACCCCAAAACAGCAATCCCACTGTAAAGCCCCTCCCCTGATCTGCTCTCTAAATTTCTGGTAGAGCAGGGAGGGTCTCCCTACCCCAGCCCCTGCATTTCTTAATTCCTAGTTGCATGTATTGTAGAGCTTTAAATTCTAGAATCTTTCGGTTCCTCCCTTGTCGCCCACCCCCACTGGAAGGACAATCAATTGAATACAGGCTGTGGATGTGTGATTATACAGGACATCTTCATAGTGGACATATTGTGACAGTGATCATATGTCCCTCCTTCCTATCCCTCCCCCCCCTTGTTCTGTTCTCTACCCTGTCCCTGTCCCTTTACTGAAGTGTGTGCTTCCAGCATGCCTCCCCAGACCCTGCCCTCTGTCATCCCGCCTCTCATCCCCATTCCCCCTGCTCTCCTGTGTGGTATGATGCCCAGTTTAGACTTTATGCCATTTCTTCCCCAAGCCAAATTCAATGAGAGTAACTGAAAGTAAAGTTGTAACAGTTACCCCTTGCCTCGTCTATATGGGATGATTAAGACCATTTTGTCTCTCCCTTTCTCCTCTCATTCTAGTCCTCTCCCACCTCAGAATTTTGCTTTGTAAAGTATCATCCCTTTGTATTCACTTGATCCTAGACCCTCTATATACACATCTACACACATGCTCAGATATGTATTCATACACATATATAGCCTCCGATACAGACATATGTGTAAGTATACATATATATAGATTTGTATTCCCTTCACCAATGCTCATACTAAGAAAAGTTTCATAAGTTACTATTATCGTTTTTCCATATTGGCATGTAAATAATTCAAATTTGATAAGTTCTTTATGATTTCTTTCCCATGTTTACCTTCTCATGCTTCTTGTGTTTGATTGTCAAATTTTCTGTTCAGTTCTGGTTTTTTCAGCAAGAATGCTTGAAAGTCCTCCACCTCACTGAATGACCATATTTTCCCCTGGAATAATATGCTCAATTTTGCTGGGTAGTTGATTCTTGGTTTTAATCCCAGCTCCCTTGATCTTTGAAATA
>CM053597.1:47855968-47895160 GCA_028646575.1 Pseudocheirus occidentalis
CTCATACAGTCATTAGCTTCTACTTGCTCCACTCTAATTCTGAAGGATTAATTCTCTTCAGAATGCTTTTGAGATTCTTTTTCCATCTGGGAAATTTGACTTTTTAAGGCATTCTTCTCCTCATTGGTTTTCTGGGCCTCTTTTGCCATTTGAGTTAATCTATTTTTTTAAAGTGTTGTTTTCTTCAGTCAGGTTGTTGACTCTCTTTTCATAATTTTCTCCCATCATTCTCATTTCTCTTCCCAATTTTTCTTCCACTTCTCTTGTTTGTTTTTCAAAGTCTTTTTTTCAGTTGATCTATAGCTTCTAGGAATTCTTCAAGTGTCTTGGAAGCATTTGGTGTGAGAGTTTTGACTGTGTTGGCTTCCTCTCGTTCCATGTTTTGATCCTTTTTGTTCACAAAAAAGGATTCTAGAGTTTTATTGCTGTTCTTTTTTTGCTTCCTTTTCCTCATGTTGGCCAGTCAATTAATTGGTTGGGTTTTTTTTAGCTTTGTGGAACTCTGCTTCCAGGGGGAAAGCTCTGTTCGAAATCGCTGGGGTTTTTCCAGCTGCTGGAGCTATTAGGGGGGTATTGCTGCCCCCACCAGCTTCGGCTTGCTGAAAGTGCATCTCAGGACCGCCACCCAAGACCATGATCTGGATCCAGGCTGTTCAACGCAAGAGCACTTGGCCCTCATCAATTGACTCAGCCCCCCTGCGGGGTCCGCAGGCCAAGGGCTCTGAAGCAGCCCAGTGGGGGCAGCTGCTGGTTACAGCAGTTCCTGCCCTTCCCCTGCTGCTTCCTTGCCCTGGGGGCAGATTGGCTGAACTGCTTTTCCTCCCCCAAATTCTGCTTGAAAGTTCCACTTTCACTGACCTTCTCTAATCATGGCTTGGAAGCTGTGAAGATCCTTCAGGTGCTGTAGATCTGCTCCCTGGGGTAGACTCATGCTGCAGCTTGGGAGGCTCTGCTCCTCCTGGTCCACCCTGGGGCCTGGCCACGTTTTGGTTTTGGGCTGGGCTGGCCTCGGCTCCCCACCTGCTGCAATGAGCCCTTCCTGCTGAACTGCCTTCAGCAAGAGATGTGTTTTCTGTATTTTGTGAGTTTGAGAGTCCTAGACTTTGTTGAGAGTCATATTTTATGGGTATTTAGGATGGCTGTATGGGAGCTGTGGAACCTTGCTGCTTCTATGCCACGATCTTGTCTCCGCCCCCTATTCCTGGGACTTCTTACTTTGAGGCATTCTTTCAGGATGTGATTGGTGCATTCTTTCAATTTTTACTTGCTCACTGGTTCAAATAGGCAATTTTTATTTTTCATTTCTTGAAATACAATGTCCAGGATTTAAGAAAAATGATACCTTAAGGCTATTTGATGATTCTTAAATTATCCCTATTTGATCCATTTTCTACTTCCATTTTGAGAGCAGATGTCTTATATTTTCTTCTATTTTTTTCAATCTTTTGATTTTGTTTTACTATTTTTTGCTATCATAGAATTGTTGTTTTCTGTTTGCCCTATTCTCATTTTCAGAGAGTCCCTTATTTGGGCAAGGTTTATCACTTTATGTTCTAGGATTTTTATTCTCCTTCCAAGTCTTCCTTCCAGAGCTTTTATTTTATATATATTTTTTCACTTCACTTATTCTAGATATTCATGTGATGATCCCTGTGGAAAATTCATTTTTTTCTTTGAATCTCTGCTTGTAGTTATTATGTAGTTATTTACTCTTTTTAGGTTAGATGCTTATGTATATGTGCACTATAATAATTCTTTAAATCATGTATTTTTCTGCTTATTCATATCTCCATGCCTACATCTCCCTGATGACATTAAATAGGTGGTTGGTTCTGCTTGACCTCAATCTGGGCCATCTTAGTTCATGCACTCAATTTCCAGGGAATGATTTTCCTAAAAATGCAGATAGATTTTAGGTCCTACTGAATACTTGGAGAATAAGATCTTCAGGACCTTCTATGGTTTCTTGGAGTTCCTTGGACCTGAAGTATCTTGGTCTGAGCACTGCAGGGTAAGACTAAGACTTCCATTCTCAATGTCACTGAGTTTCAGACCACCCTATGGATTTCTCAGGGAAATTTCTATGGAGTCTTGTTGGCTATAGATGTCTATGGCTTTGCTGGGAGAACTTCATCTTATTGTGTTGATGTTGTCTTTTCTCATGTGGCCCTTTTTTTAGTGTTAATGGGATTCTGGCTGACTTTTTCTTCAGATCTGGAATGGATAAAGTCACTTACTCTAGTTTTTTAATGGATTAAAAAATTATTTTCATTTCTTTAATTAAATATTTCCCAATTACATGAAAAATTTTTAAACAATTATTTAAACATTTTTAACTCTAAATTCTCTCCCCCCACCCTTGAAAAGGCAAGCACTTTGATTTCAGTCATGCATCTGAGATCATGCAAAACATGTTTCTGTATTATCCATGTCGCAAAAAACCCCAAACAAACAAACCCAAACCCCCACAACCCAACAAAACTAACAAAATACAAATAGAATGAAATAATAAAAGGAATGTTGAAAAAGTATGCTTCAATCTTTATTCAGAGTTCATCAGCTCTCTCTGTGGAGGTGGATAGCATTTTTTTATCAGGGGTCCTTTGGAATGTTTTGGATCATTGTCTTGATCACAGTAGTTAAGTCTTTCACAGCTGATCAGTGTTACAATGTTGCTGTTACTGTGTACAATGTTCTTCTGGTTCTGCTCACTTCACTTTGCATGAGATCATGTAAGTCTTCTAAGGTTTTTCTGAAAACATCTTGCTTGTCATTTCTTATATAATAAAATAGCATTCCGTTACAATCATATGCTACAACTGGTTCAGTCATTCTCCAGTTACTGGTTATCCCCTTGATTTCTAATTCTTTGCCACCAGAAAAGAAGCTGCTAAAATATTTTCATACAAATAGGTCCTTTACCCTTTTCTTCAATCTCTTTGGGATACAACCCTGGAAGAGGTATTGCTGGGTCAACAGGTATGCACAGTTTTATAGCCCTTTGGGCACAGTTCCAAATTGTTCTCCAGGATGGTTGAACTAGTTGACAACTCTACCAGCAGTGCATTAGTGTCCCAATTTTTCCACACTCCTTACAGAATTTGTCATTTCCTTTTCTGTCATGTTAGCCAGTCTGATAGATGTGAAAGTGGTATCTCAGAATTATTTTAATTTGAATTTCTCTATCATAAAAGATTTATATTTTCATATGACTATAGATAGCTTTGATTTTTTTTCTTCTGAAAACTGCCTGTTTATACTCTTGAGCCATTTATCAACTGGAGAATGGCTCTTATTTTTTTTTTATAAATTTGACTCAGTTCCCCACATATTTGAGAAATGAGGCCTTTATCAGAGAAACTGGGTGCAGACTTTCCCTCATTTTCCTATTTCCCATCTAAATTTGGATACACTAGTTTTGTTTGTGCAAAGGTCTTTTAATTTCATGTAATCAAAATTATCTATTTAATGCCTATAATACTATCTGTATCTTGTTTAGTCATAAACTCTTTCCCTGTCCATATATCTGATAGGTACATTTTTTGCATGCTCTCTTAATTTACTTTTGATATCACCCTTTATGTATAAATCATTTAACATTTTTACCCTATTTTGGTATAAGGTATGAGATGTTGTTCTATACTTTTGTTGTTCAGTTGTTTCCATCTCTATGTAACCCAATGGATGTTGTCCATAGGGTTTTCTTGGCAAAGATACTGGAGTGGTTTCCATTTCTTTCTCTAATATGTCCCTATTTTACAAATGAGGAACTGAGGTAAATAGGGGTTAAGTGACAAGCCTTGGGTTAAGTTAGTAAGTGCTTGAGGCTGTAGTTGAACTCAGATCTTCTTGACTCCAGGCCTGGTGCTTTATCCACTATTCCACCTAGCTACCCCTTCAGTCTGTGCCTAAGTCCTGACAAACTGCTTTCCACTTTTCCCAGCAATTTTCATCAAATATTCAGTTCATATCCAAAAAGCTTAGATTTTTTGATCTATCAAACACTAGATCACTATGGCTATTTACTACCATGTATTTTGTACCTAACCTATCCCACTGACTCACCACTTTATTTCGTAGCCAGTACCAAACTTTTTTCATCATTACTGCTTTGTATATTGTTTGAAGTCTAGAACTGCTAGGCCACCTTTCTTATTTTTTCATCGATTCCCTTTGGCTCTCTCAGATGAATTTTGTTACCTTTTTTTCTAGCTCTATAAAATAATTCTTTGTTAGTTTGATTGGGAGGGCATTGAATAAGTAAGCTAACTTAGATTTGTTATTTTTATTGTATTGGCTCAGCCTACCCATGAGCAATTAATATCTCTCTAGTTGTTTAGATCTATCTTTATTTGTGTGAAAAGTGTTTTGTAATTGTGTTCATGTAATCCCTGGGTTAGTCTTGGCAAGTAGATGCCCAAATATTTTATATTGTCTACAATTATTTTTAAGTGCAATTACTCTATCTTTTCCTGGTGGGTTTTTTTTTGGTAAAATATAGAAATGTTGATGAAATACTTATGGGTTTATTTTATATCCTGCAACTTTGCTGAAGTTGTTAATTATTTCAAATAGTTCTTGAGTTGATTCTCTAGGATATTAGATGTTGTTTGTCTTTCATTTTTGAGGAGGACTAATGACATCATAGGTGATGCCTAGCACGTGATTGGATTTAAGTGAGGGAAAGTTGCACAAAGTCCACCTCATTCTTTCTTCCTAAGTCATTGAAGTCCAGTGGCAAGACAAAAGTAAAGATGACTGGTGATGTCCCATAATGCATATCTGACCAAGTTCTAAGTGCTCCACATGCCTACTTCAGCCAACCTTATGTCTGTTGGAACAAATCATTCTCATGTGCCCATTCCACTGGGGGAAGTCTTCACATGCCTGGTATAGACATTCTTCTAACCTATCAACTGGTTTGAGGTTACCTTCAACCTGCTGAGAAGGCTTGCCTGGTTATGGTCACTGCGCATGTTATAGCTTCTTGGAGCCACAGATAAGAGTCGAGTGAATCCGGTGCACACCAAAAGAGGATGAGCAGCTCTGAATAGGGCTTGTCAGGCCTTCATACCAAATGTGCTAGTCCTCCTGACTACTGCATACACCCATCATAACATCTGCAAAGGATTGTTTCCTCATTGCCTATTTTTATCCCTTCAATTTCTTTTTCTTTTCTTGCTGCAATGCTAGCAATTCTAGTCAATATAAAAAACAACAGTGATCTTAGAAAAGCTTAAAGTTTTCCCCCATTATAGATAGTTCTTGCTCTTTCTTTTAGATAGGTTGCTGCTGTTGTTCTGTTGTTTCAGTCACATCCAACTCTGTGGCTCTGTGGACCTTGTCCATGGGATTTTCTTGGCAAGATACTGGAGTGATTTGCCATTCCTTTGTCTAGCAGCAAATAGAGGTAAAGTGACTTGCCCAAGGTTACATAACTAGAAAGTTTCTGAGGCTGAATTTCAATTCAGGTTTTCCTGATTCCAAGTTCCCTGCTCTAACCACTGTAGCACCTAGTTGATAACTACATAGATAGACACTACTTATCATTTTAAGAAAGCTTTCATTGATTTCTATGCTTTCTAGTGTTGTTGGATGTTTTTTCTGTTTTGTTTTTAAGAAGAATGGGCATTGCATTTTGTCAAAGGCTTTTTCTACATCTATTGATATAATAATGTGATTTTTGTTGTCATTGTTATGGATATTGTCAATTATGCTGACAGTTTTTCTTATTTGAATCAGCTCTGAATTCCATCTTGATCACCATCTACCATCACATCCTGGTGGAGATAGCCCAGGACTCGAAACTGAAGAGCCTTTGAAACTTTGGAATAGTAATGTTTCCAGCCTACAGTGTCAAATGTTTTAACATCAGGACCTTCTATTATTGTATTAGTAGAAATGACATTTAAAGAAGAAACACTGACATCTTTTTAGCTTCTGGACTCTAAGGATCATGGGACCTTTCCATCTGACTTGCAGCTGAAACCTTCCATATGCTCAGTAGAATGTGAATTCCTTGAGAACATGTACTGTTTTCTTTTCTATTCATATCTCCAGTACTTAACACAATCTTTTGCACATAACAAGCAATTAACAAATTCTTCATTCATTCATTCATTCCAATTTTCCTGACATTTTTAAAGGATATAGCTGGTTTGGGAGAAGAGAGAATGGCAGTGATAAAGGAAAAAAAAACTTTTTTAAAAATTGGCTTCAGTACATTCCCCCTTGTTTTTCCTTCTACTCAAGCATCTAATAGCTATGAGAGTATTCTCTACTAAAGTCCTGCTCAGATGACTACTTATGATGTGGAGCTGATCTCAGTTTCTCAAAGTCCATGTCAGTGGAGTATAAAGTTTGGCAGATCCTGCCAAACCAGAAAGTTTGGACTGAAGGACCAGTAAAAAGTCGTTATGTCTTTCATTGACCCGATTCAGCCTAGTAAAATTCAGAGTTAATTACCTTGAGATTGGTGAGTTAGGAAGGAATTTATGAAGATAAGCTCCTTGAGGAGGTAAGGGGTAAATTCCCAATCTGTGCTGGTGAAAGCTATGACTAGCCACGGATGAAATCATGGCTTTAAAAAAAAAAGCATTAACATATGTGGAAATATCAAATTTGAAGGTCACATTATATTGGTGGAATAGTTGAATGATACCACTTGAACACTGACTATATATTCAGTATAGGACATATTGAATATATATTCAATATGAATATTCAACATAATATTGGCATTATTTTTAGGATAAGAATCTATCAGATGTTTAATATATACTTGTATATATTAATATAAATCTTTTTTTAAAATTTGATGAAACATGACTTTTGTTAGATTTGGATTTCTTAAGTTCTAGAAACAGAGGTCTCCTATCTTTTCCTGGTAGGCTAATTTTGATTTCCTCAAAGTTCTGGACATGATGGCTTGAAGTCTGAAATAATGTTGATATTATAGTCTGCCAATAGAAGTGAGAAAGAAGGCTTCCAGCAACACTCTTTTCCTCACTAGGGATTCTTGAGACTCAGTGGGGTACATGAATAGTGAATGACAGATGGCTTGAGGATACATGGGGCGAGTCTTCAAAATTAACCAATAGATAACATATTGGGAACTCTTAATTTTAAAGAGACCTTTCCCCCCTACCATCTCTTCCTCTCCTCATTAAAAAAAATAAATCTATTGGAATTCTTCCATTGATCTTACTCCTGACAGACACATGGGGTGCAGGAGGTGGGAGTATATTTTGGAGAGCATGGTCAGATATAAGCTATAAATTTCTCAGTGTAAATACTTCAAAGGGATCTACTGCTGAAAGAAAATTTTCTAGGATTAGAAGATTTTAAGGATACATTGCTCAGGGGAGACCTTTTTACAATGGACGCCTCCAGGCATTCCATTGAGAAAAATGTAGTGATGTTTTTGTTAACTTTATCTGGAAAAATTGTTTATTTGTTTGTTTCAAAACAGAGTAGTCAAATGTAAATTATGTGCCTTTTTTATCGGGTCAAATGTCTGAGGTTAGAGAAAGGTAAAAAGAAAACAAAGCATATCCACTATACTTTGGTTTTTTTCTAGGGAAAATGAATTGGTACAATTTGCCTTTCTTGGATTGCTGCTATTTTCAAGGGGATATTGAAGAACTAGTTATTTTTTACAACCTCTCACTCTTCGTGTTCCTCCAAGTCTCCCGTTTCTTGGATAAGATGGTGAAATGGAACAGTGGACAGAGTGGAGGCTTAGGGCCTGAGAAGACCTGAGTTTAAATTCAACATCTAACATTTACTAGCTAAGTGATCCTGGGCGAGTCACTTAAACTTGTCTTCCCCACTTTCCTCACTCTAGGATGAATCAACTGTGGAAGTTCATAGAATAGAATAGCCTGGAGTCAAGAAGACCTGAGTTTGGGGTGGCCAGGTGGCACAGTGAATAGAGCGCTGGCCCTGGAGTCAGGAGGACCAGAGTTCAAATTTGGCCCCAGACGCTTAACAGAAAACTAGCCTGTGACCTTGAGCAAGTCACTTAACCCCAATTGCTCTACCTTTCCCCCTCCAAAAAAAGAAAAGAAGACCTGAGTTCGAATCTTGCCTCAGATACTTACTCGCTGGGTTATGGCAAGTCATATGACTTTTGTCTGCCTCAGTTTCCTCATCTGCAATATGGGGCTTATAATAGCACCTACTTAGAAGGGTTGTTGGGAGGATCAAAGAAGACAAGATTTTGTAAAGTTCTCAGCATAATGCTTGGCACATAACATTACTCAATAAATGCTTGTTAAAAAAAGTAAGTACCTATTATAAATTTATCTTCTACTTAGTCTTCCAAGTTTTATTTACCACTGTTTTCTGTGCATATATTGTTTGATGTTATATGAAGCCATATTGTCATAAAATATCAGGCTGCTCCCTGATATATTAATTTTTCTAAAATCATGTTGTTATAAGATTAACTCTAGGAAAGCATATTCATAGTTCTCTAAACTTGTTCAAGAACTGCCTAACAGAGATGATGTATTTTGTAGGGTTTATGAGATAAGCAATTTGTAAACTAGTTGTTTATTATAATCCTCTCCTCTTATCTCAGAGCATTTGTAAATGACAATTATTTCTTAATGATAAATTTAAAATGGATTCAGTCATTCTAAAGCAGCTTCTTAAAAACAAAATATGTGCCCAGAAATATTTGAGTTTTAGAGGCAAGCTGCTTATTAATTAACTAAAGCATGGGAATTGTTTCTAGGCCAATAAGAATGACCAAGTTGGTAAGCTATGGCACACTGGACTGTCTGTCTTATGAAAAGAAAGCCACTAGATAAAATTATTAAAGTCACATCAGTCATTTGGTATAAGAAAAATAAGGTTGGTATAATAAAACATTGCCAATGGATAGAAAGTCTCTTACTTTGAAAATAACTCCTCCTTGCTGTGACATTTATTTTCTTAAATATTTTGCCATTTATCTGATAGGAGTTGGCCATTATTCTGAGATTGTATTCTATTCATTGGTATCCCCTTATGTTATGCATAAAGCATTACTGGAGAATAATTATGCAGAATTATCGAGGGTATATTTGAGGTTTGACTCAAGGAATCATTTCAGATAAATAAACCTGATATGGATGAATTTTTTTCTACCTAGCATATTAGATACATTCACAAGAATCTAATAGGAAATTTTCTTTTTCAGGTATTATTCCCCTGGATATTCAGAGACTCTTCTGCAGAGGGTGGACAGTTATCAGCCTCTTATATAAGCAGGACCACATTGATATAATTTCCATTTACAGAAGCTTTATGTGTTATAAATGTTAAAACTCTTGTTAAATGATTGAAATAAGTACCTCCTTGATGTATTCATTTGAAATTTGTAGTCATTCGGATGAATTTTTTTCTTGCTTTTTCTAGAGTCATAGAATACTGTCAAAAAAACGGTATTACTATGTGATACACAATTCACAGTCATTTATATGTGCAAGATTTGCCTCTAAAGCAAAATAAAAAGGTATTAGAAGGTCTCAAAGTGTCCATTAATATCATGATGAAAATAAAACCACCAGGCTGTTGGTTGAAAAATGGGTTTAAATTCAGATTCAGAGAACCTGTGGGCAGAGTTTTAGCCATTGCCCCACGGGTTCTTTAAAGTGCACTGGACAGAAATGAATAAGCCTGGAGGGGGTGAGAGGTGGGGATGGTTATGTAAAATAGTCTTCTAACCCTGCAAGAGAAGGGAACAAGCATTTATATAGCACTTACCATGTGACTATATATAGGCACATTTTAGAAAGTTGATTTTCACAACAACCCTATGAGGTATATACTATTATTTCGCTCATTCTATAGTTGAAGAAACTAAGGCAAAGGGAAGTTGACTGACTTGTCCAGGATCACATAACTAGCAAGTATCTGGGGCTGGATTTGAACTCAGGTCTTCCTGACCCCAGGTCTAGCTCTATCTCCCTTAAGCCACCTCTAAAGGCCTCAGTTTCCTTATCTGTAAAAAAAGAGTCCAACCAGATCATGGGTTTTTAACCTTTTGTGTGTTCTAGACCCCTTTGGAAACAGTATGCTAAAAACTATTGATAGATCCCTTCCCAGAATAATGTTTTTGAATGTATAAAATACAATATATAGCATCACAAAGGAAACTGATCATTTTGAAATATAGTTATTAAAAATTTAAATAAAATCACAAATACCCTAATTTTATATCACAAATCGTTGGTATTGTTCATGAACTTTTGTTCATGTATTTGAGAATCACACTTGAAAATGAACTCTCCTGCCAGCTTCACAAAGGTGCAGCTCACTTAGCAATGAATGTTAAACATATCTTCAAGTATGAGGTACAGCAAAATCACCTCTGCCCCATTTGCCTCCCTCTTCTCCATCTGGTCAATTAGTCAACTAATATTTGTTAAACAACTATGATGTGTTAAAGCTACTGACCCTGTTCCTGGGAAAGACGGTGAGGTAGGGGAATTCAGGATTGGAAATTGTAGCAGTGACCAGAAGCTTTCCATTATTTCTTCTCTGTCTGTAGCATGTAGCAAGTGGACACACTCATTTTAGAACTATAGAATCTCATAGAGGGAATGGCCTCAGAAACCATCTGGATAAACACCTTTCCTAATGTGTATGTCCCTTCTACAGAAGACCTCATGAGTAATCTTCCAGTCTCCTCTTGCGTGGCTTGAGGAAAGGAAAGCTCATTACTTCCCAAGGCAGCTCATTTCATTCTTTGACAGCTCTGGTTGCTAGAAGGCTCACATATATATTCATATTCATTCATATATATGCAAATATGTGATGTACGGATATCTATAGTTAAGCAGAAATGTATATGATAGCTAACTATATTCTTGTACACACATACACACATGTATGCACAGATACATACATATGTACACGCATGTATGTGTATATACACATGTACACACATACATGTGTATGAATATATACATATTATATAATTATATAATATATTTCGTGTGTTTGTGTGTGTGTGTGTGTGTGTGTGTGTAAATGTCACCTCCTTGTAACTTCAATCCATTGCTCCCAGTTCTCTTCTTGGTAGTTATTCATGATAAAATCAAATTCCTGTTGCATGTAACAGCCTTTCAAATAATGAAAGAGAGCTTTGAAGATTTCCCCAAGTCTTCTCAGTCAATAAACATGAAGTCAATAAACATAGTATATGCCCGGTGCTAGATACTCTGCATACAAAAGACAAAAAAAATCCCATTCCTGCTCTCAAGAAGCTCACAGTCTAATGAAGGCTACTCCATGAAAAAAACATATAAACAAGATCTAGACAGGATAAATCAGGGATAGTCTCAGAAGGAAGGCCCTAGCAATAAAGGGACTTGGGAAAGACTACTTGTGGAAGATGGGATTTTAGCTTCTTCTTAAACTGCCTCTGTTCCTCCAATTCATTCTGAGATGTTATGGTATAGAGTTCTTCACCATCCTGGTCACCTAGCATATATCCTAGCATACCAATACCTCTCTTAAAACATGGTATGCACAATTCAACATGTTGACCCTGAGTATGATCTGACTAAGAGCCACAAGGGCAGGGTCCACATTATTCTTAAACTGTGTAGTCTTCCAGTGATTAGGACAGTGCCCTACAGGAATTAGGGCAATGAATTTGAATTAATTGGAGTCTTGTACTGGGGGTGCAACACAGTGAGAGGTATGGCAAACAGGCAGTGGTGACTGACGGCAGAAGGAAGAGACAGGAAATGACTAATTTGAAATGTATTTGCTGATTATGACAACCGAAAGTAGTTGTTGAAAATTTCAGTGGGCAGTTTTTATTTTCCTAAATGGTAGAAATTTAGGTTTCTGAGGATGTAGGGATAAGATTAAAAACCAACCCAACACTGGGATCATATTGGAAGGTGAGAGGAAAGTGAAAAAGGAGACGGCTCAGATTTCATCCATAATGATTTTTTTCTCCTACAAGTACAAAGTGACATACCAGGCATGTTTGATTTACAAAGTAACAAGAGATGCCATATTACGGGGAAAGATCTATCATTTGGGAAAAGCCTTCAATTGACGAGAAGCCATATTACCATTATTATTGGTGGTGGTGGTAGTGGTGGTGGTAGTAGTAAAATATTAATAGCAATAATATCTTTCCACAACCACCTTAGTCATCTAAGAATTTAATCCCTTTATTGAAAAGACATTTCCTATCTTTCTCCTTTCCCCACATCCCTAAAGGCATAAAAGAGAAAAGTGATACAGATATACTGATGAATTAATCCACTTTGTGCCACCCACTTGAGGAAAGTTTCTTTAGAGGAATGATCTAAGAGTACTGATACTTTGTGGGTTCTCAAAACAATTTTCATAAAATCTTAAAAAGCTGGCATTTCCTACAATGATGAGTGTATTGTCATCTGAAACATCTTTTACACTAGGGAACTTGGTGGGCTGTAAGTTTTTCAGCCTATGTGAAAGGCGAGATTGGACGGTGTATTTATTTGGGTATTGATTTGGTTTTGTGGGCAGAACCCATGTAGATGGATGCCTTGCTTCATATTCAGAGGTGACACCAAGAACCATGATTTCTATCAGCTGTGGCTGAAAAGATGGCGAGGTGACTCACTCTCCTTTGCGCAGGAGCCCGCGGATCATGTGGTATCTTCAGCCCCAATCTGTCATGCCTGACGTTATTTCCAGCTCTGACTCTTAGGACTCTTAGGATTCTGACTCTGGGGTTCCCTTTGCTTTCTGCCTGGTCTTTCTGTCCTCACCACCAGCCGTTCTGACTTCTCAGCTACAGTTTCCTTTCCAGTTTCTTTTGAAATTGGGCCTCGGGGGTATCTTCTGAGCTGTTTCTTCTGCTCACTTGTGGTTACCCCCACTTCCTTTCCCCAGACAGCAAGTATGCAATTTAGATTGTTAATCTCTTTCTTGAACCCTCTTTGGCATTCCCCATCAGCAGGCTTCCATTCCCTGACTCATTGCTTAGGAAAGAATCAGGTAAATACCCCAGGAATAGGGTGGCTCTTTGTTATTCATCTTTGGGTCACGGGCAAGCATGGCCCAAATAAAACTAAAGAGTTGGAAAGGAAAACCAGGCCTTGCCTGAATGTTTCATCAGAACTATTTGATTTTTTAACAAAGGCAATGATTTGTATGAATAACTCACATTTATATGGTGATTGGCAGTTTACAGAGGGCTTGCTTCACCACCATCCTGGAATGGTAGTTCCAATAGCATGACTTATATTTCCATAACAGGAGGCTGAGGTTTGGGAGAGGGTTCAGTGACTTGTCTATCCTCTCAAGGTAAGGGGCAGAGTTGGGAGTCCAGGCTAGGTGCCTGGTCTAGTCTTTTTACTCCAAATCTCTTTTGATAAACTCATTTTCTGTTGGAAATTGGCTTAGTAATGATGCCATCAATATATTTAAGTTCTTAGAGTTAAGAAGGAAATTCGTTTTGGTCCAGACCTATGATTTCATTGGCATAGGAATTACCAGGTGAGGAAACTCCCTCTCCCTATGCAGATTGCCACTTCTTCAATTTATTTTCTTCGTAATCCAGGGACATAGAGTCGGTCCATAATTACTTAAGCTCCTACTATGTGTCAGGACCTGTGCTAAGTGCTGAAGATAGAAAAGGCAAAAAACAGACCCTGTTCTCAATGACCTCACAGGCTAATGGAAACAAAATGCAAATTGTGCGGGAACAAAATATTTACAGGGTGGCATTTTAGTTGGGACTTGAAGAAAGCCAGGAGGCAAAGATAAAGAGGGAGAGAATTCTAGGCATGGAATTAAAGTGAGTGAAATTTCAGGGAGTCAGGAGATGGAAGTGTCTTCTGTTAGAAACAACAGAGAACAGTGTTGCTGGATTGTAGAGTACACATTGGAGAGAAAGGGGGTAAAAAGCTTGGGAAAGTATATGTAGGAAGGGGAGGATGTTGGTGGTTAGGTTATGATGGGCTTTGAATGGCAAACAGAGGATTTTATATTTGATCCTAGAGTTTTATTTTATCCACTGAGTTTATTGAGTAAAGAGGTGGCACGGTCATACCTCTGTTTCATTGCTCATGATGGCAGCTGAGTGAAAGATGGACTTTAGTGAGGAGAGACTTTTGGTAGGAAGACCAACCAAAGCCAGGTGTGAGATGATATGGGCTGGTGGAATGACAGGCCAGGCTGGATGCAGAAGTTTAGTAACTCGTCCCAGATGAGTTACAAGCAGGGGGGTGTCAGAGGTGAAACCCAAACCCTAGTCTTCCTTTGTGGCCAGCTCTATGTCTATTATACCAGGCTGCCCTGCTAGGAAGGAAGATTAGAAAATAAAGACAACCCACTTTATAGACAGTGGAGACTGGCAGGTTAATTAGCTCATTTCCCGTTCTATACTCCCTGTACTGACTCCTTGTGTTTACAAAATTTTTCATATCACACACCATTCTTTCACCCAATAACAATAAATTAATTTTTATGCAGGAGTGTTTCTGGAAGTAATGAATTATTCCCTGGTGTCTGGAGGGTTGTTGTTATGTTGAGAATCTGTGATTTGGAAAATGTATGCGCAGAAGCTCCCTACTTGATATGAAAGACTTAGTGAAATCAAATTGATTTTGCATTTTAAAAATCTAACAAATAAAATTAAAGAAGGAAATCTGCTCAATTTGTCCAGCAACAAGACAATATTTCTACATGGTGGTAAACAATATGAAGGAAATATTTTCTGCTATATCTTTACTTAATGACTTAAGAGAAGAAGTGTGGGATTGTAGGTAGCAAACTGGCCTTGAAATCTGGATGGCCTTGGACCATGCCCTGCCTCATATGCACTGTACTCTAGGCAGCTCTTTAAAATTATAGATTGTATTTATAACATTCATTTGCAGAGGGTTTTTCCGCACCTGGGAGTTCCCAAACCAATGAAATCACAAGTCCAGATCCTATCTTTGGAGGCTTGAATTATGTCATTTCCCTTGGGCTCTCCCCTCCACCCTTGTTCATATGAGGTTCACAAATGTTGAAAGGACTTTAAAATGAACTCAACCAAAATGAACTTATTTTAGGAATGGAATTAGTCATGCAGAGCAGAATTTATGCCTAAAGAATGTGGTGATACATTTTAGATGGGTTAATTACTGTTCATCTGCAAATTTTACTGATATTGGTAATGTGGCACTTAAAACTGAATGTCTGTGGACATTAACATGGACTATGAATTTGATTGAATTATTTTAATTAACTATGCATGTAACACTATGTTAGGTACTTTGGGGGCATATCAAATAAGTATAAGATTCAGTACCTACCTTCAAAGCAGTCTGACTAGGGAAACAAATCATTCCTATATACTGTATTTAAAAAGCAATAGAACCACTCTCAATGTTCCTCTATGTTTACCCCTCCAGGAAGTTTTCAGTCTTTCTCTCCAATCTTTAATCTTTCAGCCTTCTCTCCAATTATCAGTCTTTTTTCTCTAGTTTTTTCCCTATTGCCTGCCAACAGGCTAAGGTCTTCTTCATTTAAAAAAAAATTCTTCAGTGATTCATCCCCTTAAGCTGCCTTTCCAGCTTCTCAGCCAAACTTCTGTCAATAACTATCTATGCTCTCCCTCTATTTTCTCATCTCACACTCCTTCCAGAGGTTAGTCTGTGTACCTGGCACTGTGGGCATCTTCTGTGAAACTTGTCCCATAGACATCTCTACCTCAATATCTTCAAAACAGAACTTATCTTCCTCCCGATTCCTTACACCAAATGCTTCTATTTCTATTGAAGACAATATTGTCCTTCAAGTCTACCAAATTTGGGACCTCAGAGTCTTCAGGTAAAAAACCTTCAGTGGCTAAATATCCAGCTTGGCCTACACAATATGACTCCAGTCTACCTTTTTTTTTTTGGAGGCAAGGGGTTGAGTGACTTACCCAGGGTCATACAGCTGGCATGCATCTGAGGTCAGATTTGAACTCAGGTCCTCCTGACTCCAAGACTGGCTGTTCTATCCACTCTGGCACCTAGCTGCCCCTCCATTCTACTTTTCCAGACATTTCACCTTGCTTCCCTTCATGGACTCTATCTTCTGGTCTAATGGGCCTATTTGCTGCTCCCCAAACTTTGAGTTTTGTCTTGGCTTCTGTTCCTTTCCAAAGGCTTTGCCCCTTGCCTGAAATATGTCCCTTCCTCATCACAGCCTATTGGAATCCCACTGTTTCCTATGGGAAACTTTTCTGGTCCCCTACCCCACCCTAGAGTTCTTTTTCTCCCCAAACGATCATGTATGTACTTATCATTTTCCAAGTTGTATTTTCCAATATAATTTAAGCTCCTTGAGCATAGAAATTGTATTCTCCAGGTCTTGTATATACAGTGCCTTGAACATAGTAATTCTAGTAAAACATCTGCGAGAAATTTGTCTTTTGTCTGACCCCTCACCTCTCCTTTTAACTAGTGCTACCTATTATCATTTTGGTAAAGTTTGCCCCAAAGGCATCTCAAACACAAAATGACCAAAACAGAGCTCATTAATCTTCCCTTCCTCCTCCTAACTCCCCTATTTCTTTTGAGGGCACCACCATCCTTCCACATCCCAGGTTTAAAACCTAAGAACTCTGCCATTATCCTGTCAGCTCCTCAGTCTTGTTGCATCTGCCCCCAGAACATCGCTTGCATTTTGTCCCTTTTTCTATGCTTGGCTAGCTACTTCCATAAGTCTCAGTTTTCTCGCTTGTAAAATGAGGTGAATAATGCTCAAATAATCTCAGCATGATCTTAGCTCTGTTTCACAGAGGAAAGGACTTTATATACTAAAAGGTAGCAAATAAACAGGAGCCATTATTAAAGAAAGATGTAAACAGTTTGTAAATATCTACCTATAGTATAAACAGATGGAGACAGACAGACACACAGACAGATGGACCAGGCGGGGGGCAGGTGGACAGATGGGGGGGGGGGTGGACAGACAGAGAGAGGAAAAGACAGAGAGACAGAGACAGAGAGGGAGAGAGAGACAGAGACAGAGAGGGAGAGAGAGAGACAGAGAGACAGAGAGAGAGACAGAGACAGAGAGAGAGACAGAGAGAGACAGAGAGACAGAGAGATATACCGACAGACAGACAGGCAGGCAGATAGACTGATTGATACAGATAGGCAGGCAGGCAGATAGATAGATAGATAGATAGATAGATAGATAGATAGATAGATAGATAGATAGATAGATAGAAAAGAAGGAAGGAAGGAAGGAAGGAAGAAAGAACAAAAGAAAGAAAGAAAGAAAGAAAGAAAGAAAGAAAGAAAGAAAGAAAGAAAGGAAGGAAGGAAAACAGAGCAAACACATTAATCACTTACCATATACTTGTCCTTAGAGATACAAATACAGTAAAACAATATGCATACCATTTTCAAGGAATTCTCATAGGAATCTTCTAATAGCAGAGTAGCTGGGAGAATATCTCAACGTGATGAAACACAAGTCTCCTGGTCCCTAATACTGGAAATCCTCCACTTCATTTTTTACTTTTATTCCCCTACTTTTTCCAATCTCAGCTTGACCATCAATTGAGAGAAAGCAGGAAGAACTTCATTGTCTTTTGCATGAAGATCCAAAGAGCGGTGATTCTCTCCTTGCCATTTCAGCTCTTGGACCCTTTCGTTTCAGCCCAAATCTCTCTAATTTCTTCTCATACCCCTATTTTCTTCTTCTTACCCCATGTCTCTTTTTCATCCCCTTCCCTCAAGTCTTTTCTTATTTTTCATCTTATCCTGTCTGTAACAATTGCCATCTGTTAATAGACAGTATAGGTCATAGACTTAGTTAGAAGGAGCCTTAGACTCGATTTAAATTTCCTCATTTTAACCAAGAGGAAACTGAGGAACAGAGAAGTCAAATAACCTAACCAAGCTTGTACAGCCCCAAAATATCTGAAACAGAATTAGAACTGGATAGTTTTCCTATCCAGCTAGATTTGTAAAGCTAGCCTGAAAAGACTGTCTCCTCTACATATCTTGTCTGTAAATCAAGTAGCTACCACCAGGTGAAGGTGACATGCTTCTGATTTCCCTGGTACTCTAGGCAACTTTCTAAGACTTTGAACTTGTAGAGATGAGTCTGACCAGCTTTTGTATGACCTTCTTTTTTAGGGAATTCCTTACATCAGTGAAATCACAGGTTCAATAACTATCTCTATCCATCCCTACCCCTAAAGATTTAGCCACTAGTGATATGAAATGTTTAAGTGACAGCTATATCAGAGCAAGATTCTATATAAACATAATTTATAAAATACATTTACATAGCATTTTAGTATATTAAAATTTTAAATTAAAAATATTAAATTTTATATATACACTTACTAAATCTCACTTGTTTTATTGATCATTGTTTAATTTAAATATGGTCCTCTTCACTTTTTCTACAAGGGCAGCTTTAGATTTTTTTTCTTCTCTTATGCTATTTTGGATATATAAAACATCCAAGTCCAAACAAAGTAGGTCTTGTTTAGGGATTTGCTTCTGTAGTGTTTCATCTGCTTACTTGGCTTCAAGGAAGAGCCATTACCAGCTAGATTAAGAATCATCATCGTAGTGAATTTCTAATCTTATACAACTCATCTCTTCTAGGTTCATATTGAGTTGGATGTAATGAAAGGAGATTCTTAACCACATACGATGGGATCATGTTGGTTAATTTTACAACACATACAGGAAAGACTACTGGGCATTTAACCAAAGCAGTCAATATTAGAAAGGTCCCGTATACACCCATATATTCACAGCAGCTCTTTTTGTAATAGTTAGGGAAAAGCTAGAAACAAAACAACCCATGGATTGGGAGAAAGGTCAAACAGACCAAGGCACAATGTATAAATGTCACTGAATTTTATTGTAGTATAAGAAATGATGAATATTGGAAATTCAAAGACATGTGGCAAGACCTGTAGAAACAGATGAGGACTGAAATAAACTGAAGGAGGAGAATGATATGTACATTGATTCCAGTAACACAAGGAAGCCAAACTGCAGTTACTTGGAATGATTAATCTTGGCCCTAAAGAAGAGCTAACGAAAAAGCTGGGGACTATTGGTATGGAATGTCGGATACATTATCAGAGATGGGTTTTTTGTTAGTTGGAGGGTTAAGGTGAAGCATAATAGTAAATGATTATGGAGTAAAAGAAGTCATCAATAACTTTTAAAAAGGAGTTTAAGGAGGCAAATAGGAAATCAATCTTGGAGAAAAAATCTGCAACTGCTTCTGCTATGTATAAACCCATCAGTATGGGACTATGTGAACCATGGGACTAAGTCACAATTGTGGATTCATTTCATGTTACTTGGGGCTATAAAAGTTAAGTCATTTAAGTAAGGGTTAAAGGTTGAATAACTTCTGTCACTAAATAATGTTAATGATACTGAAAACTTGAGCTTGGGAGGAAAAAAAAAGCCTTCTATCTCTTCTATATGTCAGCTGAGTGTGCTACATGCATGCTCCACCATCTTGTCTACCTCTTCCCTAAAAAAAAGCAAGAAGGAAATGAGTTAAGTTTAAAAAGGAAAAAAAGAAAAATGGGTTTGATGTTTTGCCTGATTGCTCTGACCTTAAATTCCTAAGTGAGGTTATCTCCAATCTCAGATGTCAAGTGTAAAGAGTGTTACCTTGAAAGAATGAAGGATTTTTCTGTTATTTTCAAATGGTCAATACTGAGTAAGATAAATTTGGGCAAAAGTTGGGGCTTGAGGGCTATAGATTATACTGCCTATAAAGGTCACTGTATCTTATTAGGAAAATTATTTATTTATAACTGGTCTCTTTGCTGTTGTCCTATTCAAATCAATTGAAATGAGAATCATAACTATATGTAACTGGTGATGTAAGTAATAAGTCAAAAAAAGAAAGACTGAAATTTCAAAATTGTATTTGGCCCTCTACCTAGAATAGGCATATTTAAAGTATCACATTTTTTAATTGTCAAAATACATGACTGGAGATGTTTTAAGATTTAATTCTAAGTCTATTTACCAGCAAGTCAGTTCCTTTATGATGGATAATGGTATTTTCCAGGGGTGGGTTTTGCTCTTTTAAAAAGTAAGAAGATATTTGGTTGTCATGGTCTTGTCCAGAGAATTCGATATTTCAGGGAAATGTAGAAGCTCATTTTGTAATCTTGTCATTTCTTCTTCCTCAGCATTTCTCATGTGTGTTGCCTTTCTCCACTGCCACATCTGCTCCTCTAGAGCATGTCTTCATCTCCTCTCACCAGGACTATCTCAATAGATTGATCCCTTTCTATTCTAATCCATCCTACTCAGCTACCAAAAGGAACTGTCTTTTTCCCCCTTTTAAAATAGTATTTTATTTTTTCCAATTACATGTAAAGACAATTTGACAATTTTATCATTCATTTTTAAAATTAAATTCCGAGTTTCAAATTTTCTCCTTCTCTCCCCACCCTCCTTAAGATGGTAAGCAACTTGATATGAGTTATATATGTATAAGCATATAAAACATATCCATATTAGCCATGTTGTAAAAGAAGAAACAGAACAAAAGGGGGAAAACTATAAAAAAGATAAAAAGTAAAATAGTATGCTTTTCTTTAAAAACATTTTTTTTGGAGGTGGGAAGGCAAGGCAATTGGGGTTAAGTTCCTTGCCCAAGGTCACACAGCTAGTGTGTCAAATGTCTGAGGCTAGATTTGAACTCAGGTCCTCCTGACTCCAGAGCTGGTGCTCTATTCTCTGCACCACCTAGCTGCCCCTGAAAATAGTATGTTTGATCTGTATTCAGATGCCATAATTCTTGCTCTGGATTTGGTCTGTATTTCCCATTATGAATCTTCTGGAACTGTTTTGGGTCATTGCATTTGCTATAAAGAGCTAAGTCAGTCATAGTTGATACTTGCACAATGTTTCTGTTCCTATGTACAATGTTCTTCTGGTTTGCTTTGTAAGTCAAAGGGAGTTTTCTAAAGTTCAAGTCTGACCACATACCTCTCTGTTACCTCCAGGATCAAATATAAAATCTTCTGTTTGGCTTTTAAAGCCTTCCAATGTGACCTCTTCTTATTGTTCCCCACCATGCCCTCTAGAATCCAGCAGCCCTGGTCTTCTTGCTGTTCCTTGGACATGACCCTCCATTTCTGGAAGAAATGTCTTTTGGAATGTTCTTCTTCCTCATCTCTACCTCCCTATACCCATCCTTCCTTCCTGGTACCTTCCTTCCAGAATTACTTTCCATTTACAGTGTTTATACTTTGCACGTACCTAATTATTCATGTTATCTCTTCCATTACAACATGAGCTCTCTTTGAATCCTTTGCCCTTAGCACAGTGTCGGACATACAGCAAACACTCATAACTGCTTCTTAACTGATTGACTCATAGATTTAGATCAGGAAGGGATATGATCTGAGTTCAGCCCCCTAATTTTATAGATGAGGAATCTGGGGGCTCCTGAGATGTAACATGACAAAGATAATAAATGGTAGAGTTGGGATTTGAACCCAGGAGTTCTTTAAAGAATCAATTCATCAAAATGAAGAAGCCATATTTTTATTTTTATGAAATCATTGTTGCATTTTGTGCTGATGCCTGAAAACATTCCTGGGGTTAGAGGCTATATCCCCTTCCTCTCTGCCAAGGATGTTCATCTAGAATCAAACCTACCTAAGGGTTGTAGCCCATCCTTACCATGCAATTACTAATGTGTTTGGATACACAGAATCAACAAGCATTTTTTAGGTACTATTATGTGTCAGGCACTGTACCAAATGTTGGGGCTATAAAGACAAAAAAAATAATACTAAAGATTAAATCAATTGATCAGTCAATAAACATTTATTAAGTGCCTTCCATTTGCCAAGTACTAGGAATACAAAAGAGACAAAAAATAGTTCCTGACCTCACAATCTAATAGGAGAGACAACAGACAAATAAATGTATCCTGAGCAAATACAGACAGGATAAAGAAGTGATTAATAGGAAGAAAGAGTTAGAGTTGAGAGCATTTGGGGAAAGTTTCCAGTAAAAGAAAATATTATAATATGGTCATAAAGGAAGATAAGAAGGTCAGTAGGTGGAGCAGTGGAGGGAGAGTGCTCTAGGCATATGGCGCAGCCAGAGAAAAAGCCCAGAGCCAAGAGATTGAGTGTCTTGTTGGTGGAATGGTCAGGAGGCTGCTGTCACCAGATTGTAGGCAGGGTATATGTCAGAAAGTATGGTGTGAGAAGGCTGGAAATGTATGAGGGGGCTAGGTTATGAAGGGCTTTGAAAGCCAGAGAGGTAATAGGGAGCCCCTGGAGTTTATTGAGTATGGGTAGGGGGCAGTGACATGAGTGCGCTTGTACTTTAGTAAAATCACTTTAGTGGATGGAAAGGATGGATTGTAGTGGAGAAAGACTTGAGGCAAGAAGACCTACCAGCAGGTTAATGCAATAGTAAAGGCATCAGGTGATGAGAGCCTGTACTGGATAGAAGTGTCACAGGAGAGAAAGGAGTATTTCTGAGAGATGTTGCAAAGGTGAAATCAGTTGGCCTTGGTTGACAGCTTGAGAAGTGAGGGATGGTGAGGAATCCAGATGACTCCTAGAATCATGAGCCTGAGGGACTAGCAGGATGGGGTTGACCTTTACAGAAACAGGAAAGGAGGCGGGGAGGTAGGTTTAGGGGGGAAATAATGAGCCCTGTTTTAGACATGTTGAGTTTAAGATGTCTACTGGACATCTAATTCAAGACGTCTGAAAGGTAATTGGAGAGTTGGGATTGGAGGTCATCAGGGAGCTTGGGGCAGGTAAGGGTGATTTGAGACTCATGTACATCTAGGTGGAGCAGTGGATATAGCCCTGGGCCCTCAGTCAGGAAGACCTGAGTTCAAATGCAGCCTCAGACATTTGCTAACTGCAACTATAGGTAAGTCACTTAACGCTGTTTGCCTCAGTTTCTTAATCCGTCAAATGAGCTTGAAAAGCAAATGGCAAACCACCCTAGTTTCTTTGCCAAAACATAACCCCAAATGGGGTCATGAAGAGTCAGATAAGACTGAGCAACAACAGCAGAGATGAATTAAATTCATGGGAGCTGATGAGATTGCTAAATGATGTAATACAGACATTCTTCATTTTATTGAGGTTTCACTATACACACACACACACACACACACACACACACATATATATATATATATATATATATATTTACAAATTGAAGATTGGTGGTAGCCTTGAATCAAGCAAGTTTATTGTCACCATTTTCCCAGTGGTACATGCTGTTTACATTTTGGTAACTTGCTCAATATTTCAAGCTTTTTCATTATTATATCTGTGATGAGTGATCTTTAGAATACTATTGTAATTGTTTGGGTGCACCACAAATGGCATCCATATGAGACAGTGAACTTAATCAATAAATGTGTATGCTCTGACTGCTCCACTGACCTGCCATTTCCCATCTCTCTCCCTCTCCTTGGGCCTCCCCATTCCCTGAGACACAATATTGAAATTAGGTCAATTAATGGTATATGATGACCTCTAAGTGTTCAAGTAAAAAGAAATCAATCTGTATGGCAAACTTCATTGTTGTCTTATTTAAAGAGAGGGCCACATTCTTCCCAGCCTTCATCAGTCCTTGATCAATCAGAAGCCACCAACATCAAATCAAGGTTAAGACCCTCCACCAGCAAAAAGATTACTACTTACCGAAGGCTCAGATGGTGGTTAGCTTTTTTTTTTTTAGCAATAAAGTATTTTTAAAATTTAGACATGTACATTTTTTTTAGACATAATCCTGCTGCACATTTAATAGATTTGTGTAGCAATACATATAGTGTAAACATAACTTTTATATGCATTGGGAAACCAGTGTAATGAGAGAGACAATATACAGACAAATATATACAAAGCAAGCTATATACAGGATAAATAGAAAATACTTGGCAGAGAAAAGGCCCTGGAATAAAAAGGGTTGGAAAAAGCTTCTTGTGAAAGACGGAATTTTCAGTGGGATTTACAGGAAGCCTGGGAAATCAGTTGGTGGAGTTGAAGAGGTAGAACATTCTAGGCATAGAGGGCAGCCAGGGAAAAGAGAGGCAGGATCTTAACCTAGGTATCTCCTGCCTCCAAGTCCAAAAATTTTTTTTATTAGATTTCTGGAAAACGCAGAACAAAATGCTAAAGTCAAGTAGACCTTTGTCCACTCCAGAATGAGGGTCAGTAAGCTTGTAGGACAGATGTCTTCTCTGGGCATCAGGTTTTGGTTGAAGGAGAGGATGACTGTACCCTATTGCACACACAAGGAATATGTCTCCGTAATTGTAGTTTCCTGGTGGCCTCTGCCTGTGTTGATTTGGCTTTTTCAGCACCTAGGGACCCATTCATGAATCAGGCCCTAGGATATCTGAAATGGACAAGAGTCATCCCCCTGGGACCTGCCTGATTTGTCTCCATCGGGAGATGAGGGAGGTCAGGTCTCTAAAAGGTAAGTACACTTGTTTCATATCCTTGCTGTTAGGGCTCAGTAAACACCCTTCCATTAATTGTTCAATGACCTAAAGGTACCTTATTTCATGCCAATATCAAACCTGAACTAGCAGGGTTTCAGTCAGGCTTGCCCCAATTCTTTTCCACCCAATGAACTCCAGTGCCTTCTTAGCAAGTGTAAAATCCTTTGTCTGGCTTTTAAAGCCCCAAATTATCCCTTTTTTTTGCTTTTTGTTGAAGGGGGGAGGCAGGACAATTGGGGATAAGTGACTTGCCCAAGGTCCCTTGGCTAGTATGAGGCCAAATTTGAACTTGGATCCTCCTGACTCCAGGACTGGTGCTCTATTCACTGTGCCACCTAGCTTCCCCCTACATTTCTGATCTTTTTACACCTTACTCTCACATCCCTCCTTCCTCACACTCCATGATCTACTGACATTGGCCTTCTTCAACTCCCAGCTTCCACCACTCTCACTGGCTGTCCTCTCATGTCTTGAATTCCCTCTGCCTCCTGGCTCCCTTCAAATCTTGGCTAAAATCTCACTTTCTACAAGAAACCACCAGTGCCCACCCTCTGAGAGCACTCTCTCTCTATATATATTTTGTTACATGTGGTTTACCTTAGTTTTTGTGCCTGATTTGTGGCAGAGCATTCTGAGCTTATACTGGTCTGATCAGCCGCAGTCAGACACACTGTAACTCAACCCCAACAGGATGATGTCATTTTGGTCCTCTTCAAGAATGAAAGACAGCAACCAACCCTATTCAGATGGGAGTTCTTGACAGGGACAGGTTTTGCCCCTTTTTTTGTATGCCCAGCTCTTAGCACGGTGTCCAGTATATAATATGTGCTTAATAAATGGACTGATTCATATAAACATTCCTTTCCTCTTTCTTTGATCTGTTTGGAGATATAGACCTAGTAGTAGGGTCAGTTGATATATGTACAGTTTCATAACTTTGGGGCTCAGTTCCAGGTTGTAGAGCAAAGATTCTTAATTTGGGGTCAATGACTTGGTTTTTAAAAATGCTTTGATGATTGTATTTCAATATAATTCATGGTTTCACTGCATTTCCAATTAATTTCATTATATTTCAATGTAATTCATGGTTTCCTTTGTAATGGCATGTAGTTTATACATGCACTTAAAAATATGATGCTGAAAGACTTGATAAGCCTCACCAGGTTGACTGTCCAAAGGGTCCATGATGTACAAAGAAATTAAGAATTCCTCCCTTCACTAAATGTGACGCCAGAGCAGGGCAGGTCTCCTGGTCTCCAATTTTTCCAACTAATACATGTAATACATGATTTCCACAGGGTTCTCTGCCAGGACCATATATTTAATTTTTTATTACTGTTGGCTACTAATGTATGAGAAAATGTGTGAAAAAATTCTATGTAAACTATAAAGCATTGCATAAATGTTAGCTATCACCATAATTGACATCCCTAAGTTCCATTACTTAATTAGTTTCATTAAATAGCAGAATGGCATGTCTATTAGACAGGATTTGCTGGTATGTTTTATTTTTAAGCAATATCAATTAGTCTTTCTGTCTCTGTCTCTGTCTCTGTCTCTCTGTCTCGGCCTCTCTCTGTCTCTGTCTCTATCTCTGTCTCTCTCTGTCTCTGTCTGTCTGTCTGTCTGTCTCTCCTTTATTTAACTACGTATGTAGTTCTAGGCTCCCTCATCCTAACTCTTTCTGTTGCTCCATTAGGTCCTCCTAGACAGGGCCATCTGCTCCAACAGTCACGGAGTGAGACAGAGTTTCCCTGAAAGCAGATGTGATCACCACAGCACCCCACTCGTACCAACCAATAACTGTGGATGACCTGCCAAGTTACTTATGGGTTCCCAGAGTTCTGTTACATTTCCCTGTAGCACCAAAATGCAGTAAAATGATGGGTAAGAAGCTCGTTCATTTCTTCACTGATTCACTCACATACAGACTCAGTGCCTGCTCGACGATGGATGGTGATGGACATAAAGAGTAGTAGGCCTCGATTCCTCTTCCCAGAGACTTTAAGGTCTGTGCTATTCTCTCACAGTAAGAAGCAGCAAAGCCCAGTGGATGAATGGATGGCCTTGGAATCAGGAACTCTTGGACTTAAGTTCTGCCTTTGACACACCAGCTGTGTGGTCCTGGACAAATCTTTCAGTGGCCTCCAGCAATTCTCTGGGACCATAATAGTAGCCAGTATTTTTGCAGCACTTTAACAGTAAACATGTTGTCTCGTCTGATCCCTATAACAGCCCTATGAAGTAGGAACAAAGGAAGGAAGTGTTTACTAAGGGCCTACTATGTGCCAAACGCTATGCCAAGCACTTTACAAATATTATGCCATCTGAATAATGGAATTAGCTGTCCTCCCGCATCTTGGATTTGCAACAACCCTGGGGGTAAGGTGCTGTTATTATTCCCATTTCACAGATGAGGAAACTGAGGCAAACAAGATAAGTGACTTGGCTAGGGTCACAGAGCTAGTAAGTGTCTAAGACTGGAATCCATCTCAGGTTTTCCTAATCCAAGTCTAGTACTAAAGGACTAAATACATGCCAGTTTACATTATTAGATAGGGAATTTATAGTTCTTAAAACCAGTGAAATTGTAGGCCCTGACTATAAATAAATAATAGCTATGGCAATAATCCTGATTCTTCTTTTCTGTCTCCCCAAGGCAAACTCAACATCTGTTTCAAACCAAAGAGGAGAAAAGAAAAGCCTTTACTGACACCCTGCTAGGTCAAGGGGCTCTCTATTTCCTATGCACACTGCTGCCTCAGTCTGGACTTATTACCTGGTTTAAGGGAAGCAGGCCCAATATTATTGTACCCTATAAACCAGTGCTGGCCTATGAAAGCAGCAGAGGTTGGCTCCTGGGCTCTCCCAGACCACACATCCTCTCCCTTCAATTTGCCCCAGAACCACTTCTCCTTAGACTGAGTGGGGAAGACCTGGGACAAGATAAAAAGGGGAGGCAGGGGTCCAACAGCAACAAGATGGTGCTGCCTTGTGGAGCCATAACAAAGCTGCTCCATTGAAACCTCCCCTTCATGGAAAGTCCATTAACCTTTACAAGCACAGCTGGCTCTGTTTTCCTGTCCAGTGCTGCCTGATGTTTTTGTTCACCTGTTTTTCCTTTTGTCTCTCCACTGGGGGTCTGCATTTAGCATTTCTTTCTCATATTTACTCTTGATGCATATTATAGCCTTGCATGACTACATTACACTACCATTTACACTTAGCATTTAAAAGTAAATCTTCTGTCAAATGAGATTATCTATAAAGCACTTATCACAATGCCTGGTGCTTAATAAATACTTTCCTTCCTTCCTTCCTTCCTTCCTTCCTTCCTTCCTTCCTTCCTTCCTTCCTTCCTTCCTTCCTTCCTCCCTCCTCTCCATTCCTCCCTCCTCTCCATTCCTCCCTCCCTACTCTCCCTTCCTCCCTCCCTACTCTCCCTTTCTTCCTTCCTCCCTTCCTTCCTTCTTTCTTCCTTCCTTCCTTCCTTCCTTCCCTCCTTCCTTCCTTCCTTCCTTCCTTCCTTCCTTCCCTCCTTCCCTCCTTCCTTCCTTCCTTCCTTCCTTCCTTCCTTCCTTCCTTCCTTCCTTCCTTCCTTCCTTCCTTCCTTCCTTCCTTCCTTCCTTCCTTTCCTCCCTCCCTCCTTCCTTCATTCCTTCCCCTTTTTTTCTCCTTCTGGGTCACAGACCCCTTTGACAGTCTGGTGATGCCTACAGATCTCTTCTCAGAATAACATTTTTAAATGCATAAAATCAAATAAATAGGGTTAAAAAGGAATCAGATTATATTAAAATAAAGACTTTTTTTCCTCTCCAAGTTGACAGCCCCCTCCACATCTATCCTTGGACTTACAAGGGCTTAAGAACTCAAGTAAAGAATCCTTGTTATAGGAAAAGGGAACTAACTGTTCTAACCAGTTTCCATCAAATTAGTGACAGTTGTGGTTCTAGAACTCAGATCTTCTTGACTCCTAGAGACAGACAGATGTTGCAGTAGATAAAGCTCTGCTCCTGGAGGCAGAAAGACCTGAGTTCTAATCCACTCTTAGATATTTCCTAGCTGTGTGACTCTGAGCAAGTTACTTAACCTCCATCTACTGTTAGCTCAACTGAAAAACAGGAATCATAATAGTAGCCCTTCACAGGGTTGTTATGAGGATCCACAAAACATTTGGCACACAGTAGGAGCTTAATAAATGTTTATTCTCTCCCTAGTCCAGCACTTTCTGAGCTACCTGGTCAATAATTTATCAAGCACCTATGTGGTACTTATTGCGCTAGGCGATAAGGATACAAAAGCAAAAATGAAATAGTCCTTTCTCTTATGGAGTTTATATTATCTCTTAGAGAAGAGCCTGAACATAGACACACATATGCATGCATATATATATATACACCTATATATGTGTATATATATGTATATGAATACATATAAATGAATGTGTATAAAGTTATTCTTTTCTCTCCTCCTCCTCCTGACCTTTCCCCTTTCCCCCCACCTAACAGCGAGGGAATGACGTCTGAATCTGGAATGGAGGGGAGGCTGGGAGCTCAGGATTCAGGCAGGGAGATCACAGTCCACACTGAGTTTGCTTGAAGGGAAGATTGAACTGCTTCCACAAATGCGTCCACAGTTTCCCCCGTGGCTTTCTCTCCTGTCTCTCCCTCTTACCCCAGCCTCATTGGGTGCATATGTTGTGCGATTGGGACTAAGTGGAAAATGTTGCTGATTCAGATCATTGGACTGGTTAACCTCAGTGGATGCATTCATGGTTGACTCATTCACCTAAAATGTCACAATTCTCCAGTCATTTCCTGTTCATCTGTTTACAGATCAAAGAGAATAAAAACATCTATAAATCCTCAGTCCTGCCCCAGTCAGGCTGAAGAAAGAAAAAAGTTTCAGCTTAACAGACTTAGAGGAGGGGAATCTGCCAAGTAGTTTTAGCATCATTGACAAGGCCAATGCACGCAGCAGGGCTAATGCCGGCTCTCTAGGTTTTAATTCTAAAACATAACAAGATACCATCTAGTCTGGTCAGAGGAAGCATCACTGCCTTCGCCTTTGCTTGGAGATGCTGCTTAGGCCCTCCCTGGCCCCTCCAGCTGTGGTTCTGGCCCCAACTGAGTTCACACTCCTCCTGGATTGATGTGGCTCAGTCTCCTCTGACATTTTTGTATTTCTTTTGACCCTTTCACGCCACCTTTTATTATCTGAATTTTTTTGTCAACCACTAACTCCTACTTAACCTACATTACACTTCCTTCAGATCATGCTTTAAAAACCTTTGTGATACAATTATTTCCAATTTCTTCCCTTTCTAACCCATTCTCCACACGACTGCCAACTACATTTCCCAAAACATAATTCTGACCATGCTACTCCCCTCCTTAAAAACTTCTGTGGCTCCCCATTGATTTTAGGATAAAAGACTCAGCCTAGCATTTGAAACCCTCCCCTCCCCACTCTAGTTCCCAGTGACTTTTACAGATTTATTTCACATGGCACCTATTCTTGCTGTCCACATTCCAGCCAAGCTGGCCTCCTAGTCATCATCCCTGACCTTCACATTCCATTTTCCATTTCCATGCTTTCATACAGGCTGTCTCCTAGGTCTGGGATTCACTTCCTCCTCCTTTATTTCCTTTCAGAATTTCCTGTAGGATTCCAAATTCTGTTCAGGTACCAACCCGTAAAGCAGCGGTTCTCAACATTCCTAATGCCGCAACCCTTTAATACAGTTCCTCATGTTGTCATGACGCCCAACCATAAAATTATTTTTGTTGCTACTTCATTACTGTAATTTTGCTACCATTATGAATCTTAACATAAATATCTGATATGCAGGATATATTTAAATTGAACATAACCCACAAGGTTGAGAACCGCTGCCGTAAAGGAAGTCCTATTACTCCCTAAGCTTCCTTAGTGGATTATGCTCTTTTCTCACTCAAATTACATATAAATATTTGTGTGTATATATGTACACATGTGTATATATGTGTATGTGTACATACCATATGCGTGTGCACATATGTGCATGTACATGTGCGTGCATATGTGTATATGTGTATGATATATATGCATATGTATATACATATATATGTGAATTATAGTTGCTTGTTTTTGTATACCTTGTGTTGCCCTTCCCACCCCCAGAAATATGTAAGTTCCCAGGGCCATGGCCTGGCCCACTTTTTGGCTTTGTTCCCCAAGTGCCTACAATGGTGCTTTACCCCTACTAGTCCTTAATAAATATTAAATAATTGTAGATGGCATCATGTTCTTGTAAAGTTGATTCTTTTCACTCCAGAGTAAGGCTTTATATTTATGTCCATTAAATTACATCTTATTATATTTGATCCATCATTCTATCCTCTAAAGATCTTTTTGGATATTGATCAAATATTTGATCTCTCTCAACTTCATCTCATTAATAAATTGATTTTTAAAATTCCAAACGCAAGTCTTTGATTTAAAAAACAGAAACCAAATAATTTAAATAATACAGGGCCCAAAGTAGATTCCTGAAATAGTCTACTAGAGACTCCCTCCAAATTGATATTGACCCACTTAGGACTGCCTTGTGGGCTGGTTATTTGATTAATTCTGATTCACCTAGCTGCACTGTTGTCTAGTCCATATCTCTTGATCTTGTCTACATGGAGAACATGAGGGACTTTGTCAAAGGCTTTGCTGAAATCTAGGTGTGCTGTGTCTATAGCTATTCACTCATCTGCTGATCCAGTGGTTCTCAAAGCATGGTCCAGGGACCCTCAGAGGTCCTTTTGGTGGGATTCGTTAAGTCAAAGCTACTTTAATAATAATACTAAGATGTTTTAATTTCTAATATGGTAAATATAAAGATATGATAATGTTTGGTACAATTAATATATAGTATAATTAATATGGCATGATAAATATTTTACCTTAAAGTGCTATATAATACTATGTGATAGGATAGGATATATAATATATATATATATAACACATACACAATAATCTAGATTACTATTGTTATATTTCTTATATTAATGTATTATCACAATATCTATATTATATATAATATTCTATATATACTATAAATATTATATTATTATATATTCTGCTATCATATATACTATATGTATAACCATGTACATGGTTGTATATCATATAATCATATTATATAATAAGCAATGTATTTATATATAAAACCCACATAAAAATTCTGGAATGGGGTTCTCAATAATTTTTAAGAGTATAAAGGTATCCTGAGAACATTTGAGAACCTCTACACTACTTTAGTAACTCTGGAAGGAAACGGAAATGAGATTAATATTGCAAGTCCTGTTTTTTAATGAATACATACTGATTCAGAGTGATCAGGGCTCTCTTTGAGGTAGCTGGGTGGTGTGGTAGGTAGAGTACAACACGGGGAACCAGGAAAACTTAAGTTCAAACCTGACCTAAGAAACTCACAAAGCTAACTTTGCAAGCCTTAAAATGCCATACAAATGCTAGTAATTACTATTATTATCCCTTCTGAATCATTACTAACAATGTTTTTAATATTAGTTTCACTGACCAATGGTTTGTAGACTTTACAGTCTTCCTTTCTGCAATCGATGAAATGACACTTTTTATTTGTATTTAGCAGAGTTATCTGAAAAAAATGGAGAGGGAAAAGTCTGGAGACCCAGAATGGGAAAACCAGTTAGAAGTCTCATGAGACTGTCTAAGGAAAGTTTGAATTAGGGTAGGGGCATTATAAATGGAAAGAATGAAATCAATTCTTTTTCTTGCTGTTCTTTTAAAATTTCTTTTCTGTACATAAACACTAAAGAAGACAGGCATCTCCATATACAAAACAGAACAGAAGAAATGTATATGAAGCTACACATTTTTATTACTTACAGCTTGCTTTTCTTTTCAAGGACATAATAAATTCAAGATGTTATTTTCAAAGCTGACCTGCTTGTCTGTTTCCTACTGACTTTCCTTCTGTTCTCTTCTGTGCATTTTAAATGCTTCAACGACCATCTTTTCTTAGTTTTCTTCTTCTTTTTCATTTTTGTAATCCTATCAATAACCTACTCTAATTCCTGCCTCTCCCCCCAAAAAATGGAAAGAGAAAAACCTCTGTATCAAATATACATATTCCAAAAAAAATTGACACCTTAACGATATTGAAAAAATATAGGCCTTTTTCTGCACCTCAAGTCTTATCACTACTCTCTGTCTGCTTCAGTTATGTAGCACAGTGGACAGAGCACTGGGCCTGAAGTCAAAAAGACCTGAGTTCAAACCCAGCCTTAGATACTCCTGGGGAAATCACTTTAACCCTCTTTGCCTCAGTTTAAACATCTGTATAATGAGCTAGGGAAGGAAACAGCAAACCACTTCAGTATCTTTACCAAGAAAACCCCAACTGGGATCACCAGGAGTCAAACATGACTGAATAAGAACAATATGCTTCCTCACTGGCCCTAGGAAATTGTGGTTGATCCTTGTGCTGATCAAAGGTCTTCCATTCTTAAGTTTTTAAATAATGTTATTTATCTACATTATTCTCAAGGTTCTGCTCATTTCACTCTATATCATTTCATACAAGCGGAAGGGACCAATTCAAGAAATATTATGGAAGAAAAATAAATTAGACTTGCAACTCACTGAATATAGGCAGGGTAACACAGGAGGGAGTGAGATAATTCTTGAGACAAGGGTGTCATTAACAGAAAAAAATGGAAGAAAGAAGGAGGCTGAATGGGGTGGGGGAGGGGAAGATGATGAATACTACTCAATACATGCTGAGTTTTAGATGTTGGCAGGACATCCTGGCAGAGATGGCCACTGGAGCAGTAAACGAATTCCATTTTGTTCCAGAAACATTTTTAAGCACTTAATGATACATAAGGCACTGTGCTCAGCGCTGAGGATACAAAGATTAGAGAAGAGACCGTTTCTGTCCTCAGGACTCTAACAGCTGAGCAGGGGAATAAAAGACACACACATACAAATGAAAATTAGTCTACCAATAGAAGACAAATGAGGTGTAAGAGAAGTGAAGAGGGAGAGGGCGTGTCCAACTGGAGGCATTATAGGAGGATTCATGGAGAAATGGGGTACTTGACAGAATGTAGAATGAAGAGGATTTCATCTGGTGCAGATGTAGAGGGAGTGCAATCTAGGCATGGGGGGTGGTATACACAAATGTATGACGGATTTAGGAAATAGATAGTAGCCCAATTTGTCAGAAACAGAATGCATGTAGAAGACGAAAGAAGGCTGGGAAGAGAGGTTAAAGCCCTGGAGTGGTGTGATAGAAATTTGCATTTTATTCCCTAAGGAAGTGAAGAATTTTAAGTATTGTAGTATCATTGGAAGCATTGTGTATTAGAAACATTACTTTGGCATTAGAGAGAAGGAGGGATGAAGGCAGAGGCCAGTTGTGAGGCATCACATAGGATCGTAGACTCAGAACTGGGGAGGACCTTAGAGGTCTAGTGTGAGCCCACCTCAGCCCACCAGCTGAGGAACCTGAAGTTCAGAGACATTAAGCTACTTGCCTAAGGTCACACAGATAGTGAGTGAGTACCAGAGTCAGGAATCGAACCCAGGTTCCCAGCCTCCAAATCCAGCCCTTTTCCCGCTGTATCACACTGCCTCCCAGTGGACAGTAGTCCAGGTAAGAAGCATTGAGATTGAACTGGGAGGATGGCAAAGGAATTGGAAAAGAGGGAATGGATACAAGAGAAATTATGGAAGAATTAGTAGGGCTTACCAAATCAATTTAGATATATAATTCAGTGTGAAAGTGGGGTAAGGGTGAGAGCGAAGGAATGTTCAAAGATGATTAACATTTCAAGGCTGTATGACTTGAAGAACGGATGTATCATCACCAGAAACAGACAAGTTAGAAAGAGAGCAGGTTTGGGACAAAGATAAGTCCTGATTTGCACATGTGTTTGAGATACTAGAACAACATCTCAGTGGAGGTGTCTAAAAAGCAGGTAAATGTTAAGGTTTGGAACTCAGAGAAAAGATCAAAGCTAGAGAAGCAGATTGGGAGTCTTCCCCACAGAGGTAACAACTGAAGCCTTGGGAATGGATGAATGATCTAAAATAAAAGGCAAGGAGAGAAGAGGACAAATGGAAAAGCCTTGGGGAATGTCCAAGAGGGAAGGAGAAGTTAAGGGGACCCAGAAGGAGCAGTCAGAGAGATCGGAGGGCCCCTTGGAGAAAGAGTGCCATGGAAGTCAAGGAAAGAGGAAGGCATCTGTTGAGAGTGGACTGATAGATGGTGCCAAATGCTGCAGAACGGGTTAAAGTGACCAAAGACTGAGTAGACTCTATTATATGGGAGGCTCTTGGGTTGGACAAGCAGGAAAAACAGTGATTTCAATAGAGTTGGGGGAATAGAAGACAAAGTATAGAGAGTTTATGCAAAAAAGGGATGAGTATAGCCTCTTTCTAGAAGTCTGACAGGAAAGGGGAAAGAAAATGATGGATTTAAGGGGGGCGGTGTTTCGGTGAAGGGATTTTTTTTGGTTTGTTTTGAGGATGGAACATACTTTTATGCAGAGGGAGAAGATGCCACTAGAGAAGCAAGGAAGAGGGCAAGATTGACAGTGAGGCAGAGGAGATGTTTGATGAAACAAAGTCCCAGGAGAGACAGGGTTGAAGGGTTGAGATCAGAGGCTCAGTGAAGGGTTAGCTTTGGCAAGAAGGAAGACCACATGCCTCTGGGCCTATGGGGGAGGAAGAAAGGATTTGAAATGACATAGGGAGCTTTTGAAGGGCTGAGGATGTGGTGAGGGGATTCCCTTTGGGTGGACTTAATTTTCTCAGTAGAACAGACAAGGTTATCTGCTGAGAGAACTGAGGGTTAAGTATGTGGTTAGAGACTTATGAGGAGAGGCAGGCTGGAACAGCATCAGTGGGGAATCATCAGGAGATTAATAAAAGGATTGCTGTGCAGCAATGAGGATCTAGCTAAGTTAGAAAGCATTCATTCAGAGTGAGACACATTAGCACGGTTTGCGACTTCCTCTAGCAACAATGCATTGCTCAGAAGTAAGGCTTAATGAGAGATTGTTGCAATAATCTAGGAGTTAGGTAATAAGGACCTGGGCTTGGGTGGTGGCAGCAGTGACTGATGACAGACTAGATACGGGGGAAGGAGAGAGAAGGGTAACAGATCACCGGACTGTGGTCAGGAAGACCTGGATTCGAATCCAGTATAAGTTACTAGGCAAGTCATCATTGACCTTTCTGAGTCTTGGTTTCCTTATCTGTAAACCCAGCAATACCTGGTCTGTATCTCAAAGAGAAAAAAGATAAAAAGGAAAAGGATCTATATGTACAAAAAATATCCACAGCAGCTTTCTCTGTGGTGGCAAAGAACTGGGCATTTCAGAGATGTCTGTCAATTGGGGAATGGTCGAAGAAGTGGCAGTATATGATGATTATGGAATACTACTATGCTGTAAGAAGTAATGTACTCGTTAATTTTAGAAAAACATAGACTTGTATGAAATAATGAAGAGAAAAACGAGCAGAACCAAAAGAATATTGTATATGGTAATAGCAATATTGTTTTAAGAACAACTTTGAGCAACTGAGGCATTTCGACAACTATAAATAACCAAATTAAACTATGAAAAAATCTATGAAGGGAGATGCTGTATGCAACCAGATAAAGAACTGATAAATAGAAGTATGTATAGGATGATTTTACATATATATGTATGTGTCTATATATTGTGTATCTCTATATATGGATATAAGTATAGGTAGATATAGACATAGACATAGATATAGATAGATATAAATTAGATATAGGTATAGTCATACCTATTTGTAGCTAATGGTAGCCATCTCTAGGGCAGGTATAGGGGGAAGGAAGAAAAAAAAGTGACATGACAACTCTATTATATATTTAAAATAAACAGCAAGTTGTACATAATAGATTTGCCGTTTCATGTATAATCATCTTTTTTTATTCTACTATGTTATGAAAATGTTTATTTTATTGTTTAAATTAAAAATAAAATAAGTAAATGGATCAATTGGTAGAAGACTTGGAAGCGTTTTACTAAGCAAATTGGTGTGTATTTTTTTAAATTCTTTGTTTCAGGGAATCAATAATTAGGATTGAAAGACTCTCCTCCCTCACATTTTCTTATTTGAAAATGAAGGTGTTGTAAAAAGCAAAAGAAAGCAATAATGACTTTTTCGAAGGGAGCGGTTTAGGGTCATAAGATCATAGATTCTGAGCTGGCAGGGACATTGGAGGCCATTGAGCCCAATTCTTTTATCTTACAAGTGTCTTGGTCTGGTCAAAGCTCAGTGTCTGTATCACTGATGATCCTGAGAGACGGATCTCTCAGAGCCCAAGTTCAAACAAAAACCTTCTTGCTTAAAAATATATCCCAAAGCCTTCAGGTAGGAGTAGCTCCTTGGTGGTTCAAAGCTCTTAGAAGTTTGGAATCCAAGTCCTAAAAACTTTTTACTTTTCTTACCCAGAGGACTCCCAGCTATGTCCCAGCTCAATCCACCAGGAGGCAAAATTCACCCAAACTACCCCAGATGTGTACCGCAACTTCCTTGCTCAAAACGGTACTGGTTGGCATTTGTAGAAGGGTGTATGGAGTGAGGAAGGGTGATGTTACCTCACACATTCCCAGTTCCATTCGTCTCCTGGCCTACAATAACAGAAGTTAAATGACTCACTGCAAGCCCATAAACACAGATTAAGTGGCAGAGAAGTGGGAAGGGATGTAGATCTCAAGAGAGGGAAGGCCAGAAGGAACAGAAGAAGGGTTCAAATACAGTTCTTGTAGGCACTCCGTTGGTCAGGGGCATGTTCAGCATCCTGGCTGATGATGCAATTGTTGTACCCAATTCAGTTGGCTTTAAAGCATGGCAGCTCTCAATCTCTGTCATTTTCAATCCCCCCTTCTCTATTGATTCCTTGTCCTCTTCCTATAAACATGCTGTTTCTGTTATCTTGAAAAAAAAAAGATGCTGAAAAGAATAATGGGGAAAAAGGAAGTCAATAATAAAATTAACATCGACTTTGTGGTTTTTCCTAGAGAACATCCATGTATGCACAAATGGAATCATATATGGGCCAATGACTTGGTTCTGTGTCTCAGAATGTCTCCTTCCCTTCCTTCTGAGGGATTCCTGCAGTTTAACAAACCCCAAAGAAATAATTAGGTGTCAGCTTTGCCTAATCCCATCCACAAATGGGCTGGAGCGTCTTGCCCAGAATGTAGAGGTGTCCCTCTCTCTTCTCTCCACTTGGTCTTCACATGAGGCTGAGTGAAGACACTGAGAGTCCCCAGGCTTCCTCGTGATCATCCCAACACAACCCAGCAGGTCCAGATCTCTCCTTTCCCAGGTATTGCCCAGGTCATCTTCAGGGGCACCTCTTGGCCACAATGAAAACAACAGCTGAGAAAGGCATTAGGGGAGAGGTTCAGGACCAGGGCTAGGGTCTGGTCACATAGTCTTCATTTTTCCCTTCATGAATCCTAGGCTGACCTTTAGAAAAAATCTGGATTCTGGAGAGTGCCCTTTGTGATTCACCAGTCAAGCCTCAATGTATCTCCAGCTCCTCCTGACTGGTTTATCTTCAGGAAGCCAGAAAGGGCTGTCCAAAGTCTCAACCTTTAGTTCCTACAACCAGCCAAGCCTGGAGGATGCTTTCTATGCTGCTGCTGTTTAATCCTTTTCAGTTGTGTCCAGCTCTCTGTGATCTCTTTTTGGGTTTTCTTGGCAAAGATATTAGAGTAGTTTGTCATTTCCTTCTCTAGCTCATTTTACAGATGAGGGAACAGAGGCAAACAGGGTTAAATGACTTGCCCAGGGTCACACAGATAGTAAGTATCTGAGGCTGGATTTGAACTCAGGTCCTCCTGACTAGGGCTGCACACTATTGACTGCACCACCTAGCTGTCTGTATGCTTTCTATACATTTTTTAAATTAAACAAGAAATGCTGTTAGCCTAACTTGCACAGGGTGAGGAGTTAGGTATTGCTCTTACCATTCCCTGTTTGGCTATATGGGACAAGAGCTAGGGTAGAAGGAGTATGAGATACTCAGCCTCACACTCTGCCCTCTTGGGTTGGGGAGAAGGAAGCAGAAAAGCAAGCAGGGTGTGTGCTCTTGTTTAGGGGTGGGTATGACAGATCCACAGAGCTCAATCACTGGTCTATGGCTCCAGTAACATATACTGAGGGAAAGCCGTGGAGGTTACATTTAATTACTCTCCTCTTCCTCTCCCCGACCCCTCTTGTTTGTTCTCCTTCCCACACCCCCTGCAAGGGCCTTCCTGAGTTTGCCTTTCCTGGCCTGAAGTCCTTCAAACCATTCAAACTCACTACCCTATGCTTCCTCCTGGCTATATCGGCTTCTTTGACTAGCAAGCTGCGCTCCAGCTAATCTAACTGACTGATCCACCTCAGAAGGACAGTGTTAGACGGCTGTCTGTTGATTGCAGGTAATAAGTCTTTAAGTATTGTTACTATTCCTTGTTGGTTAGCCCAAGGGAATAACTCAATAAGGTAGGGATTTCAGACCAGGAAAGGGTTACCACATTAATAAATCTATGGGTGAGAACGGGATTATTTTATTTTTCAGCAAAAAGGGCTTCGTGGCTACCTCTCAAATGTCACCAAAGATGTGGCTAAACACTCTACTGATGTCACAGGATCATA
>CM053597.1:47895260-47910503 GCA_028646575.1 Pseudocheirus occidentalis
AGAGAGAGAGAGAGAGAGAGAGAGAGAGAGAGAGAGAGAGAGAGAGAGAGAGAGAGAGAGATGGATCCTTTTGGAAGTCTGGGAAAGCATATGGATGGGCCCTTCTCAGAAATATGTTTTTAATGCATAAAATAAAATACATGAAATGCTCAATTTCTGTTACAAGTTAATGAAAATGAAAATGTCAGTTTTTTCCCATCCAAATTCACAGACCTGGGAAATCTGCCTATGTACCCCTAGTTAAGAATGTACAATTTAGTCTGATCCTTTAATTTTACATGAGAAAAACTTGAAGGCCAGAAAGATTATGTCAATCGATCCACATTTATGATGTCCCTACTATGTTCTAGGAACTGTGCTAAATTCTGAGAATAGAAAGGCTAAAATGAAACAGCCTCTAGTATCAAGAAGTTTGGAGTGTCTCAGGGATAATACTAGCAGCAAGAAAGAGGTAAGAGCTAAGTAACTGAGAGGTGCCTTTGAGATGTACTCTGAATAACACTAGGGATCCCAGGCAGTGAAGGGGAAGAGGGAGTGACTTCCAGGCATGGGGACAGTCAGTGGAAAGGTATTAAGGTAAGAATGTCAAGTGTGAGGAAGGTTACGTGGGTAGTGAAGATTAATGATGGGTTTGAACCTAAGTACTCTGATGTCAGTCCTCTTTGGGAATATCTATCTATCTGTCTATTTATCTATCTATCTATCTATCTATCTATCTATCTATCTATCTATCTATCTATCTATCTATCAATCTACCTACTTCTCTCACTCTCTCTCTCTCTCTCTCTCTCTCTGTATAATCTATCTGTATATAGTTATATATGTAGATACATGGAACAGCTAGGTGGTGCAGTGGATAGAGTTCTGGGCTTGGAGTCAGGAAGACCTGAGTTCAAATCCAGTCTCAGACCCTTCCTAGCTGTGTAATCCTGGGCAAGTCACTTTAACCCTGCTTGCTTCAGTTTCCTCAACTGTAAAATGAGCTGGAGAAGGAAATGTCAAACCTTTTTTTTTTTTGGCAAAATCAGTAATTTTGCCAAGAAAACCTCAAATGGGATCACAAATAGTTGGACACAACATAAAATGACTGAACAATGGTGCTTGCAGTTTGTCCTTTGTTCTCAAAGAGGACCATGACATCAGGAACCTGACACGGTGACATGCAAATGAATTGGATTTAAGTGAGGGAGGGCTGTTCGAAGTCACCAGCCTCACTTTCTCCTCTGGAGCCAATTGGGTCCAGTGGCCAGAAATGGATTAGGAAAACTGGATGCAGAGGGGGATCTCAGCCTAGGTCTTTAATTCTGTCTTTAATGGGGTCTCAGTTTGACTGAGGCACATAAAAAAATGAGGCGAAGAATGGCCTCTTTAAAAAAATAAATCTGGGAGGGGAAAATCCTCAGGTTTCTGGCCAAAACAGAAACAAGTGTTATTTACATTCATTCTGAGCCAATTGGTGCCCAGACAGTGACCAAGTAAGGCTTGGTCTGGGATCTGAGTGATTTAGGTTGAAGTTGGTCTTTAGGAGAAAAAAAACAAAGAAAATATAGTTTCAGATACAATTCATATGTAGTTACATGTGTATACATATATACAAATACTAACATATATACAAATACATACATACCAAAATGGAGATCTATCTCTACATTCATACTAGTGTGTATACATATGGGTGTATTTAAAACTATAAAGCTAAAAATTACACTGCAAATATAGATATTATATAGATAAATGTATATTACATACATAATTATATCTCTTTATGCATCTTCTTTACATTGCTAGATGTTGGTTAGTAAACATTTCTTAGCTTCCTACTTTGTGCCAGGCACTGTGCTAAATGCTAGTTATACAGAGAAAGGAAAAACCAGTCTCTGCCCTCAAGGAACTTGCAGTCTAATGGATGAGACAACAGAATACAAACAAGAAAACTTAAAACTGCACTATGAATTTTGGGATATACTGAATAAACGGCAAAGCAGAGATAATCAGCCGAGGAAAGGAGCTCATCTCTCTATAACTGTCTTCACGTGCCAAGTGTGAGAACATTGGCACCAAGACCTTTCTTCTGTTTCTCTCTGTGTATCTGGATGAGTATAGGAAACAGGAGAGGGAAGTGATATAAATAGGAAAAGAAAGCTATAATTTAAAAAAACGACACAAAATATATGTGGGAGGGAGAAAGGGAAGAGAGAGGAAGGAAGGAATTGGGAGTGCACCTTACTGACAGTTAAATACAGTAGTTTCTTCTGTTTGATGCTGGGGGCAGGGTACAGGAATTACTTAATTACATTCATGGTCAGGGATGCTAATAATTGCTTCTCTGCTGGTCTGCAGCAAAGCCTGGATTGATTTTCCTCTGGCTGATAGCTCCCCTTTCTGAGTCATGAATGCCAGCTCAAGCTCACGTAACTTGAGCTCTGTATTTGATCCCTATTTAGTCATACACTTCACTAAACAGATGTCTGGGTAATTAAAATCCCACATGGGTACAATCTTCGGGGAGTTACATCTTCTTAGTAGCACAGCCACCAAATTTTTCACCCTTTGCTTTTCTTTTATCTTGCTTGGAGTTGTGTGGTTCTGGCTTTCACTATTTTGAGACTCAGCCCTCTGAACTGGGTTACTCTGTACTCAGAAGGTATTCCTTTTATTCTCTATGCCCAATGACTCCAGTCAATATCTCTGTGACTTTCCTGAGCAAAGCATCCCTTCCAGGCCACTGTCATCTTACATGTGGTGTCTTCTCCTATTAGAATCCAAGTTCTTTGAGGGTAGCACTGTTTTGCTTTCTATATTGACATCTCTAGTGTTTAGTATAGCATTTAATACATAGTAAGCATTTAATAAAGACTTTTTTATTCATTCACTCTCTAACAAAATTTCCCTTTCAGGTCTTTATTTTTTTCCTCCTCACCTTTCTTTTCTTTACCAATTAATACCACTGGGGTTAAAATATTCTTTGTTTGAACCATCCCTACATTTTATTCACACAATAACCACATAACTTAAGAGTTAGAAGGGATCTCCATGACTTTTTAGTACAATCCGGGACCAAACAGGGTAAGATGAATCTCTGTTCCATATGCCAGCCCTTTAAATAGAGTTACCACAATCCTTTTGACTCTTGTCTTCTGTAGGCTAAGCATGCTCAGATCCTTCTACCAATATTCCCATGATATAGACTCAAAGGTCTTTCACCATTCTGATTGCTTTCTTCTATAAACTATTGAGATTACCAATATCCTTCAGAAATTATGGGGCCTCAAACTGAAGAGAGTACTATGGATGCGGACTGACCACAGGGCAGAATATCCACAATCAGTGGTATAAAAAAATCAGAATGTTATTAGTCATGAATCACAAATGCCTTCATCTTTTTCCTGTGTTAGAACCAGATATTTTTGTTTGAACAACCTTTTTTGGGAGTGGGGGCAGTGCAAAACACTAGAAATCTACTTACTAACTATTTACAGAAGACTTCACTGGCATATGATTTTGGGTTGAAGAGATAGGTCAGTTCTGGGAATGAAAATCAAGTTGCAGAAAACAGCCTTTTACCTGAAACTTGTCCACTTTCTTCAAAATTTTTTTAATGAGATTCTTTTGCTTTTCTGTCACCTTCATTTTCAAATCTCTATCTCTTTCCTTTCTTCCCCAGAGAGTCATGCCTTGTAAAAGAATACATTTTTAGGGGAAAGATGGGGAGAAAATTTCTATCTCAAAACCTTGTGGAAATGAATGTTGTAAACTAAAAATGAACATAAATGCATTTTAAAAACCAATACATAATTTACTAATTAAAACACTCTATCCTTTTCCAACTAAAAAAAAGAATAAATCTTTAAAAAGAGAAGGAAAAAAGCAGTTCATCAAAACTAACTAAGAGGTCAGTCCAAGTTGACAATGTATGACAGTACCCTGCCTCTGCTGAAGAAGAGAAGGAGGGTATTTATTTGTGTTTTTGAAAAAGCCATTACAATGTATTTATTTTTGCATTTTGCATATATTATTTACAACTTGGCAAAAATCTATGAACATGAGCATATGCTTATATAAAGAACAGAAAAAGAGGATTGCATATGAAATACCTAATCTATTACAGCTTGCATTTCTCTTCAAAATGATATAATAAATCACACAGTTTCAAAGCTGTCTTTCTTATCTGTGTCTCTTTCTAGACCAATTCTGAGCTTCACTGACACCCTACTAGTGTCAGTGGGTCCCTCTCACAATGGTCATTTTCCTTTTTTGTCATCTTTATCAATTTGATAGGATGTGCATTATGTAAATTATGTATTGGTTTTTAAAATGCATTTATGTGATAGGAAGCTCAGAGTGGTTTTAATGTGAATTTCTCTGATTATTACTGATTTGAGGCATTTTCTTCATACGGTTGTTGAATGCTTAAATCTTTTCCCATGAGAACTACCTGCTAATATTCTTTGACTATTTGTCAATTAAGGGAAAAAAGGAAGGAAGGAAGGAAGGGAGGGAGGGAGGGAGGAAGAAGAGAGGGAGGAGGAAAAAAGAAGGAAACTAGGGAGGAAGGAAAGAAGAGAGGAAGGTTAGAAGGAAGGATGAAAGAAAGAAGGAAGGAAGGAAGGAAGGAAGGAAGGAAAGAAGGAAGGAAAGAAAGAAGGAAGGAAGGAAGGAAGGAAGGAAGGAAGGAAGGAAGGAAGGAAGGAAGGAAGGAAGGAAGGAGACAAACATTTATTAAGTGTTTACTATGTGCCAGGCACTGGAGATAAAAATACAAACAATGCTCTCAACAAGCTGAAAAGGAATAGCAGGGAGATAATTCGCTTACATCAAACTTTTTAGGAATATTTGTAAGGTGTAAAGTAAATAAATATGTGTGCCCAAATTGTAAGAGGTGAGTAGAATTTCTTGACTAAAAAGCAAGAAATAAACTCACAAGTTAACACATTAACATTTCTGTCTTGCATTTTCTCTAGTTTTATGCTTTCTGCCATTGTATTAATGATTTACTTGCAATTAGACTAATTGATTGCAATCCATCAAGCAGTATTTTTCAAAGTGTGTTCTATATGCCAGGCACTGTTTTAGGTGCTAGGAACACAAATGCAAAAGGGTGACAATTCCTGTCCTCAAAGAATTTCCATTCTCTTAGAGAGATATACCTTGTTTAGAGAGAAAATCAGGATATACACCAAATAAAAAGGGGTGGGGAGAGTGCTAACAGTTGAGGTGGGAATCATCAAAGACTCTTGAAGGAAACTCAACTTGAGTAGAACTTTTGAAGGGAGCAAGGGTTTTCAAGAGCCAAAATTGAGAAGGCAGAGCATTCCAGTCATAGTGGGGGTGGAAAGATATAGAAGTAGGACAGGTAGGTGGTGCCATGAGTAGAGCACCAGCCCTGGAGTCAGGAGGACCCGAGTTCAAATGCGGACTCAGACACTTAACACTTACTGGCAGTGTGATTTTGGGCAAGTCACTTAACCCCAATTGCCCTCCAAAAAGAAAAGAAAAGATATAGATGTGGAAGGTGGAATATAGGGGGAAGGGGGGAAGTAAGTGGTACTGCTTTTGCCAGAACATAGAGCACACTAGGCTGATCAGAAACAATGTGGAATCAGCTTAAAAAGAGAGGTTGACAACAAATTGTGAAGAGGTTTAAATACCAAAACAGAAGATAATTATTATAACAATAATAATAATAGCTAACATTTATAAAATGCTTACTCCCTGCCAGGCACGATGCTAACAGCTTTACAATTATTATTTAATTTGATTCTCACAACAACCCTGGGAGGTAGGTGGTGGTGTTATCATCTATAGTGTAGGAAACTGAGGCAGAGGTTAAACGACTTGTTCAGGGTCACATAACTAATAAGTGTCTGAGGCTAGGGACGATGAAGCTTCTCTAGCATAGGAGTGACACGGTCACACCTGAAATTTTTGCAGCGATTATTTTGTGTGACTCAGCTTAAAACCTTTTCAGGAAAACTCGGCTTCTTTAGTTTAGATAACATGCCTTCACTTTCTGTTGTTGTTTTGTCAATTAGTTGTGTCCTGCTCTTCATGTCCCCTTTTGGGGATTTCATGGCAAAGATACTGGAGTAGTTCACCATTTCCTTTTCCAGCTCATTTGACAGATGAGGAAACCGAGGCAAACTGGATTAAGTGACTTGCCCAGGGTTACCCTGCTAATAAGTGTCTGAGGCCAGATTTGAACGCAAGGTCTTCCTGCCCCTGTCCCTTAGCTACCTCTCATTTTCTTATACCAACCAACAAAAACCATGGAAAGAAACAGGTAGGAACCTCCAAGAAGAAGACTTAAATAGCAACACAGAAAAAGGAATGGGTATTCCAGGAGATTAGAAGTGGTTGTGCTGATGTTTTTTAAGACAGGAAATTGATCACTTCAACATGATGAAAATGTTGCCAATGGGATTTCACTCACCATTTTATTTCGTGTTATCACAGGCACTGATAGACAATCATTTCCTTGTGTGTGGTTCTCATTGACTTCAGTGACTAGATGCTCACCATCCTTCACTTTTTGTTATTTTTCCATAACTTTTTAAGGATAGTACTCTTCTACAGGAGCCTGCCTTGAGATCACTGTTCTTTGTTCTTCTGAACATGAAAGATTTACCTGAGCTTTACTGACTTACATGTCTGGGAGAAGAGTTTCCTTTTCCTTCTTGTTCCAAGTTCCTTTGTCTTTCTGGCCACAAGGTCTTAACTGCATTTTATTTCATGCCCTGAGGTTCCCTACTGTGTTTTCACAGAGTCCCCTTTAGGATCTCCCTGTCCTTCTCCTTTAGCTTTGCAAAAGGATACCCTTCTCCTCCCTTTTTAGCTATTCAGCATTCAGGACCAATGAGGATGCCTTCGTGAAACCTCCCTAGCCAGAAATGAGCCTTTTTTCCTCAGACCTGTCCCTGCACTTTGCACTTGTCTCATACTGTCGTTTGAATTATATTTATTTATGTATATGTCTCATCCCCCTCACCAGCTCTTTGAAGACAGAGACTATCTCAGCATACAGCAAAATGCTTTGTCTGTATTTACTCCAGATGGTCTTCGTGAGTATTGAGGGTGAAAAATCATCGCCTCATGGTGAAGGCCCTGGAGCTGAGATTCTCTGCAGCTGGATTCAAATCCTGTTTCATATATTTAGTGACAGGGGCGGGGTGGGGGTGGGGCATACTGGGTGAGTCTCTTAAGCCCTCTAAGCCTCAGCTTCCTCATATATAAAATGGGGATAAGTAGTAGCACCAAATAACATTTACCTTACAGGGTAGTTGTGAGGATCCAAATAGACAAGGCCTATGAAGTTCTCTGCAAACCTCTAGGTGCCGTATAAATGTTAGCTGTTATTAGTACCTCCCCTCAAGGTTTAGCTCATCATCTATGTCATGGGGGAGGAGAGGTTGAGGATGGGGAATGGCAAAATAGGAGAATACTAGACAAAGGAATGGTAATAGCTATGAAGACCCGGAAGGAACCCAGAAACGCTGGTGAATTGGCACCCCTTTAAAACATTTATGGGGTAATTATGAATTATTGTATTATTATTATTATGACATAAGTTAGTTTCAGAGAACAGACACACAGGTTAAATCTAGTCCCACACTTTGAAGCCTTTTCATTTTGGTGAGACCTGCCAGAAATCACTTTCTGCTCACATACTTTTTGAAAACCTAGGAGCAGCTCCATGCCAGGATGAGGCATTTTAGTGAAGGAGTTGGCAGCTGCTTAAGAAATGCTTGTTGAATGAACGAATTCCTGGCATAGTGATAACAATAGCTGGCATTTGTATAGTGTTTGAAGTTTGTAAAAGGCTTTATGATTATTATATCATTTGCACCTCAAGACAACTCTAAGTATTAGGTGGTACAAATATTATTATTTCCATTTTACAGATGAAGAAATGGAGGATCAAAGTCTTTAGTGACACCTTAAAAGCTAAAAACCCACCTATCTTCTTCTTTCTTTTTCCTCCTCCTCTTTTTTTCCTCCTCCTCCTCCCTCCTCCATATTGCTTGTCCAATGATGCCATTAAAGCTATTATCACAAAGACTGAAATCCTGAAAAAGCACAGCACAAAGAATAGGGTTTTCCATTTGTTTAAAACTTTCTCACAAATTCACTTCTCTTTCTTACCTTGTACCTTTAGAGCCTCCTTGCATTTACCTGACTTCTGTCCTAAGTTTTCTTAGACAAACTTGAACCTTAGTGTTCCATACCTGAGAATGGAGGAAGGGGAAATGTAGATTCTACCTGAATCCTCTTCCTTTCCAGCACTTTGGCAGCTTCCTTTTGACAATGGAATTCTTCCCTAATGGTGGGCTCTCAGTTTAGCTTCTCCCCCTAATGAGTTTCCCCTGAAATGGGCTGATTCTCAGTCATCTGTGTGTTTTCAGACCACAAGTCAGGACCAGGGAATGAGCCCAGCTTCTTCAGTAGGATAAATGCAGTGTGAAACCTGTTACTTATAGCCACATCCTTATTCTTTGGACTTAAATCTGCTTATATGTGAATACAGGCTTTACGTAAATTAAATGACAAGTTCTATGATGATGCATGCATTTGATTCATAAACTCATGTTTATGTGATGCTTAATACACATTATCTCAACTAATCCTCATAGTAACCCTGTGAAGTAGGTGGCATACCTCATTTTACAGATGGGGAAACTGAGGCTTAGAGTTTTGCCCATAACTTTGAGCAGTTAATTGTCAAAAGTAAGCTTTGAACGGAGGTCTTCCTGATTTCAAGTCTAGTGCTCTATCTACTATGCCATGATGTATTTTGGGTTTTTTCTACTAGCATAACCATGTTTCCTTCAGCTATAGTGTCCCTTATTACTGGGCAATGTAATTTAATTAGTATTAAAGATAAAATGTTTTAAATACTATCATTAAAAGTCATCCATGATCGGTTGATGGAGTTAATTCCATTTGGTATTAGCTACCCTGTAACCTAAGTTCTTAAAGATGACTCAGAACTTAGTTTACTAAACAATGCAGAGAAAGGGAAGTATTTTAAATGCTCTGATAAGTCATAATAAAAAGTAAGACAAACAAGTACATCATAATGTAGTCCCAGTGTCAGCAGGATGGAAGGCTTGCAGGTGTGACCTTTGGCATGTTATATTGAAGCCATTTTTCTGAGTTCATCAGATCCATGTGTTGATAGCTGTTATGTAAGAAGAGGGTTTTTTTAAGTGATCAGGAAAGGAAGGATTTTGGTGATGAAAAAGAGTGTAAATGTGCTATTCGACATGTGACCTGTGACCAGTCACAGCTAATATTACTGTTGATTAAGTCACAGATGGCTGGACAGGAGATGTAGGAGGAAGGCACAGAACATGCCTCCAGTAACCTGTGTTGATGGTACTGAGCAGTAAAACTAGTGCCTTCTGTCATGAAATGCATAAATCATTGCTTCTCAGACTTAATGAAGTTTCAGAGGTGAAAATAATACAATGGAAAATATGCCTGGGCCTATCATTTGGGGGTATAATTAAACAAATTGTGGTATATAAATATGATGACAAAATGGGGTATATTAATGTAATATTGTGAAGTAATTTCCCACTCCAACTCTGACCACCCCTTACATGGTGCCCTCTGGAATTCCCATTCCATAGTGAACAAACTTCTATTTGTCCTATAGTTTTTTTTCTCACGTTCCTTCCATCTGTTAAGATTGAGATTTCATTCTCTACCTGGTGACACAACATCCCTAGTCCTCCTTTCCACTGCTGTACTTTCACCTTGTTCTTCAGCACAATGGTCCCCAAAAGAGAAAGAAGTAAGAGTATTCCTCACTCCCTACTGCTACTTCTAGACTCTCCTTTTGTGACCATCACTCAGCAACCCTTACTTCTTTGAAGTTCACACTATAAGTTTTTTTCACCTAATCTAGATTATAGTAGACATTATCTTGCACTGGACCTAGATGGCTCTGGAGGAGAAAGTGAAGCTGGTGACTTTGCACATCCCTTCCTCACTATAATCCAATTCATTTGCAAGTCATGGCTTCACCTTCCTGATGATGGGTCCTTTTTGAGAGTGAAGGACAAACACAACAGCCATGCTTTAGTGCCTGCAAGACACTCTATAACCAAGTCTATTTACTGTTCCCCAAACACAAGACTCCATCTCCAGACTCACAGACTTTCTTCATTGCCTGGAGTGCTCTTCCTTCTGCCTCGTGGCTTTCCTGGCTTCTTTCAAGACTACTCAAATCACACCTTCCCCCAAGATAGTTTTCTCAGTACCCCTAACCCCCATTCTCCATTGTTAGCTAGTTCCCTCTCTCTGAGATTATCTGCCATTTATATTTTATATATATATATATATATATATATATATATATATCTTGTACATACTTAGTCATTTAGACATTGTCTATGCCATTAGAATGTGAATTATTTCAGAGCAGGGACTGGGCTTTGGCCTTTTTTTTAAAATTTAAATACCAGTTCCTGGCACATGTCTCATTTGGTCATTTCAGTCATGTCTGACTCTTTGTGACCCTGTTTGGGGTTTTCTTGGATAAGATACTGGAGTGGTCTGCCATTTCCTTCTCCAGCTCATTTAACAGATGATGAAACTGAGGTAAGCAGGGTTAAGTGACTTGTCCAGGGTCACACAGCTAGCAATTATCTAAGGCCAGATTTGAACTCAGGAAGATGAGTCTTCCTGACTCCAGACCCAGCACTGTGTCCACTCGGCACATAGTATGTATTTAATAAAAGCTTGTTGACCAATTGATTGCTCCTACCAATTCTTAGTGGCTTCCCCCTCAACATAGGAGAACATATTTCCCAACATTCAATTTTTCCTCCTTACACTGTAACGTCCTTCCAAGTATGGATTATTTCCTTCTTTTTCTCTTGCATGCCCAGCACTTAGCACTCTGTCTGGTACATAGAAAGTGCTTAATAAAGACTTGTTCATTGGTTAATTGATAAAAAGTGACTCATGTGAGGAATTCAAAAAAACAGGAAGCCAAGGATTAAATAATACTTAATGAAATGAGTGGAAACAGTACAATATATACACTAACCACAATTATGTAAATGAAAAGAACATCAAAAAGAAGGCAAACTTTGCATAATTGTATTGATCAATCTCAGCTCCAGAAAAGAATCAACAGAACAGAATTTCCCATCCTGGGGTGTGCATAATCCCAGAAGCACTAAGAACCTTGTCAACAGTGGTTGTTTTTTTTTCTTTATGAAAAATCAGCCTATTTTAAAAATTGAGTATTAAAAAAAACAAATTGAGTCATTCAATTACTTCATTTCTCACATGTACATGCACAGGAAATTTTAGAATTTGTTCCCTATTACATATGGAACAGAGTTTGCAGGAAGATTTATTGAAAGTCAAGGAATGGAGGGAACAAAAAATGTGAACCTTTGCAATAAAACATAGTTCCCTCTTCATGGCAGAGAGATGGGAAACTGCAGAGACAGAATGTGGCCATCAGACTTGGTCACTACACATTATTTCTACTTATTGATTTTCCTGGTTTGTCTTTGTTGTTAAAAGGTGGGGTGCAGTTCTGGGGAAGTTGTGATGAGGCTATATCCAAAAGTAACTATAACATAAAAACAATAGGCATCAATAAACTTATTTTTGATTTTTTTAAAAAAATATAATTTTTGTGAACCAGTTTTTGACATCCCAGCTCAGAATAAAATGCAGATCCTACAGTCCAGAAAGCAGCTCAGGGACTGGCCATGTGGTGTTGAAGGAAGAGCCAGTTAGAAGGCAGGACAAAGTACTTTGGAGGTATTTTTGTTGTTTGTTCAGTTAACTTGAAGAATGAAAGTGCATCAGGTCCTCTGGCCTCTGCTTGCAGAGTAGCAGAAGGGGAAGCATTGAAGGTCAGCATCTTCCTTCCTAAAGTACAGAGCTTGAGTCGAATCCCCAAGTCCGGGTGACTGGGGTGCACCTTTAAGAAGATGGTTGAAGGTGGTCTTCTCATTTACTCCTGCTTCAAAATCCTTCTTAATATAGTCATATTATGATCTAGTTTTGAAGATAACACATTTAGCCAATTTCTCTCTCCATCTAAAACAATTCTGTGGAAGCAAATAAATCCTAACCCTTTGAAGACAACCATCTCAAAGACAAAATAATGTTTGGGGATTTTCTATCTACCACAAAGTCTACCTATCCACTCCCATTTTGGAAGAAGAGGGGAATATTGGAAGGATTATGAGCAGCACACCAGAGGATGTCTGCCCCTGCACTTTCATTCTCTGGAGACTTAACTGCAGCTACCAGTTGTCATGTCTGAGAGGGCAAAATGGTGTTTGTCTATTTTTAGGGCTGGATCAGACAGACAGCATGGAGAACGGAAGCCTTGCAACTTTGGCAACCAGTTCAATTTGAGAGGTGCAAAGAGTGGCCTTACTTCTCTGACCGTCCAGCCTCCTCACTCCTCTGACCGTCCAGCTTCCTTACTCCTCTGACTGTCCAGCCTCCTTACTTCTTTGACCGTCCAGCCTTCTTACTACCTAAGGTCTACCCCCTCCCATATGACTAATGATGAATGCCCTGGCCATGTTTTCAAATGCCTCGACAGACTTTACAACCTATTATTTTCTATAACATTGAAAGGGAAAAAGCCTACAATTTTATTAGTCCAATATAATAATATATGCCAGCTTTACCATAGTTAATGCCATCTCCAAAAATTATTACTAGGGAATTTCCCTTTGGGGAGATTAAAGCCTCAAGGACCTGTGATTTCTTTTAGTTTGGAAAATTCCCTTCCCTTATAACTTGAGGCTTAGAGAGATAAAGCTCTCAGCTCATAATAGTACAAATGTCAGAAACAAGTTTTGAACTCAGCTCTCTGACTACAGTTACAGAATTCTATCTTCAAGGTCGCATCCCTTTCTTGAGGAAAACATTTTTTTTAATCCTGTGGCTTCATTAGTATAAGGGGTCCCTGGTAAGGAAACTCCCTCTACCCTTTCAGCTCTGAAATGCTCATACAACTCAAAATCTTACAGAATTGTCCAAGATCACTGAGAGAGTAAATGAGTTTGCCAGCGTCACATAGCCAGTATATGTAAGAGGCAAAACTTGAATCAGCTCTTCCTGGCTCTGGGACTAGCTCTCCATTGACTACCCCACGCCCAGAAAAGTGGCAACCCAATCTCAAAAAACAGACACACAACCTCTCCAGGTTAATTTCTATGCTGAGCACAGATTATTTTATTTCTCAGACTAAAAATAGTCACAAAGTGTTGCTTTAGATCTGCAGGATTGGGCAGTCCCACTTTGTCCACGCTGTTGCTTCTCAGCTGTGTGACAGCTTAATATCAGTGACAGCGAAGAAATTAGAGCCAAGCCCCAGGAACGAGGCTCTGCCAACTATGCTTTCTCCCTTCTAGCCATCTACATCCTTGCCCATAAGAGAGCAACATGTAAAAAAATGAAAAAAAAGATAGCCTTTCAATCTTTCCCCATTCCTGCATTCCCATATCCTCCTTCTGGGGACATTAACCTCATAGGAGATGTATTTGCAAGAACAAGGATAGCAATTTCCTCTTCTTGGATTAAGGAGTGAAGTGTGCTTCTCTTGACCACATACCAAAGGAGTAAGCCATAGTCGATTTTTTCTTTGCTTTAAGTGGTTATTTGGGGGACAGCAGAAGGACTTCCAAGGAAGCTTTGTCCATGAAAGAAGAGCTGTCCTTGTGAATGGCTGACGGTGCTCTCCAGGTGGCAGATTATATAAGTATGGGGAATGGAGGAGCACACACGTAATAGAGAAAGGAGGTGAACAGTAGTGAAGAAGAGCCTGTTACCAGTTTCCTTTGACTTCATATACTTATATTTGTTTATTGTTGATACCATATTTGATTTCATTTTTGAATCCCAGCCTTCTGAGGTAATAAAGAAATGTCTTGCCTTATGCCAGCCATCTTCGCTCAGTATTTTCTTAGACTTATGACATGTTCCACTTCTCTGAATTTTTGTATTAAACTTTTGATCTCTCTGGACTCTTAAACTCACCATTTTTTTTTCATTTCCTCCTATCAGTTTGATTAAACCTAAGAAAATATAAAAGTTTAAACTCTTCCCACAGTTCAGTGCCATGTATTTTTCATCCAGACTGTTCCTTCCGTCCCTGTGTTGCCATCCAACTCTTGAGAGAGGATTCATTACCCCTTCCTAATACTGACTGGATCTGAGTTACTTTGGATAGATGAACATATACTAGGGCATCTGAAGAAGGATGGGGATAAAATTAGTCTGCTGGAATTCCCTTAAGGGTCAAAAGGTAGGAACTAGTAGACCGTAGAGGGGTAGGCTGGAATTCAATTAAATTCCATTCATAGGATCACAAAGTAGCTTTAGAACTGTAAAGGACTATTTTACTCATCATTTTTTTGTATGACCAATGAGGAAGCTGAGAACCATGGAGATTAAATGATTTGCCCCAGACTGCACAGAGAACGGAGGTTTTCCAACTGCCAATCCACTACTCTTTCTAGTATTTCAAACTGCCTCTCAGGAAAGGCAATAACTAAGATCGATTCAATTCAATTAGCATTAAGAGCCCTACAGTGGTCCAGGCATGATGCTCAGGCCTAAGGTTACATAGATAAAAATGAAACTGTCCTGTCCTCAAGAAGCCAGGGGTGGAAACATCATGTGAATACAAGGGTTTGGAGAATCGATTGTTAAATAGTCAATATGAGCCTTTATTCCTTGGAAACAAACATTCCAGAATCAGGGCTTGGTTTATTGCTTTGTTGATTGAAAGTGATGGGAACAAATATTAATAATTCCAATTAAACTTAAAAGTGTGTTGTGCACACACTTTTCCCCTGAGAGTCCATTGTTAAATATTTATCAGTGTGCCCTTGTGTACATAGATAAGTATACACCAAATAAATAAATACAAATTAATTTGAGGACAGTAGGGCAGAACACTAGTGAGTTCAGGAATTAGGAAATAGAATGACAGGCTGGAAAATCAGGGAATCACAATAACTTTAACTTTTTACGTGAACAATAGTCCCTTATTTTACAAAATGCTTCCATAGATATTATCTCCTTATGTCTGCAAAAAACCTTATGAGGCAGGTAATGCGAAGATTATGATTCCAATTTCTATTTTACATGTAAGGAGAGAGAAATCAAATGATTTGCCCAAAGACACACAGTAAGTAAATAGAACTATCTAGGTATCTAGGTCTTGAACCCAGGACTCTCCTCTAATATAAT
>CM053597.1:47910603-47975664 GCA_028646575.1 Pseudocheirus occidentalis
AGAAAGAATTTAACAAAGCATAAAAAAGATGACAAAATGTTTTAAATATATTTATGAGAGGAGGACAAAACCAGCAAAGCCACCAGATCTGTGAAGAATCTGTTGACTCAAATCTGTTCTGACTGTTTTATAGAAATCCATTTTTAAGCCACTGCTGAGAGGCATTACTTGCCACCAGCCAGTTTTGAAAAGAAGGGTAATAAAATGAGCTACATGTGGAATAGATCTTCCTCGCCTTTCAGGAAACCCTGGATTTCCACAATATTCTGATACTGATTTAGCTGAGGCTGTATCTGGTGAGGGAAAGTGTCACTACCAATTGAGAAAGTGAAACCAAACCTCTTCATCCCTGTCTTCACTGTCCCTCCACTCTCTTTCTTCTATAAAGCAGCCTTTACTTTGTCTAAATGGAGGAGGGTAAGGAGATGTGGCGCTCTTTGGAGTACTGACAAATATACTCTTAACATAGGATCCAATTTTCTCATTGGTTTGAACCCCTAGTCACATAATACTTCAGGACTTAAACCTTGGCTCTGTTTTAGGTGAAATTCAACACAAAGTACTTTGAGCTCTCCTGGCAATTAGTCTCTTGTCAAAAATGGATCTGGATTCTACATTACACTGTGACCCAGCATGTAGCAGTAATGATTTTTGGCGTCAAGAAGAACCGAGTTCAAATCATGTCTCCAATGCTTACCGCTGTAGCTATATGACTTAAGTCACTTAAGATACTCAGTTTCCTTATTTATAAAATGGGTACAGGGTTGTTGTGGGGATCAGACAAGATTGTATTTACAAAGCCCTTTGCAAACCTATAGGATCGTATTTCATTTATTTAGAGCTGTTAGGGATCTCAGTTGTGTTTGCCTCTCTCTGCTAAGCACTAGAGATGCAAAGACAGGTAAAAACAGCTCTTCTCTGGGGGAGATCGTATTCTAATGGGGGTGGGGGAGCCTAACACCTTCGTTTTACAGATAATGGAACTGAACCCTGGAGGTCTTCGGTGACTTGCTTGGGGTCTCAGAGCCAGTATCGGGCAGCTTTTGAACTCAGAATTTTCTGACTTCAAGTCTAGTGCTCTACCCACAAAGCCACCTAACTGCCTATATGAATATTATCCTTATCTATTGTTTTACAAATGGGAAATATTATGTCAGAGATACAAAAACACCCAGGGCCACAAGTGTGCATGGGTTGCTCTTTCTTAGGGAGAGGTTCCGTGGCTGCAGCAGAGAGGTAGGTGTTTGACGCTTGGGCGTTAGTTAGGAAGGCCTGAATTAACTGGTTGTTTATTAGCATTCCTGTCATCTGTCCCTTCCAGCCAGCACTGATGGGAACACTGTCGCTGATTCACAGCCACAGCAGGCAAGGCAGCCTCTGTGGGAGACCCTTCTGACTGTGTGGAGCCCTTTCTGGGAGGTCTAGGGCCCTCCTTGACTTGAGGAGGATGGGGTGGGGGTCTGGTCAAACGTTTGCTAGGAAATGTTTTGTTCTACAGAAGTAGAGTTGGGGATCTCTTTGCAGAAGGGAAGTTTTTGCGCCTGTGTATATCAGCAAAAAGGAAGCAAAAACATTCTGGGCACAAGTGGGGTGGGATTTGTTCATAGACCCTGTTTGCTTAAAGGGTATTCCATTTTAAAAATCTTTTTTAAAAAATAAATTAAAACCCAATACCGGTAAGAAAAGATTTATTGAATGAGGATCCTAGAATGTGGAATTGGAAGAAATCTTAGAAATTGTTTAACCCCACAGCCTCATTTTAAAGAAGACTGATTCCCAGCAAAAGGAAACAGCTTAGCCAGTGATGTGGGCAGATGGAGGATTCGTACCCTGGTCCTCTCAATCCAAAGCCAGCATTCTCTCTACCCATCCTGCATACTGTACTTGAAGGAGTCTAATGTAGTCTAATCCCTTCATTTTTACAGTTGAGGAAACTGAGGCCCACGGAGGTTAATGATTTGTCCAAGGTCACACAAGTAGTCAGCAGGAGAGGTGGGATTTGAACTTGCATTCCCCGACTTCAGAGTTAGTGTTTTTCCACTATTGCATTTAAATTTTAATTAAAAATAAATTTAAATTGTTAAGTTTGAATGATTCCATTTTTAAATACACAATTCCTACCATTCCATCATTTAAACACACAATTCCTGTCATTTAAATACATAAAAGGAGCTAAAAGACAATGCCAGGGGAGTTCCTGGGAACTTAGCTTTAAACCCAGAAGGAAGCTCAGAGACCGTCAAGTCCAGTCACTTCACTTTACAAAAGAGGAAACAGATTGAGGGAGGCCAGTGACAAAGTCAGACAGGTAGCAAGCCTCATGCCAAATCTGAACCCAGATATTCTGAGCTCAGGACCAGTGTGTGCTTTCCACTGAACCACATTGAGGAAGGATCACTTCTGGCTGGATGATGGCATCAGGGATGGTTTAAGAGAAGCAGCATTTGATCGGGACCTTGAAGGATGGGCAGGATGACAGACGGCCACCATATACCTTTTAGGTAGGCACAACGGGCTGCACCAACCAAGAAAGATGCAGAGATGAATATGTTGGCTGTTTTAAAAGGATGGTAACAAAATATAGGAAGAAAAAATGGTGTGAAATGGGGCTGGGGTGAGATTAAGGAGGATTTTGAAAGTCAAGCTGAAGAGTTTTGACTTTATTTGTTAGGTATGTGGAGGAGAAAGAGTTTGACAACTTTTGATTGGAAGAAGGAATGGTGTGATCATAGCCGTGCATTAAGCAATGAGGAAGCATTATATAAAATGGATTAGATGTGAGAAATTAGAGACAGGAATACCAATGAGGAGGCTATTCTGATAGTTCAGGCAGGTGATGATAAGGTAGAGTACCTACATGAAGTGGAGCAGGAGAATGGAAAGGAGCCATGAAAAGTTAAAAGGAGTGGAATTAAAGGAAGGAGGAGAAACGCAACGCCATGGAAACCAAGAGAGAAGAGAGATTCCCAACTGAGGTCGTTAATAGCAATGTTGCTGCAGATGGGCTGCCTGGGCTAAGGCTTGAGAAAAAGCCATTGGGTGAAGAGGTAGTCTTAGAGCAATGCTAGTAGAATGGTGGGAGTAGAAGACAGACGGCAAGGAATGGTAGAGGGCGTGGTGAGACACTAAGTGTAGACCCCTCATTTCCAGATGTTTTGAAATGAAAGAGAGGAGGAGATGAGATGGTAGCTCAAGAGGTTGTAGGGTCAAGAGAAATATTTTTGTTAATGGTTGTTGTTTCAGATAATAGACAACTGAAGCACACTTGCAGGCAGAGACGAAAGACATCGGAACAAGAGAGAAAGAAGGGGAGGGAGAGATTGATGAAGCAAAGTCCCAGGTGAGATGGAAGGGAATGGGGTCGAGGGCTTAGGTTGTGGCTATGAGGAAGCCCTCCATGAGCAGGGAAGGTAGAAGATAGGTAATGATTTGAATAGAATTTTAGGAGTAAAGGAAGGAGGTTAAAGGAGCTGTTATTTTCTGAGCAAAACTAACACAGGGGCACGTAGTAAATAATTCCATCTTGTCTTACCTCCCAGGAAGAGGCTGCTGTGGAGTTCCTGTGAAAATACACATCAAAATGGATCGTACTAATGTGTATAATTAGTGAATAATGATAGCATATGAAGGCAATGGATAACACAATAATAGCAAATATTAACCAATGAGCCTAAAGAGGGTACCAGCCTGGGGACATGTTATTATGTTATTAAATACAGCACAATGGGAATACCGGGTGTTTTGCAGGTCTTTATACATTACAAATAATATGTTTTTAGATCTTTCAGCATAAGTCAACACATTTTTTCAACATTTGTCCTGTGTTGCTGCTGCTGCATTTTTGGTTGCCAAAATTGAGTGGGTCTTCATTCTGAGTCGGAGAGGCTAATTTCACCTTCCTTTCTTTCCAGACCCTCCTCCCCATAAATGCTAAGTGCATTCATGTTGTTATTCAGTTGTTTCAGTCGAGGCAGACTCTTTGTGATCCCCATTTGGGGTTTTCTTGTCAGAGATACTAAAGTGGTTCCTTCATTTCCTTCTCCAGCTCATTTTATAGATAAAGAAACTGAGGCAAACAGAGTTAAGTGACTTGCCCAGGGTCACGCAACTAGTAAGTATCTGAGGCTTGATATCTAATCAATTTCTAATAATTACTAATAATATTAAAAAATAATAACTAACACTTAAGTAGTGCTTAAGCTCTGTGCTAAGTGGTTTACAATTATTATCTCATTTGATACTCCCAGCAATCCTGGGAGGTAGGTATATTATTGTCTCCATTTTACAGATAAGGAAACCGAGGCAGATAAAGGCTAAATGACTTGCCCAGGGCCACACAAAGAGTGTCTGATGATAGTATGATGAAAATCATATGATGGAATCATATACCATGTCCCATTTTTTCCCACAAATTCTCCCAGCCTAGTTCACCTACCTCCTAAACAGTGAAGCTTAGAGTTCTTTCTTTCTCTGCTTCTTTGTCTCTTCTCTCTCCCTCTTCTTTATTTCCCAATACTTTCTTCTTCCTCACCTCTTTTAGTCTTTTTCTATTCCTTCCTATTCCACACCATATATGTTTTCCTCCTTCCCTTGTGCCTTAAACTAGATGGTACCTGTTGTTCCCAAGAAAGGGTCATATTGGAATAATCTGAGAATGTCTCTGGTTTGAACTAATACCTCTTCATTATTCCGTGCAGTGCATGAAGCTTTGTGGGACTCTCAGAGCAAATATGGGCTATTTCCTTTTTATTAAAATAGTATTTAATTTTTTCTCCGATTACATGTTAAAACAATTTTTAACATTTGTTTTTTTTTTAAGTTTTGAGTTCCAAATCCTATCCCTCCCTGTCTTCCTTCCCTAAGACAGTAAGCAACCAGATATAGATTATACATGTGAAATATGGACTATTTCCATCAAGAGCTCTGGTTCTGGTTTTGGCATTAGAAGACCCAAGTTTGAATCCTATTTTGTTATTAGCTCTGCCTGACCTTGGACAATCACTCAACCTCTCCAGATCTCAGTTGCCTTATCTGTAAAATGGAGATTTGGACTGGATTATCTCTGTGGCTCCAGCAACTTTAGATGCTATGATCTTCCCCTTTTCTCAGACCTTTTCTGACTTCACACCACACCACATCCTTGCTCAACAATCCATCATCCTCCTTCCTTTCTTTTTCCTTTTGTTCCTAGGAAAAAACCAATATCTACCAGGGTTCCCCACCTCCTCCCACAAGAGGGATGATTAGTTTTCCCTAACATGTGTATAGGTACCTAATTGGCTTCTGCCTCCCTTGACCCAGTTTCCTGTTCACCTAAAGCCCCACATGGAGGTGGGGCTCCTCTCACTTGATGGATGTTTTGAAGATTGGTCACCATACCCTGCCTTGGTAATAAAACAGGTTTCCATACGGGGGAGTGGGGTTTCTATAGAAGCTAAGCGTCACTGAATTTTTGTTGCACATTCTTGCTATACAAAGTAAACTTCCTTTTGGTGACTTGTTCAATGATTTACAAGCACCTCTTTTCTCCAAGCCCATCCCTAACAGCTCCCTTCCTCACCCTTTGCCACATGCATTCCTGCTTTCTACTCTCATGTCAAAACTATAGCAACAAATGTCCAGAACAAGTTGTATCAGACTGAACATACTAATAAATAGCAATAACTTGGTTTGAAAAAAAAGTTTGTGGTCTCTATATTTGGCAAAATGTCTTTGATCATCTGCGTCTTAGGTTTTGTTCTTTAGGTTGTGACTTTGATCATCTGCGTCTTAGGTTTTGTTCTTTAGGGCAAAGGCTGTAGGTTTGGTTTCCCTCCTGTTGCTACCACAGGTGTAAATGAAAACCATCTAAGAAGCATGGGATCCTACGAAGAAATGAGTCTATCTCTGCTCTTGGGGGTAAGTCTTAAAAAGAGGCAGACTGGTAGCTGGTCAGAGCTATGCATATCAACCTGGGATTGCTGTGAGAAAGTATTGGCAGAAGAGATATGCCTCTAAAAACAATGAGTGGACTCCTAATCCAATAAAGTCCTAGTTTGACAGGTTCAATCAAGCTGGAAAGCTTTGAGTTTGGACCCAGTGCTGGTCTATACATCTACTGTGAGAAGGCTAGCCTAGTTATTTCAGAGAGGCTCACTGCTATGTTGCTAGAAGGGTAAAGAATCTTTCAGACACAGCAACTCTCCAGTGGGGACCAGATCAGTGTTTTCACGGGTGTAAGGAACTCTCCCTTTATCAAAGCAAGTTGGTATCAAAGCAAGTTGGTACCTTCTCTCAAACATATAGTCTTAAGAGTTCTCTAGAACTGATTATGTGTGAGAAGAAGGACTTGAACCAAGTCCTCTTGGTTTCACAGTTGCCTCTCTCTGTATAAATATATAAAATCACATATAAAATCCCAATCCCTTGAAGTTTTGAAATAAGTAGAATCCTAGTGACATTTTTACTTAGGGACAGCATCTGTGTGGGTAACACTGCTTTAGTGTGGTATGTCAGAAGGAATTTTGAAAGCCCTAGTTTTCTTGTTTATTGTTTTCTTTGAGAATTCAAATCCTAATAAGTTGACATCTCTCCAACTTCTCTTAAGTCCAAAGGGTCCCAAATACCCCATGCTCAGCTTCCTTCCTTCTCTCCACACAAAAAGCTGCTCACAATCAGTTTATCCACCCTTGACTTAAACCATCACCCTGCCAGAGCTCTCCCCAAAACCAACTTCTTCCAGCTTTCCTGTCAAACCATTTTTCAGTCTAAGCAGCCTGATTCTCCACTCTGATCTTTTTCTCACTTCCCCCATACCTGGGACAGCCTCCTACTTCTATCCATTGAACAATCCCCTCCACCCCCCACCCCATTCCCCAAGCCCTTACTTTTCCATGGAAAATGCACTGATTGACTTCTCTAATCAGACTTCAGGAAAATATGGACATACTTGTCCAAACTCATGCAGAGAGAAAGAAGCAAAACCAGGAGAACAATTTATGAGGTGATGACAACAATATTAAGGAAAACAAATTTGAAAGCAGTGAATGGTAGTGATGCCTACCACCTCTTGACAGAGAGGTAATGGACCAGAATGGATGCTCTCGAAGTGTGACCTGAAATCCTTTCAGGATGTTCCAGGGTGTTGGTGTGATCAAAACTATTTTCACAAAAACACAGGGTGTTCCAGAAGTCTTAGTGCAGTTTTAATCTATTAAAACTTAAAAGTGCTAAGACAATATTTGCCTATTAAAATACTCCTTCCTTTTCCAACTATGTATATAACTAGTACGTTAAGTGCTTAATAAATTTTTATCAATTGACTGATATCTGTGTGAGGCTGGATTTTCTTCAAACACTTCAAAAGAGTATATCATAACAGACTGGATACAGAAACAGCTTTCTTGTATTAAACCAGATGATAAAGAGTAAAGTATGTAAAACAGTGGCACTCTATTCCTCTTCTTTGTCTTGGAAAATGTAGTAATTTTTCACAAAAATCTGTTATTTACTTTAGGATGTAATAGTAGTCATGAGTTAGTAGTAATGGTTTTGTTGTTCTTTTTAAATGCATAAATATCTTAAAATTTATAAGTTTGAATCTCTAATATGTTAACATCAACAGATATGACACACATAAACAAAAAGTCTTTGGGGGTCCATCATAATTTTTAAGAGCATAAAGGAATCTTAAGACTGAAAACATTGAGAACAGCTGAACCAAAGGTTGAAGAACTATGAATTTTTAGATATGACCAATATGTTGATTGGTTTTCCTGATACATACACACGTATACATAATGTGTATACATATGCAGGTGTGTATGCATATATTTCATATATGTGTTAGAAGGGAGGGTTTCTAACCAGGGAGGAGAGGTAAGGATGGTATGTTAGATAGAGATAGATATTAGAAAAAAGAGCATCAAGAATGTATCTTTTTAAAAAAGAAAACATAAAACTTCAGAAAGACACAAAAATGCAGCCAATCACATAGCATAAGCTCTTTTAGAAAAGTGTATATTTCTTCTACAAATTCTCCCTGCTTATCTCGACTAACTCTTATGTAGTAATATTCATGACTCTCTGGCAGAATTCTTTGTCTTTGTCTCTCTAACTCTCTCCCTCTCTCTCCTTTCTTTCCTTATGTATCCCTCTTCTCCTTCCTTTTCTTTTTCCTCTCTCTCTTTTCCTCTTCTCCCTCTCTCCTTTTTCTCCCTCTCTGTCTTCCTCCTTCTATTTGTTCCTTTCTCCTGTTCTTTCGCTCTCTCCATCTCTTTGTTCTTTTCTTCCTGTTTCCTCTTCTTTTCTTTCTTCTTACTGTCCCTTCCTTTCTTTTTCTCTCAGTCATTCCCTTCCTCCCATTTCTCCCTGTTTGTCTCCATAACTAATAACTAATAACTACTGGGTAGAAATCATAGGAAGACAGATTTTTGACTAAGAGAGAATGTTTCACCAGTTAGAGCTATCCAAAAGTGAAATGAGCTGCATTCAAGAGGGAATGATTTCCCCACCACTCTGCAGGAATACGGTACATAGAATCTATGCTTCAGGTAGAGATTGGACTTCTGAGGTCTTTATAATTCTAGGATCCTTCCATACTGCCTCTAATAGAAATGAGAAACTCTTGCCCCATCTCTTCACACGTTAAAACAGCTTGAAAAAAAGTGTGGCAAATGTTAGAGCCAAGAAGTAGTGAGTGAGAAATTTGTATTCATTTTTGTCTGGGGACTCTGTATTTGCTGATTCTATCTCATGATTACTTCAGGAACCTGGGGATTTGGCCTAGTTTAGCAGCTAGTATCCTAGTGTTAATTGCTAATTGCTTACACCTGAATTAACTGAAAAGGCCTGCCTGGCAGATTAGGCAAAAATTTGTGAGGATGAAATGGATTGGTCAGCTGCTTAGAAATTGACCAGAAATTGAAAAGTCCACTAAACTGGTGCTCAGAAAATGGGGGTGAGTTTTTTTTTCAGGGAAAGCTACAGAGGACTATAGTTTACCAAGAGAACCCCCAGTATAACCCTTCCCTCAGACAATCATCCTCAAATCTAGAGCTAATGAGGATTTTGCTAAGTTTATAGAGGGAGACATCTTCTATGTCAGAAATGACCTCATCATGAGGGTTCCCATTTGGTATAGGGAGGGACTGTCAATGAATTAATGAAGTCCTTATCACTGGATTCCAATGAGGACCCACTCTCCCCCTATGAATAATGATGGTTTTCTGTAGAGTTCTTCAATCAACCTCTTGAACTTTTTTTTTATCGGTTTCTGAAATCAATCAACAATCAATAGGGACTGACTGTGTCCCAGGTACTGTTAGGTGTTAAGGATACAAAAGCAAAAAAGGTTATATGTACATAATTATTAATATGTGAAATATATGCAAAATAAATAGAAGGCAGATTTTGGAAGGGGACAGCACTAGTAGCTTGGGGAATCAGAAAAAGCTTCATGTAGAACAGTGGTTCTCAATTTGTGGGTCGTGACCTCTGGGGGTGGAACAACCCTTTCTTAGGGGTCGGCTAAGACCATCGGAAAACACGTATTTCCAATAGTCTTAGGAACAGAGACACTGCTCCTCTATCTTCTTCAGAAGGGTCCGCCCACATGCAAATTCGGCCACGTACAAGTATTAAAGGTTTACTGCATTAGAAAGGTTGAGAACCACTGATGTAGAAGGTGCTGATTGAGAAGCTTAAAGGAAACAAGGGATTCTCAGAGAATGAAGGTAGAGTGGGATTTTATCAAAGAAAAAGGGACAATTACTGCAAAGGCATGCAGACGCAGGATGGAAAGTTGTGAGAAAGAAAAGCAAGAAAGTCAGTTTGACAGAACCATAGAGTGAAAATAACGTATAATAAAGTTAGAAAAATATTTTGGGGCCAGGCTGTGAAACTTACATTTGAAGCCATAAAAGTCACTGGACAATATGGAGCAGAGGAGTGTCATGGCCATATTTGCCCTTTGGGAATATGACTTTGGCACCTGTGTGGAGGGCAGATTACATAGGGGAGAAGTTTGTGGAAGTGAGACCATGGAGAATGCTATTTATTTCAGTAATGCAAGTGAGAAGTGATTAGGACTTGAACAAGGCTACTGGCCCTTTGAAGGCAGAGGAAAGGAAGGTGTGAAAAACACTGTGGAGAGAGAAACAACAAGATTTGACACTTTAAAGACATAGAATGCTTAGTAAATTTGCGAATGGCAAACATCTGAGAGACAGAGCTTATTAGGTCTAGCAATACTTTACAAATAGTAGGTGTCTAAGTAATGTTCTTTGAATTTATTCCAAAATCCACACTGGAAAGATGAGTCAGATCTACCGAGAAAACACTCGATAAGGATAAAGATATTATTCTATAACTGGGCTGAAAAAAATTCAACCGCACTTGTTTAGGAGAAGGAGGCTATAGCATGACAAGGTTTCATGCAAAAAAAGATTAAGTCGACAGGGTCGATGTGGCCACCCAAAAAGAGTCACGTGATCTTTGGCTGTGCTGATGCTGTAGAAATCTGTTGTTCAGAACAAGGAATCCAAGTTTCTCTATGCTAGTGAGATAACATCTTGAATCTTATGTTCAATTCTGAGAGCTGCATTTTAAAGGGATAGGGGCAGAACAGGTCTCCTCTATATGATCAGTCTATGATGGCGAACTCCCTAACTAGCAAATCAACCGCAACAGATGAAGCTGTTTAAAAATAAAACGCACATTTGCAACACTGTTCAGTGCTTGGTGCCACATTCAAAGAAGAAAGGTACCATGAGAAAGGGCTTAGGACTATGTGGTAAAAAGAACTAAGAAGTCAGCAAAAGATAGCATTTGGGAAAAGGGACATGATAATTGTTTACAAATATTAAAAGCGTGTCAAATTACTCCAAAAAAGTAGACTTATAGTGATGGGTGGAGTTTATAGGGAAGCAAAATTTAATTCAATAGATAAGGTAGAACTTAAAACACACACACACACACACACAATTAATGCTGTCCAGAAATGTAATGGGTGCCTCATTAGGGAATTAGTTCTCTGACACTATTTAGACCCAAAGCTGGACAACTACTTGTCAGGACAGCTGTAGGGTTCATTCATTCACTGGTTATATTCATTTACTGGGATGGGGTAAAAGCAGGTAGGAGAATATAAATATTGCACAGTATTCTGATATTAAAATGTGTCTGTGATCTCATTAATGTATATCTCTTCTTCCATTGATTATAGGATCATAAATCCATAGATTAAGAGTTGAAGGGGTTCTCAATGACCATCTAGCTCACTCTAATTTTACAAATGTAGATTTCAGCTCATCCACACCTACCTATCTTATGTGACTCCCTTGTCCATGTCTTTCTACTGTGCTATACTTAGAAAATTAACTGTCATACCATCTGAGCAAAGAGGGTTGTATTTAGTGATCTGTCAGAGGTTGCTTCCAGCGGTGAAAACAGAATTCTGGGAAAAGAGATACCTGAGCCCTGTTTCCAGGTCTTTATGATTTGGGGCAACCCCATGTAATCTCTCTATAACTTTACCATAAAGAATAGTAAATTAATGTTTGTCTATTAATTAGAGAACTTTGCAATAAAAAAAGATAATTATGCAACAGGAATTTGCCTGTCTAAAGTGCCGTTCCTGGGAAAGAATCTGAAAGAGGAACTTCTGGTAATGGCCACTAATCATAGGAATATGCAAATATAAATGGTTGCTTATGGAATTTGGGGAAAGTGAATGGTGGCAATTCTCCCTTCTCAAGATAGTTTCTGTACTCAGAAAAAAATGACTTTGAACTTTGTCCAAAATGTCACATACATTCATCAGATGTATTCTTCAACTCCTTTGGATGCCAAAGAACCTTTCTTTATCTCCATGATGGATGGCAGATTACTGTCTGCTGAAATGATTTGCTACTAATACATAAGAGAGCAAAGCCCCCCTGATCATGGTCAATTATGAGAAGAACAATGGGCTTGAACTATGGATGGAATTTGCACTTTTGTTAGCACAAAATCAGGTTGAAATTTAGTTTTCAAAAGTTCTTTATGATGAATTAATTACTTGTCTGGCTGGTTTAAAAGTGGTTCAAAAGTTAATATTATGAAACATGGGCCTTTTTTTCTAGGTTGCATTTTATACTTCCCCTACACCTTCAAGAAGGAAAGTTTCTCAAGAAGAATGGCCCTTGGGTAGATTTCTGAGGTTTGGGATCTTGAGCCTGGTCTTGACTTTTCGTTCAATTTCATCTACCAGGTGGTGGGATCCATTCTAAAGTTCCCCCTCCCCTCTCTCTCTCTCTTTGTGTGTGTGTGAGAGAGAGAAACATTGAATCGTAAAATGATTCACCTTTCTGATTTTGCAATTTGTGAATACGTTATTCCTTCAGCAGCAATAAGTTTCTGTGCTGATCAGCAAAGGAAAGAGAAACAGGGAAGTCTTCATGGAGGAGGTAGTGGTACTGTTGAGATTTTGATCCTGGGGGAAAGGAGGAATTTCAATAAGCAGAGAAAGCTCTGTGGAGAGTGGGAAGTAGGAAGAATCTGTTCTAGGTAATGGTGGAACAATGTGAGCAAAGATAGTGGAAATCTTGCATTAATTACACTTGGCCTAGGGCCATATTCACAGTGGAGCATACAGGACATTGCCCTATTGGGGGTGTCTAAACCCCAGCTGGCAATCATCTCCAACATACCCAGTCCTTGAATACAATGCATGAGACACTAGACAGCAATCTAAGTATCCATGGTCCGCTAAGAAAGAATGTTGGATTTGTACTTAGGAGACCTGGGTGGGAATTCAGATTCTAGTATTTACGAGGTAAGACAGTGGTGCAACGGAACGCTTGCTAGACATGTAGTGAGAGCACCTGGATTTAAATCCAGACTCTGCCCTTTTTTAATCATATGACCTTGAGCAAGTTACTTAATCTCTTTGTCCCTGAGTTTCCTCACTTGTAAAACGAGAATGATGATTCTTTATGCTGGTTATGAAGAGTTGTTGTGAAGGAAAAAATTCTATAAACCTTACAGCAATATAAGCAGCAGTACCCACTTAGCATCCTCAAACTATAATGTGGACTTTCTTACCTTGAATCACTGCATGGTTAGTGGGAAGAAGAAGAGGGCTCAGCACCTTCTAGTTTAAACTGGTTGTTATTGGCAGGCTGAACTGTCAATTGCAGGCAAACAGCTGCCAGTTTTAATTGACTAAGTTACTGTCTCAGTCATGCCTAGTGATCACTGACAGCTAAGCCAGACAGTGATATTGTCAGAAAGAACAAAAGGGCATGGTCTCCTTCTGTACTGTAAATTCTGGTTTGTGGTTGTATTTTTTTGGCCTTTTATTACTCCTCTGGTGTCTTTAGTTCAACATTCCTGAATATATCCCTGACTTGGCATTAGCTTAGTACATTTGGTCCTAATAGAATCTGGTAAAGGTTATTCTGATTTGTTTTCTCAGAATGTAATTTATTCCTAATCAACTCAGCAAGAAGACAGTCTTAGGTCTAGGCAAAGGGGGTAGTCACCTGTATGGTGTGATTTGAGGGGTGATGAAACTAGACCCCCAGGCTCAAATATACCACTCCCACAGGCTTACTACCTGCTTCTAAATGTTCACTGTTACAGCTATTTCTCTGGCTTAGAGAACAAAGGATAGATGATATCTCTAGAAAGCCACTATTGGAAAAACCATTCCTTACTGGAAGAAGGTGAAAGGTAGGCTGGGGTTACATAACCCTCCACAGTGAACACATCTACACAGGATTTTCAAAAAACTATTTTAAAGGCAACTTGGCATGGCAAATAGAGGGCTTGCCTTGGAGTTAGGAAGACCTGGGTTGAAGTCTCTGGCAAACATGATGCTCCTGGGTCAATTACTTAATCAGGGAGTGCCCCCAGGCAACTATTTCTGATGATAAAATATGGAAGAATTTGGAACTGCATTAATACAAGGATTTTCCATACAGGCATATTCCAAACAGGGGGTAGTCATGAAAACATGTTATGCATCACAAAGTGAAAAGGGCGAGTAAGGAGAGACAGGAGGCAGGGAAGTGTGTGTATTGATCTGTTATGGTTCACGATATTCCAAATGACTCTAATAATTTGCTGTGAAGGACCTGTGATTATAGCATCATGCTCTTAAAGCTGTGAAAATAATCTAACCCCTTTATTTAACAGATGGGGAAACTGCAGCCCAGGAAGACTAACTTCCTTAAGCACCATTCCATAGTAAGAAGAGCAGAACTTTGAGCCTCATTTCTCTGACTCCAAACCCAGTATTCTTTCTAATATTGTTGTGAGGATCAGATAAGAGAATGTCTGTAAAATGCTTTGTAAACCTTAAAATGCACTGAATGGTCAGCTATTATGGGTGATTTCTCATGTGGAAACTCCTTCTGACAACACAAATCCCCAAGTTAACTTAACCTTATGGAGTTGTCTGAGACACAGTGTAAAAGATTTGCCCAGGGTCACATAGGCAGCAAGAGTCAAAGGTGGGACTCACATCTTCCTACCTTAAAGTTCTATTCACTAGCCTCGATCTAGCTTTTAATAACTCCAAACATTAAGAATATAAGCTCCTTGAGGGCAGGGACTATCAGGCTTTTGTATCCATGTCCAGAGTACTTAGTGCAATGCCTGAACAGAGGCAGCTGGGTCACACAGGAGCTAGGGCACTGGGGACCTGAGTTTAAATCCATCCTCAGATACTAATCACTTAACCTTAACCTGTTTGCCTCAGTTTACTCAACTGTAAAGTGAGGATAAGAACAGCACCTACCTCAAAGGAATGCTGTCAGAATAAAGCCAGACAATATCTGTAAAATGCCTGGCACGTAGTAGGCATTACAAAAATGTTTATTCTCTTTCCCAGTTATATCCTACTACAAAAGGTAGGTGCTTAATAAATATTTGATTAATGATCAAAATACTGGAAATAAGATCATACAGGAATTTGGGGGGTTAGGATTGCTCCTTTAAAATGAACATAGAGAAAAGGTGAGGAGTGAAGTCAGAGGAGTAGGGAAAGGCGGGAGGAAAAGAATGTCAAAGATTGGCTTAACTTTCCTCTAACTCAGGGGTTCTTGAACCTTTTTGTGGCATGGATCCCTTTGGTAGTCTGGAAAAGTCTATGAACTCTATTTCAGAATAATATTTTTAATAATCGAAGAAAATGCTAAATTTCAGTTAGAGATTGTTGGAAATAAAGACATAATTTTCCCCATCCATTTTCACAGACCCCATAAAAGGAATCTGTGAATTCCTAGTTAAAAAGCCTTGCTTCATGTTGATCTCTGAAGATGTGAATGACTTGTTATACAGAACCTTGGGGGTACAGAAATTCATCACAATGCTGCAATATTTATAAACCTGAGATAGAGTTGCTATAACTTTGAAAAGTTCTTGGTATCAGGAGGACCTGAGTTCAAATCCAGCCTCAGACACTTAACACTTACTAGCTGTGTGACCTTGGGCAAGTCACTTAACCCCAATTGCCTTGCCTTACCCCCTCTGAAAGGCAAAAAATAAATAAAAGAAAATAAAAAAGAAAAGTTCTTGGTGGGTGGTGCATATTATAAATCCCTAATACCTAGTAAACTGAGGTTGGTGGATTACTGGAACTCAGGAGTTCTGAGCTGCATTGTACTATATGGATCAGGTGTCCACACTAAGGCCAGTGCCAATATGGAGACCTCCTAGTTGGGGAGTAGACAGGTACTAGACTGTCTAAGGAAGGTGGGTGAACTGACCCAGAATGGAAAGGGGGAAGGTGATCTTCTACGAATCAGTGATGGGATGGGGCCCATGAGTAGCTGTTGAACTTGCAGCCTGGGCAAGATTCTCTCTCTCTCTCTCTCTCTCTCTCTCTCTCTCTCTCTCTCTCTCTCTCTCTCTCTCTCTCTCTCTCTCTCTCTCTCTCTCTCCCTTTCTCTCTCTCTCTCTCTCTCTCACACACACACACACACACACACACACAAATTTTGGAAAAACCTGCTTTACAGAATTTTCCAATGCCCTTTGACCATATGTTCTCATAAATGGGCTTTGTTCATTTACTGCTGCAGTCTGAATCATTGCCAGGCCTGAGTTTCTGCATCTTGTCCTCCATTTGGCCAAATCAATTGATTGCTTTCAAAAAGCCAGCAACTTCCACAGAATGCTAGAAAACAGAAGCTTAGCAACCAAGGCAGTTGCATTTTCTCCTGGGGTACTATGTTGCGAAAAGGGATTGATGAAATTGAATGCCCTTTTCAGTTCAGTATTTGGTTCAGTCAGGCTGTTGTTAATGATCTTCCTTTACACCTTGCAGCTGTTTTTTTTAAACTTAAAATAGAGGTAGGAGGGAGGGGAAGGTGAGAGACAGAGGGTTGTGATTTAACCACCAAAAAACAAACATGGAAACATCTTGAGATCATATGTATTCATGTCTTAACATCTTCTTTGAATATTTTCATTAGCATTTATTCTGAAAATCAATTTTTTCCATTTAAACGTAAGGCTTAAAATAAGTGTGGTTTTATTATATCTTGGAACCAAAATATTCCCCCGGGGACTATATCATTAATTATCTAATAAAAAAGTAATAGAAACTAGAATTTATAATCTAGAAATTTACTTTCCTAGCATCTTTTTAGGGGCACCTCTATTCTGTTGCCATTACAACTAAACTAAATTTATCCAAAATAAAGTGACTGCATTTTAAAACATCATAAATTACATTGCCAGATGAGTGGAGATAGGGGAGTTAGGGAGGAATTGTGATCAGCAACAACTTTAACAATGGACGGATTTTGAAACTTGTCTTTCCCTGCTTCAAGGTCCAAAGTTCTACAAGTTAAACAGTGGTTGGCCAAGCAGTCTTATCTTGAAGACTGAACAAGGTGTGGTGATACTGACATGGGACTCCAGCATTGGGAAATTTCCATTTAATTTGTTTTTACAATGTAAAATGTAATCTCTTTAGGAAGAAAATGTTATTCTCACCATTCATCCTCCCACTGTGATTTTTGTTGATGAAGTTCCATATAGTTTAGAATGCACATTAAGTTTGCCATTTTATTTTGTTTGATTTGACATACCCAATTTGATTTGAGGTTTCTGCTCAGATCCCTTCTTTCCTTCTTACACACCCTACCTCTTAGGGCTCCTAGCCACTGGCAAAGAGGAAAAAGGTGTGGAAGAGGAATCACTTATGTGTAAAAGGTGGTAGGGTCCCCCGGGGAGAATCCTTCAACAAGGTTAACTCCTTGTTACCCAGACAAGGTCTTTATTTTGATATGGATGATGTCTCCTTGATAAAGTATGGACTTGCCTTGTTTTGAGTACTCCATGCCTCTTTAATATCATATTAAATCCTTCTCCCAAAAAACTCATCCTCCTTCCTAACTTCCCTATTTCTGTCAAAGACACCACCATGCTTCTCATCTGTTACATTTAGAATGGGGGAATCATCCTTCATTCTTCTTCTCCCTCTTCCCACTGCATCCAATCAGCAGGTCATTTCCGTCTACATAACATGCCTCTTTATTTATCCTCTTCTGTAAAATCACAAAGCCACCTAATTCAAGCCCATATAGGTTCTCATCTTCGAAGAGCTTCTTCATTGTTCTCTTTCTATCAAATAGTTCCCCTTTCTAACTTGTCTTCCTCACAGATGACAAATCGATTTTGGTCAACTACAGACCCAGCTCAGTCAGTCCCTTCCTTGGTCAGGAAGGTTTAGTGGCTCCCAATTTACTTTATGACAAAACATCAATTTTTCTGTTTGGCATTTAAAGCCCTCCACAATCTGGCTCCTACTTATCTTTCCAGGCTGATTCCACCAGTCACATCTGTAATTTGTTCTGTGAAACAGCTTATTGTCCTTGGTTGTAGTTCTAAGAAAGCAAGTATATTTCACACTCAATATGGTCCAACAGGATTCTCCAAAGTAATGCAGTACTTCTCTGCTGAGATAACCTACCATCTTAATTTTATACATGGAACATCAGAATTTAATTTGAATACAAAATACTTCCCAGCTTTAAATTAATTTGACATTTAAAAACCTTTTCATGTCTGCATATAATTAGTTCAGTGTCTGATTTCTTTCCCTGAGGTCGATATAACCAAGTTATCCAAATGTCAACTTCATGGGGACTCTACCAAGCCTTTACCATTACCTGAGAAACATTACAAGGTTTCACCTGGACAGAAGAGGAATTCTCAGGGTTATTTACAGACTTCTTTACAAATTTGTCAGTTAAAGGAAGGGCAGCTTCTTCTTGGGACAGACCACAGAAAAAATATCCAACAACCAGAAAGGGAGACATCTGAGAATCCCCCCTGAAATCCAGCTTATACATCAACAGGAAATGAGGAAAGAGATGGTGTCAGAAGAGGCAGAGGGTGTCTGAAAGGGAATGAAGACTAAATGTAAATTTATTATGGGACAAAAAAGTAAATGTGCTTTGAGCCTTATACATTCCAGAGTATGAGTTGACAGAACAAGGAGGAAAGCTAGAGGCAAGCTAGGTGGCACCATATATAGAGGGTTGAACTGAAAGACCTGAATTCAAATTCTGCCTTGGAAACTTACTAGCCATTTGATCCTGGTCAAGTTTTTCCCCATCTGTACAAGGAACAATGGACTTATTGACTCTAATATCCCCTCCAGATTAAATCTATGATTCTATAAAATCTTACACAACACAATTCTTAGAATACTGGGATCAGTTTGAAACACTTGTGACACCCTGGAAGACAAGACTTCAGTGGCTAATAACAAAGCAAATATTTAAATGGGTCTACATTCTTGAAGATGCGGATATAAAAAGCCTGTACAGGTAATGGACTCCTACCTTCCTATTCAACACAGCTGTAATTAGAAATAATTGTACCTGGGGCAAATTCCACTGATGTGAGGAGATGATTATAGAACACAGTACAAGCACAGGTGCAAACATTCTGGCCGAGGGAGTGACCCTTTCCCGCCGTGGTCTTGCCCTGATATCTTTGAGGATATGGGTGCAAGAGAATTCCTGAACAGGGCTGCCACACTGACAGGTCCCTGAGGGTGGCAACCCAGAAATAATTATACTACAGATTACTAGATGACCACAAGCTGAGGTCTTTGGGGACAGTGATAACCGCTGGGGAAAAGTATACTTTCCCAGTAAGGAAAATCTCTGCCCCCAAATGGTTATTGGAATCCTGGAGCAAAGTTTTTTTTTTTGCCTCACATTAGTTATGACTCTTCTATGCAAGCTGAGTGAACACACCTCCCACCTCTTTCCTGCCTTACCTTTATTGTCACTGTCCCACTAAGGAAAAGGTACAAATTTAAAATGTTGTTTGGTTTAAATTCTGAGACTGGTGAATTGCTAAGAATTAAGACACTGGTAGGAAAAGAAAAGCTGTTTCTTACTTTCTCCTATATCTGAAGTATATCCTCATTCTGAGTGGCATTAAGTGACTACACGTCAGAAAAGTGGGTTAAAAATAAAAGAATGTGTAGGCCAAATAACAAAAGAAAGTCTCTGACTAGAGCCCTCTGAGAGATGCTTAAAATGATATCATGCCTAAATTGAAGGTCCAGAATTTCACACGCTGTGATAGATCAGAAAGTGTACATCTCTGAAATTTCAGAAAGGCAACAGTTTGGAACTCTCATGAAATGTGACTTCTTTTCCTGAAGGTGTGTGATCTTGCCTAGATGAAAAAGTTAAGAGGAGCTTTTTTGCAATATCTTGTCTTTTCAAGACCTGTCTTTTCAAACCCCTGTCTTTTCTTCTTTATTTTTACTTCAACATTTGGCTCTAAACCTTGTTGCCTCAAGTGAAAGAGTTGTAAGGGGTGTCTAACTGGCCTTCCTGTTGTCTCTTCACAGAATCAGACTTTTAGTTTTGGGGGGACCTCAGCAGCTATCTTATCCAATCCATACCTGTACTCATGTCAATCCCCCTTATAAGTCACTGCCAGATTAGTCTTCCAAAAGAGCTATTACCACTTTCCAGATTTTTTTTAAAAAGTGGTTCTCCATTGCCTATTGAATAAGGTCTAAGGTTGTTAGCATGGGATCCTAGATCTTACAAAATCTGCCCCAACCTACCTTTTCATTCTCTTCTCCCACTGCACCATAACATGAGGTCTATGATCTGGACAATCTTGGCGGGTGAATGAGACTTTCCCATCTCTGCAACTGAGCCTCTGGGAGATCAATGAACCCTCTACTCTGAGGGCTCTGTCCTCCCAGGTATATAGGACTCTTGAAAGTCAAATCAGTGGTACAGAAACCCAAAGAAGGCATTACTGAGAATGCCTTCTCTGTAATGCAACTTAAACAAAGGGGGCTTGTTTGGTTTCCCCTTGTGCTCATAGAAAAGTTTATTCCATCTCTGTTTTTGTGGGAGGATAGAGTTCAGTAGATTTTAAGTAGGTTTTCCCTTGATCTATTTATCTACAGGCAGAAGAAAGAATTCCCCACACAGTTTAGGCTACGGTGGTGAAACTTGGTCCCAGGATTCTCAAACTGAGTGATTGCTGAAGTGAAACTTCCTGGTAAACCTTTTCCTTGCCCCCCATCCCAACCCAATGTAAGCTTCCTGAATAAGCATAGGGGATGTTTCTCTTTTGTCTTTGTATCTAATAGTAGGAAAAGCTAGCATTTATATAGCACTTGGAGGTTTGCAAGGTGCTTTACAAATATTATATCACTTCTTCCTTATAACAACCCTTTGATCCCTTTGATTCAAAGATGAGGAGAGAGGCAGACAAAAGTCAAGTGACTTATCCAGGGATACACAGCTGGTCAGTGTGTGAGACAGGATTTGAACTCAGGACTACCTGACTAGAAGGAGAGCACTCTAACAACTCTAACCTTGCCGTCATAGTACCTAGTACATGGTAATCTCTTTTTAAAAAATTGACATTTTGATTTCACATTACAAACATTAGTGATCATTCCAACTTTGTGAGAGGTCTCTTCTAACAAAGTAAAATAGGTAAAAGAAATAATATAGTGACCTCATCTGAAGGTGAACACAATGTTTCACATGTGTAGAAATCCACAGCTCTCAATTTTTAAAAACACAGAAGTCTGTTTTCCTTACATCCCCACCACATTGGAAAGAAAAAGAAAAGAAATTAGATTTAGTAGTAAATTTTGTAATAAATATGCATAGGTAAGCATGATAAATTCTCTCGATAGCTGCATAGAAATAGGTATCCCTATACATACTTGCATATGTGTATGTGTATATGTATATGTATATATAGGTACATACGTACATGTGTGTGTGCATCTCATTCTGTACCCTTATTCCATCACTTTGCTGTAATGGACTGAACAGTTCATTATTGGTCCTCTAATACAATGACTGGTCTTTGTACCAATCCTAGTTCTTACAGCTTTCAAAGGTATTTGTTTTTAGAGTGTTACTGTTACTGTAGAAACTATTTTCTTGGTTTTGCTCATGTCATTCTTCATTAATTTATGAAAGTCCTCAAAATTGTATATATATTTTTAAAATGGATGTTGCAGTATAAATTGTTCTGTTTGTTCTTTTTACTTCGTTGGCATCAGTTCATATAATTCCACATCTTTTTGAAATCCTCCATCTCTTCATTTTTTATGGCACAATAACAGTCCATTGCATTCTCTTACCACACTTAATTCAGTTATTTTTCAGTTGATGGAATTCCTGTTAGTTTCCGCTGTTTTTTACCATCACAAAAGAAGTTTCACTTTGATCTTTGTATCCCCCAGTGCCTAGCACATGGAAAGCTCTTGATAAATGTTTGTTGATTGATTCAATCCTTCAAAATGAACAGTCAGGTATAAGAGCTCTTCTTTCACCCCTACTTCCTAGCCAAAGACGCCTCAGATGCCCTCAGCCTCTCTTCCTTATGTGAGCTCTCATGGTGAAGTTGGTAATGATGTTCATGTTCATTGCATTAAGCGTTTGTGACTCAGAAATGATTGCTGTGCATCATTATCTTTTTATTTGTATATTGTCATCCCTCTAATCAGACTGGAAGCTTAATGAGAAGTGGGAACCATTCCTTACCTTTCTCTGCAGTGGGAAAAAAAAGTTACCATAATAACCTGCACATAATGAGAGCGATTCATTAATTCATTGATTAATTGGTTAATTGATTGACTAATTGCTTAATTCATTAGATATTATCCCCAAGTATTTTTGGTACTCGTAACAGATTCCTAGAGATACTTTATACAACCATCTTTATATAAACCAACTTTATATAATCGCCAATCATCCAACATTTGTCTTATTGTTCTATTTGTATGTTCAATGTTCAGCATTGTGTTTTGTACCTGGTGAGCACTTAATAAGCAAATAAATATCTTTACATTCTTTCTTTTTTTAAGCAATTATGATATACTCGCCACTATGTTAAGTACTGAGGACACAAAAATAAAAGTGAAACATATTCCTGCCCTCAAGGTATTTCTATCCTATTGGAGGAGACAATGTTTACATATGGAAAGAAAATACATACATATATCTGTATATTCTCTTTACTTATATGTGTGTGTGTGCATGTAGATATATCTATATACACACACATACACACACAAGTGAATACAACATAGTTTGGAGGGGGAGGGCATCTGGAGTTAGGGTAGAGGTGCAATAGGGATAGACTTCATGTAGAAGGTAGTGCCTGAGCTGAATTTGGAAGAAAACCTGGGACTCCCAGATGCAGAAGTGAGGAGAGAGTATTCAAAGTACAGGGATACAGAGGCATGGAAATGAAAGATGGAGCCTCATATTTGAGGAACAGCAAAAAGTTCAGTATGGCTGCATCACAGGGTGTGTGGGTGGGAGTTAAGGTTTAAAACTATTGAAAAATAGGAAAGGGCCTAATTATGAAGAGCTGTAAATGTTAAAGGGAAATTTATATTCCATTCTAGATGCTCTGAGTTTTGAAAGAAACCAAAAATGCTAAGATGTGGGGATGAGGAAGGAGAACTTTCCAGGCATCCACAAGGACCAATGCAGAGAATTGTAGCCTTCTTGTTGGGATCACAGGCATGCACAGAACCTGTCTGGACATCTTAGCATAGTCCCCACTAGTGTTCTCATTGGCCTTTTCCCATCCCCTCGTGCGTGCGCGCGCGCGCACACACACACACACACACACACACACACACACACTACATCTCATAAAGGAAGCATGCAAGAAAACCACATTAGCCATGTTCCTGTTCTAATCTTTTAAATCAGAAACACAGTAAAATGTATCTCTATCTTTCAGTAAGCTGGACATGTTTTTTTAAAGGTCAGTTGTTAAATTTTCAGTGAGAGCATTTAGGAATCAGCTGCTTAGATATTCTTAACCAATGACCTAGGTTCTGCTAACTAGAAACCCAGGCAGATCCAAAGACTGATGCAGAATTTTCTCACAATTGTCCATCTCAAATAACCCATATGTCTTATCTGACTGGCCCCAAACTCATCAATTAGTTGTTGTTTCGGTTTCCTTGATTGTTTACAGATACTTGAGGAATGGGACACTCCCTTTTCTGAATTCAGAGAATTGCACCTGTTTCTCTCTCCATCCCACCTTGGAAAGTCCCTAATCTTTTATCTAATTCGAAATCAGATTATCTAATGTTGTATAATTAATTGGCCTTATTTGATTGTTTTTAATGTATAAAAATCTGTTTTCCCTCTGTATTTAGTGTCCAGGGTCAAAGCTGAGGAAGGCTACTGGTCCCAGTTTGTGAGGCAATTGGCACACATTGCTTAATTAATGGATATGCTCAGAAGATCAAATCTTTGTTTTCTCAGTCATTCATCTTTCACTGGTCACACACCCAGAACTGAAGACAATACTCTAGCTGTGATCCAACTAGGACACAGAAGCATCATAACCTTCCTCATTCCAGATACATTGTTTCTGTGTAGTTTATGGCATCATGAGGTTGTTTTCTTTTGGCTGCCCTACAATACTGTTGACATGTGTGAGTACATACAATATGCTTGACTAATACTTATCTTTTAGTATCTTTCCTTCTTCTTACATACATTGCATTCTCCAGGGAATGAAAATCCCTTGAGGACAGAAATTGGTTTTATTTTGTATTTCTATCCCCAGCATCTAGTACAGTGACTTGCCAATAGCGGCATTTTTAAAGACTTTTTTCCCTAAATTTTGTATTCCAAATTCTCTCCCTCCTTCCAAACCTTTCCCCATCCATTGAGAAAACAAGCAATATGATATTCATTATACACGTTGATTAATTTTCAACACAAATTATATGTCTCCCCTAATATTTTCCTTTCCTTTTATAAAGGAAAAGTGCATTGGATTAAAAAAAATTGCACCTGTTCATCTCCCCATATCCCTTAATCTTTCATCCAAGTAGAAATCAAATTGTCTAATGGTGTGTGGTTACCTTTTAGTTAATTGACCTGATTTGTTCGTTTTTAAGGTATAAAACCTGTAAAGTACATTATTTTAATCCAGTTTAGGATTTATTTTAAATTATAATTTCATAGCATTCAGTTGTGATTATTTTAGTGTTCTTTACATTGTTGTAGACATTTACAAATTTATATATACATACATATATGTGTGTGTATGTATAGTGTTCCTGGTTCTGCTTACTTCATTTTGCATCAATTCATATAAATTTTCCCATCATTCTCTGAATTTCATCATATTCATCGTTTCCTACACCACAGTAACATACTCCCTCCACTAACAAAGACCATAACACACTTATGATTTAGCAAGTGGTAATTAAGAGTTGCTTTAAATTTTAAAAATTTAAAACCAGCCTTGTGATGAGTCTCTCTAAACTTCGCCTAGCCTGGTCTCAGTATATGTGCAGTCAAAGGGATCACATAGCCTGGTTTTCTGACAACAAATACAAAATTTGTCTCTGGACCTGTGCTTGAAGTTTTTCCAGCATGGTAGGATCTGCGAGAACTTTTGTTTCATTGAAATAGCACAGTAGAACAAATTTGCTGGGTGAAGTTTAGATTCAGTCAAAGGGCGGTACTTGAGGATCTAGAGGGCCACATGTGGCCTCAAGGCTGCAGGTTCCCCACCTGTGATATAGCCTCTGAGAATCCTGATTTATGATGCATCAGAGTAGAGAAGGAAAAGGAAAAAGCCTACTATGTTCCAGGCACTTTCAACGTTGAGCATTTTATATTATCTCATCTGATCCTCACATCAACCCTGGGAGGTGGGTGCTGTTATTATCCCCATTTCATATTTAAGAAAACTAAGACAGACAGAAGTGAAATGATATACCCAGGGGTACCCAGCTGGTACATATCTAAGTTTGCATTTGAACTCAGGTCTTTCCAACTCCAGGCCAGGCACTCTAGCACCTGAGTCACTTTGCTGCAAGGTAAGAAGCTAGTTAAATCAGTAATTTCAGTAATTTATTAAGTGCTGGCTGTCTGCAGAGCACAATACTAGGCCCTGGAGAGGATGCCCAAATGGATCTGTGATCTCCTCAGTTCAGAAGCTCCCTCCGGCGATGATGACAACCCTGCCATGACTCCCCGTTTGCTGTGACTCTCAGTCATGTCTTCCCTAAAGTTCACCATAGGGATCCTATGCTTGAGGCTTTCCCCATGTTCTTTCAACATGATGAAGGTTCCAGTGGAATATTCCTGGCCACCCCACTGCCATCCCTTACTCTTGCCACGTGACCAGTCCATCAACTCTTGCTGACACATGATTTTCTGATAGCCTATTTTATTCCTATTCTTCTTCAGAATTCCTCATTGGTTGCTTGTTATTGTCTTCTGTTGCTGTCACTACATGACTCTCCATTGCCCCTCCTTTTTAATATCACTGGGGGAGATAGAAAGATTAAATAAGGTGTGATGCCTGCTATTATGGAGCTCACAGTCTAGTAGGGAAGTATGAATGTCTAAACGTGTATAATAAAAACAATTCATGAAAAGTTCATCAGCCACATTGTGGGAAGATCAATTATGATTGACTTAGCTCTTCTCAGCAATACAATGATCCAAAGCAATTCCAAGAGTCATGATGAAAAATGCTATCCACATCTAAAGAAAGAATCATGGGGTCTGAATGAAGATTGAAGAATACTATTTTCTACTTTCCTTTTATCCTATTCTTTCACACCTTGACTAATGTGGAAATATGTTTACATAATTGCACATATATAACTTATATCAAATTGTTTGCCGTACTAGGGAAAGGGGATAGGAGGGAGAGAGAAAAAAATTTGAAACTCAAAATCTTATAAAAATGAATATTGAAAAATATCTTTACATATAATTGGAAAAAATCAAATGCTATTTACCAAAAAAAAGTTTATATGAGAGAGGTGAAGCAAGGGTTACGTGAAATCTGAAAGGAGATCGATGATTATTAACTGGAAGAAAAGAGAAATACTATTATTTCTTGAGGAGATCCTTGCTAAAATCCCAGAATCACAGGATTTGAGAGTTAGAAGAGTGATCTCAGCTATCTAGTCCAATTCTCCCTCTATAATATCCTCCTTGCTGGAAGATTTCTCAGGAAGGAGAATCTGCTACCTCTCAAAGCAGTTCATTTCACTATTTGGCAGCTGTAATCACGTAAAGAAGTTTCACCTGAGTTCAATCCAAAACTGGTCTCTTTGCAGTTTCTCCTGATTATTTCTTTTTTGTTTGTTTGTTTTTGCTTTTTGGAGGGCAGTTGGGGATTAAGTGACTTGCCCAAGGTCACATGGCTGATTATTTCTTTTGAGACCACATGGAACAAATCTAATGCTTCCTTCATATGACATTCCTTCAGGTACTTGAAGATAGCTATCATGTTCTCTCTGAGTCTCCTCCAGCCTAAACATCCACAGTTCCTTCCTGGTTTTCACATTACATGGAACCAGAACCCTTCACCATACTGGTTGCTCTCCTTTGGACAGTCTCCAGATTATGAATGTCCTTAAATCAGAACTGAATACAGTGCCCTCGATGAGGTCTGATGAGGATAGAACATGCTGGGACTACTACTGTTCATAATTGCATTTGGGGGGGGGGCTACCACTTCACACTGTTAATTCACATTGACCCCCCAGAATTTTTTCTAAAACATCTGATATCTAACAATACCTTCACATCTAGGACTTATAGAGCTGAATTTTCTTTCAAGTATGAGATTTTACATTTATCCCTACTGAATTTCATTTTGTTAGGGTCAGCTCAATGGTCTGGCCTTCACAAGCCTTTTAGATCCCAATTCTATCATCAGATAATTTAGCTGCTCTACCTTTGTGTCATCTGCAGATTTTATGAGCATACCATTTATGCCTTCATCTGTGTTATTAATGAAAATGTTAAACAGCAGAGTGTTAAGCATAGGTCCCTGGCATATTCCACTAGCGATCTCCTGCCATGTCGATATTGACCCATTTAATCTAGACATCCAAACAAATTATGAATCCATCTAATTGTATTAACATCTAATCTGTGTCTCTCCATTTTCTCTGTGAGAAGGGTATGAAATAATTTACCAAAAGCTTTGATAAAATCTCAGTAAACTATTAGTTTAGTAATCCTATGAAAAAAAAAAGAAATCAGGCTAGTCTGGCATGACCTGTTCTTGATGAAGCTATGCCTGATTTTTGCAATCATCCTTCTTCCTTCTAGATATCTGTCAACCATCTCTTTAATTATCTGACCTAGAATTTCTCCAGAAGCAAAGTCAAATTTGCTGTTTTATAGTTTGCAAACCTCACTTACCTCCCCTTTTTTGAAACTGGGATGACATTTTCCATTCTCCAATCATGTGGTACCTCTCCAATTTTCCATTTCCAAATATCACTGACAATGGCCAAGCAATCACTTTTTTTGTTCTTTCAGTAGCACTGGGATCCATTCACCTGGGTCAAGTGGCTCGAATTCATGAATGGCACCTAGGTTTTCTCTCACTGTAGCCTCACCAATCTTGGGTATTGGCTCTCTGGTATTAATTTCTGTTCTGTCCTTTCTAGTGTAGAGGTCATTCTTCTTGGCAGAGATACCAAAAGCAAAAGGAGCAGTAAGCAATTCTTCCTTCTCTCTGGTGTCAGTTATCATCGTCCCATTCTCCCCCCAAACAAGGGCTCTATCCCTCCTTTTTTCTCTCCCAAAAAAGATAAAAAAAACAAAACAGAAAAACCCTGTTTTGTTGCCTTTATCTTCCTTAGCTAGTCTTGGCTCATTCTGACCTTTAGCATTTGATGCTATTTTATAGGAGGATTACATGAGCCTCTCTTCATCCTCTGACACTTGGCCTTGCTTCAATCTTTCATATAATTCTTTTTTTTATTTTTAAAAACTATTTTAAAATATTTCATTAAATACTTCCCAGTTACATATTAATGTTTTTAGCAATCATTTTTTTTTAACATTTTGAGTTCCAAATTCTCTCCCCCCTTCTTGAGAAAGCAAGCAAATTGATGTTGATTATACATGTGATGTCATACAAAACATTTCCATATTGGCCATGCTGCAAAAGAAAAACACAAAATCAAACCATAAGAATAAGGAGAGTAAGAAAAAAAAGTATGCTTCAGTCTGCATCCATGAGTTCATGAGTTATAGTCTCTGGAGGTAGACAGCATTTTTCATTGTGGGTCCTTTGGAATTGTCTTGGGTCATTGTCTTGGCCAGAGAAGTTGTCTTTCACAGTTGATCACCCTAACTATGTATAATGTTCTCCTAGTTCTGCTCATTTCATTTTGTATACGTTTTCCTGGATTTTTATGAAACCATCATGTTTGTCCTTTCTGACAGCACAAAATGATTCCATCAAATCATGTAACTTTTTTTTCTATCTAAGTTGGTTGAATGGGGTCATATAAAGATGAATAGAAGTAGAGGCGTCGAGGTGGTGCCGAGGATAGAGTTTAGGACTCGCTATCAGGATGATCGAGGTTACAATACTATTGCAAATATACATTAAATATATGGGCAAGTCATTAAATTTCTTTCAGCCTCAGTTTCCTTATCTGTAAACTGAAAATAATAACAATAGGTTATACCATAAAGAATTTTTGTGAGGATCAATAAGGCAATACATGTAAAGCAATTTGCAAACCTAAAATCACAGTATAAAGGCTAGCTTTTCTTACCAAGAGGTTACCATGTATATAATGCATAGAGTGTTGGACATGGATCTGGGAAGACTGGAATTCACATTCTATTGCTGATGCCTGACTCTGGTACAAGTCAGGTATTCTTCATCAGTAAAAGGGAGATAATAAAAGCACTAACTTTCCTCACCACATCATTGTGAATATCACAAGGGACAGCATAGATGAAACAGCTCAAGCCTAGGAAATGGAATGAGGAAGGACATAAAGGCCAGCCTTAGGATGGGGTAACAGTGTGTGGTCCGGTTTGTCGGGAGTGTAACATACAAGGAGGTATGACTATAAAGAAATGAAAACTGACTTTCTTGTGAGGTGTGTAGAATTAGCCTTGTTAATTTGTACTCACACCTTATAAACCTGGAGTGAATGAACTATTATAACCTACAGCATGTAGGCTGGATAAACAATGGTAAAAGTCTGGAACCTGATTTTGTAAAATAATAGGGTTCTCATATTCAGTCATTAAAATGCCCCCAAACCAGTCTCAGGTTAAATGAATATTTTTCTTACATTTGTTCCTATACCTCACCCAAATACTAACTTTCTTTCTTGATACCTTTCCAAGTAAAGAAATAACTTTAAATTCTAGGTCACTGAGAAGCAATTTACAAAGGGGGATTCCTAGAAGTTCCCTCAAAATGCTCTTTTCGTCCCCCCCCCCGCCCCAATGTTAAGAGGAGCTTCCTGAGGGGAATCTATGACTGTGGTCTCAAGACTTTCATATATAGGGAAGAACGGAACAGAGATTATTGAATACGAAGAAAAGTCTTGTGAAGGAAGGGATTAAGTATAGATGAGCATTAAGTAACTTTCGATGATAAAGAATCAATAATAGTGGCAGCTAGGTGGCCCAGTAAATAGAACACCAGCCCCGGAGTCAGGAAGACCTGAGTTCAAATCCACCCTCAGACACTTAACACTAGACGTGGGACCTTGGGCAAGTCACTTAACCCCAATTGCCCTGCCCTCCTCCCTCCAAAAAGAAAAACAAAAAACACCAAAAATCAATAATAGCTGATATTTAATGGTGTCTTAAAGTGTACAAAGCACTTTATATACATTTTCTCAGATGATATGACAAATCTATGATGGAATTACCATGGGTAGTGTTATCCCAATTTTACAGATGAGAAAACAGAGACCCAGAGAGGTTAAATGACCTGTCCATGATCACACAGCATGTAAGTGTCAGAGGCAGGGCTTGAATTTCAGTCTTCTAATTTACCAAGTCCAGCACTCTATTCATTAGGACAGGTTACTTCAAATGCTTAATCACCTCCCTTAACTTCTCTGGTCTCACTTTCAGGTTGCTTCCAACTCTGAAATTCTATAGCAGAATAGGTTTCATGGCTAGCCCTTTATAGATCTCCTACCAAAAATTTTGCTGCCTGGATCCCAGACCGGTTTTCTTTCACCACTCAGAGTGGTCCTTGTCATCTGGTGTCTCTTGGGGAGGGGGAGGGGGAGAGAAACCAATTTCACTATTGGTCCAAGCAGAAAATTAAAAAAAAAAAAGGAACAAAATAAAGAAAGCAAAAAAGAAAATCTATTTCAAAGACAAACCAGTGATTCATTTTTAAATTTTTCTCTGCTACCTTGGAATATCCATGTTACGTTCCCCTCCATTAGTATCAACAATTGAAAGCTGACCGCTGTGTGATTGCTGACAGCTAAAGTATCCAGGTTGCCAAGGCACCTGTGGCTGGATGCCAAGTAACTAGCTTGTTAATTACCCTTTCCTTTGTCCCGGGCCCCCCCTGGTGGTGTCCAGTTTCATGGAGGGACAGCACAGGGAAGAGAGAGCAAAGCCAACAAATGATCAGTCCTGTTTTCCTGGGGAGAAATAAGACCTTTTTTTTCCTGTCTAAGCTAAGAATGGGTTGCTCAAAAGACCTTCTTTTTAGTCAAAGCCATGGAGAGAGTACTGAGAATCCCAAAGTTACAACAGTTCCAATTTTGTCAGTCGCTGACCTTGGGCAACGTGCTGTTGTTGCCCAACTTTTTGTGACCCCATTCAGGGTTTTCTTGATGAAGATACTGGAGGAATTTGCCATTTCCTTCTTAAGTTCATTTTATAGATGGGGAAACTAAGGAAAACAGGGTTAAGTGACTTGCCGAGGGACACACAGTGTCTGAGGTCACATTTGAACTCAGGAAGATTAGTCTTCCTGACTCCAGGCCCAGTGCTCTATGCACTAGGGTGCCACCCAGCTACCCTTGGGCAACACGCCCTTGGACAAGAGACCCTTCGATCCTCAGTTTCTTTATTCAGAAAATGGGAATGATGATAATGTTGCCTGAACTACTATATAAATATATTAACAACTGTATCAAAGTATAAATTGTTATAATCCTTCTGATTGAAAACCTTCTAAGCTGTTGCCAGTTGCTTTCATTTTATTCAAGCTGGTTCCCTGGATCACAGACGGAGCTGGAAGGGCCTTTACCGTGTCACAGATCTGTAAACTGAGTTCCAGAGGGTTAAGTGATTTACAAGGTGGCACACAGATAGTAAGGAGGAAATGTAGATCTGAATAAAGAATAACTCTTTTAAGAAAGTCCTCCTGGCACGAGCCTTTCCTTCTACATTATTTGTCTGAACAAAACAGCCAGCTTCTCTTCCTTTCTGGTCTGATACAAACCCGAACAGGGACAACGTTCATTGATTTAGCTCATGTGTAAAATAGTTCAAAGTGAACAAGAATCTGACCCCCATCATCAATGAGTTTTTTGTTGCCCCGGGCTTTAGTCAATCATTTTCCAATACCTCACTCTGAGCACAATTGTTTACCAAAATCCCTAAGCCGAGCTGGCTTTGTTATGATAGAATTCATAGGACGAAAGATTTGGAACTGGGAGCAACCTCGGATGTCAAACCTCCAACCTCCCCATTTTATAGATACGGGCACTGAGGCCTGAAAGACATCAGGTGACTCACCCAGGGCCACAGAGGTAACAAGGAACAGAAGCAGGATTCAAACCCATATACTCTGACTCCAAACTCTTTTTCTATTGTATAATACAAATTGTCTAAAGTATGATATGCTGATTAGTTATTTTAAAAAATTAGTTGCAAAGTGTAGGCTTTGGCTCTGTATGACCTTCATGGGATACAATGGAAGTAAAAAAAAATATGCCACTGGACAGATGACACCAGACTGAAAATTTCTGAAGAGTGGGGAGAATGAGGAGGACAAGGTTTGACTGGGGCACCCCAGGGTCTCCCCATATTCTGTAAAAGACAATATCCCCTATGGACTGTGCTCAGTCAGTGTACCAAGCTGTATGGGTATAGTGAGGATGCATGGTTAGTTAACTGTTGACTGGTTCCATATTTATGACAGTGCTATGAAGGACTCCCAACAAAACTGGGCCAGTTCCCTTGGTCCCAGAAAATCCAGTTTCCCACAACCTGCAGAAGTGTCTTAGAGAATTCAACTTTGGTACTTCCTACATTAAGTTCCAAATGGTTCTCTGCAGCAATGACAATGACAACAGGACTAGGCATCTGGCTTTGATTGACCCTGGGTAGTTCCTAATTTCTTAAAAAAGCAGAAATATGTGACCTGCGAAGCCAAGGGGGAAGGTAAAAATAAAAATTTAAAAACTCAAATGGATCCATGATCTGACTGACCTGAATGTTCCTTCTAACCATTCAAATCCCAGTTCCCCCATTCTTCCTTGTCCTATACAATTCTTTTCCATGTTATCCCATAATTTGGTTATAGGAGTCCACACAATACACTAGAGACCTTCCTTGCTTTCTCCTGATAGCAGTATAAAACCGACCCTTCTGAAATAACAGCTTGTGATGGCACCGTCTGCTACTGATCTCAAAGTACTCATCTTTCCACAACCCCATGAGGGCAGTTAGCATTAGTATCATTAAACAGATGAGCAAAGCAAGGCTCAGAGTGGGAAAATATTTGTCCAAAGATGCACAGCTAGCAGGTATCAGAGTTAAGACTTGTACCCAGGTCTCCTCACTTCAGATCCAAGGATTTTAAACTCGCCCATTCAGCTTCCCCAGTGGAATGATCTTTTTTAAAACATGCCACCAAAGCAACTTTCTCTGCTTTCTCTTTCTATCCAATTCAAATACTCCCCTCCCCCACAAAGTGTGTCAGACCTCAGGCGTTCATTCTCTTTTACCCAATGATTGGTTTTAAGTGATTATTTCCCTTATAACCTCCCAGATTTAAGGAAAGTTTCAATCCCATCTCTAAGAACAGGGGCCCCATCCTGGAGGGAGCTGGAGGATGTTAGAAATCCTCCCTTAGAACTCAGTCTTTGAAGTGGATTCTGCCTGGAATCGTGGTCTGAGCTTTCCATTTATACATCTGTAAATTGATTGGGGCGGTTTGTCTGAACAGGCAGAAAAGCACAGCTTTAGGTACCAAATCTGTCTATTCCCCAAGTGTGGGGTTAGGGTTTTCCACTGCCTTCTAGTCTGTTTAGTGTGGATTGCCAGCTGGGCTTTGGGAGGCACTTACAGGTTAGCAGGCTATGTGTGGCATGTGCTTAGTGAGTGGGAAGACTGTTCTTAACCCAATGGATCTTCTCACAGACACTACATTTCTGTGGAGGGTAACAGAAACTCTGAAACATCTTCGCTAAGCAGGGCCATTAAAAAGAAGCTAGATTTTCATTTCCACAGCTCCAAGCTTCAGTTGCTGTTATTGGATAACATGATAGCATTTCAGGCCCGCTGGCATTGGTAACGCTGACTTGATATTTATAAGACACTCCTTAGAGTTTGCGTTAAGGATATTAATAACTTGACTAATTAATCACCTGGAAGGTACTGACACTTAGGATCACAGAATCTCAGGAACGTGGATTTCAACCTGAAAGGGGATTCCGCGTCCAAGCCTTTCCTGTTGCAGGGAAGCAATTTCAGAGAGCTTAACTTACTTGCTAGATAGCAAGGATAATTTCTTGTTTATGTTTGCATTCTCAGGAGCTTGAACTGTCTCATACATAGTAGGCACTCAATAAATGTCTGTTTAATTGAAGTGCTCAAATTAAGGGCAGCTAGGTGCCACAGTGGATAGAGTACTAGCTTTGGAATCAGAAAGACCTGAGTTCAAGTCCAGCTTTAGAAACTTACTAGTTGTGTGACCCTGGACAAGTCACTTAACCCTGTTTGCCTCAGTTTCCTAATATGTCAAATGAGTTGGAGAAAGAAATGGCAAATCACTCCAGTATCTTTGCCAAGAAAACTGCAAGAGGGGTCCCAAAGAGTTGGAAATGACTAAGCAACAACAGAGAGACAGCAAATAACAGAGCCAGGATTTGAATCCTGGTCCTTCAGTTTCAAATTCAGCATTGACTACTCCAAAATTTCTGTGTATTACAAAGGTTCTTCAATAGTTCATTTCAGTTTTTTATTGGAAAGATCTACTGATTAAGGCTTTAGATTTGTAGTTACAAAGTTATATCTCTATAAAAAGACCTACAGAGAAGTAAAATAAGAAGAGTGTTGTTACTGATCTGCTAACCCCACAGAATTTGCCCAGTCAACAAACTTCATGATAAACTCTGCAATGATTACTTGTCTTGGCTTTCAGTTTCATTGCTCTCTAATTTAGAACTTAGCAATTTTTAACTTTTAAAGTTGTTTCTAAACCTAATAGCCTATGTGATAAGGTTTAAATACCTGATCTTGGCATTTGAATCTGTCTGCTCCAACCTACCTTTCCGATCTCACTATATGAATACTTCTCTCTTGCCAGCCCAGTCTGCTTAATATCTTTCAAATTTCCCTTATATTTAACCGACTCCCCACTTTGGCACAGGCTGTTTTCCCTGCCTGGAGTGCCCTACTTATTCTTCTCCCTTTATCTAAAATCTATACTCTCCACTTAGCTGAAAGTCCCACTTCTTCTAGGACAGTGGTTCTCAACTTGTGAGTTATGTTCAATTTGTAACAATGAAAATACATCCTGCATATCAGATAGTTACATTATGATTCACAAGAGTAGCAAAATTACAGTTATGAAGTAGCAGTGAAAATAATTTTATGGTTGGGGGTCACCACAACATGAGGAACTGTATTAAAGGGTTGCAGCATTAGGAAGGTTGAGAACTACTGTTCTAGGAAGTCTCCCATGACAACTATAGCCCATGATGATCAGTCCTTCCTCAGAATTTTCCCATTGCAAGAAGGACAATTTTCTAAAGCAAGAATGGCATGTAGCTCCAGCCCTCAAATGCACTTGTCATGAAACAGAAAAGATATTGGAGAAAGTGGGAGAATATGTGTTTCAAGAAAGATTGGATGGTAATGTAAAATTGTAGCCAGTGTGGAATTCAATGGTGTTGAATCATCAAGAGTAAGGATTTTGATCCTAGGTTGATGAGAAAGTGGAAAAAGGAGGCTTGGGGACAAGTAGTGACTGGTGTTCTCTGCTGATACTTGGTAGCTTGGGTCTATTTTGCTTTTGTCTTTGTATGTCTCCAGTATTTAGGACAGTTTCTGACATAAATGCTTAATAAATGCTTGTTAATTGATTGATCGATTAACAATCACCTCTCTTGTTCTGTACAGTTTCAATTAATGCCATTTTGGATGAATTAGGTTTTTTTTTTTTTTGGCTGCCATGTCACAGTCGTATTGCTGTTGCTTATGACGCTGATGATGGCAATGATGAATGACCATCATCCACAAATCAATGGTGGGACTGGAATTAGAAACAAAGTATGTATTTCTATTCAGCACTTAGCTCTTTACCACTTTACTTACGGTTAAATTACATTGTGATCCTCTACTCTGATTATTTTTTTCCTGGGTAAATTTGAATCCAGGGACTGAAGGATTGCTTAGAATAGATGGAAAAAGGTCCCAAAGAAGGGAAGAGCAGACCATTCCTCTGGCCTCTGTACCCACTAAACAACTGTGACCAACGTAGTAGTAATATCAATAATGCTAATACTTGCTAATAATACAAACTTTATAATACCAATTGGTATTATTGGTAATAATGCCAATACCAGCTGGTATTTATATAGTGTTTAAGCACTTTATATATGTCATCACATTTTATCTTAACAACTCAGCAAGAGAGGTGCTATTATTAGAGAGATTGCAACATGTGATCTTGTCATATATTGTTTATAACTTCCCATGAGAAGAGATTTCCCAGGAAGCTTGTGAAAAGGATATTGCTTACAACAAGGGATCTTAGGAGTTGGTACCAGAGATATGTTACCAGACTATCCTTTATCTTTCTTCTCTCTCCCTCATTTCTTTCCCTCCTAATAGCTTTTCGGTTGCTATCCTCAGCCCTGAATGAGCTGGTCAGAGGCATACCCTAAGTGAAACCACAGGACCTGAGTTACTTCCTCCATGTCCCTCTTGATAAACAAGGCTAAGCCTCTGCTGTGTCCCTGCACTTTTCATGTATTTAAATCCAATCCAGTTAAATCCAATTCACTTGCATGTTATGACATCACCTCCCTGATGTCATGGTCATCTTTGAGAATGAAGGACGAACAGCAACAAGGAAGGCTGAGCCTCTGCTATGTCCCTGTACTTTTCCTGTGTTACATATGTATCTTATTAATGAGCAGAACAATTGCATTTGCTCCGGGTGTTTTAGGATCAGTGAGTCTTGACCTGACTTAAAGTCACATAAAATAAGTTACTTCTAAACCCTGACTTTCCCTTAAAAGAAACCTTTTTTTTCAGGAGTGGGGAAGAGAGAGTCATTTAGCACGGAGGGGAAGGGGGTGTGGTGACAGCATAGTTTATTTTTTCTCCCTGTCTCTGGTTACATCCAACAGCAGGAGTGTCAATGGTGTCCAGGTAGAGCCAATTTGGATGAGACGTCTGGCCCAACAACTCGCAGGCCTGGGGCACAGATCAGCCAAACAGATCTTGGCTAAATGACTGCCTTTTTAAAAACGTTACTTCCAAATCTCTCATCCCTAGCGTCTCTTGGCTCTCAGGTATCATTGCTGACTTGTTCACTCTTCGAACCCAGGATTGGTGCAAAGCAAAGTATGCCTACTGCCTAATAGACAATAAATATGACAAACAATGAAAATTAAAATGATATGTAAATTTCCCATAATTAGGCATATAAGGAACAGCAGCTTGTACAAAGGTATAACAGCACACTGACTGGAGAGTGTTGCTCAATATTATTTCTGACAATACAAAATCAATTTACATTTAATACATTTTTAAATAACCAACCCACCACATGCTATTTGGTATCACTAATGAAAGCTGAAATTGAATCTTAATATGGCTCATGCAAGTATTCGGTAGAGGTTTATTATTTCTAAAAATGCTTTGTGTAATCACAGCACTTTGTCATTAAAATTGCCAGGTTTTGTGATACAAATATATTAGATTCATAATTAAAATGCTGTTGTCTGCTCATGCTGCCACAGCATTTTTTCCATATTTTTTTACCTTATACCCTTTCAAGGATGAATGAGCCCCTCTTTTTAGTCAAGCTAACTCCCTCCACAGGCTTTATTTATTAAGATGGGAAATCCAGGGGAGAATAAGGCATTATAAGACTGAAGGCTCATAATATATAAAATCAGCCAAGGGGAGGAAGACAGTCACTTGACAAAAATAGAATATCCCATCCCTGGACTACCTGTCTTTTCTCACACTCCTAAAGGAGTATCAATATGTAACTGTTCCTCAAGCAAGATATGGTGTTGGCAACAGATCCGGAGGCAGGTTGTGGTCAAAGTAATCATAGCAAAAAAACGTAAAGAAATGATCCAAGTTAAAAAATAAAGGTGGGTAAGGCTCAGAATGGCTTATCCTATACTTCAGCTGGCTTACAGAGAATGAGGGACTATATTCCACACCTGCTGCCAGCAGAGCATTAAAACAGAAGTGCATTTCCAGTCCTTAGCAATAACCAGCCATGCCTCATGCAATAAAACAGAGATTAAAGGCCAGAACAGGGATTTGGAGTGATTTGGATTCACAATGGAAATCCCTCCTCCTTCATGGTATACCTGTACTTTGCACAGTGAGCAATGCCGCTGTGTAGAAGGGTCAGTGGATGAAGAGGTCCTGAAAAACCAATGAGCATTTCAACCATCAAGCCAAGCACTGGTCCAGGTACCCAGAGCTTTAGAAATACCAGCAGTTCACCAACTAGCATTTTTCATGCTCAGGATGAGCTCCATGAGAAAAAAAATGCCTTCACATCAACTTTTTAAGACAAATTCAGTTGTAGGGAATGGGACAGAAGAAGAGACCAAGGGATACCAGTCATGCTGGAGAGAGGATATGGGAGGCAGATTGCTCAGTGGGGGGGGGGTGAAGATAAAGGGGCTCCCCAGTAACACAGCACCTGGGAGGAAGAAGCCCTTGTTATCTGAAAGCTTCCTAATTTATCCATTTATTCTTGCTAACCAGGTGCTAAATTCAGTTGTATCTAGGCTACTGACTATTCAAGCTCTCTAGATTTTCATGTTCTGGTGCAGAATTCTGGTTGCCCCACCCTAATTTTGGATCTGGAAACCAGACCTTTGGTTTAATGAAATACAGGCAGTAGATCTTAAAGAAACCCACCACCCTTACACCTCTCTCTTGCCTTTCTTGTCTTTTCAATTGGATTTCATTGTGCTTTTTAAAGCTGTAGTGACATTGGAAACATTTCTTTCTTCATAATAGAAGAAGCAAAAAAAACTTAGATAAAGTTGTGCAAAACTGAGCAGGGGACTGCTGAAAATTCTGTGTAGACTAGATGTTTTTTTTGGGGGGGAGGCAATCATCAGGACACAAAGCTGCAACAAAATAGCAGCTGACAAGTTTTTTGATGTTTAACTGAGACAATTCAAGAAAAGAAATCGTCTTGTAGAAGCGAAAAGAGAAGGAATGAATCAACCAAGTATTTATTCATGTTTTCATGTTTGTTGTGTGTTTATCACTTTGTACCCAGCACAAAAAAAAGGGCAGAACATGGAGTATCTGCTGCTAGGAACTTTTACAAGATAGGTTCAGATAGAAACTTATATCAAGATGCAGGCTTAACTTCCCACTACCCCCATCGTATTTAGCCTTGGGACTCCCCTTGATACTTCTGTCAGTTTCCATGTCTCTCTCACACATTTTCCAGATTTTCTTGAGGTGCATTGGTTTTATGTCTTTATTTTGTTAGAATAACCTTTATGGGTCTAGAGGTGATGCTGATTTCTGTCCTACAGCATATGCCCCACAGGCCAATGCCGTTTCCTCTAATTCTCTTTGCATGATGGCAGCAACACAAGACACCAGTTTTTTAACACTTTTTTTTAGGATGATGGTTATTACAAAAGGTAGGCAGTCCTTCTTCTGGACTCTTAATAGCTGGAGAATCCCTAGAAAGATATTAACTCTCCAAGCCTCAGTTTCAACATCTTCACAACGTGAATGCTACGACTACCTGACAAAAGTGTGAAGATTCAATGAAGTAAAGCAACAAAAGGACTTTTCAGACCTTAGGTGCTATGTAAATATGAGTTACCATGATTGTTATTGTTGTTGCATTATTATTAATAATAATAACTTTCCTTAACAAATGTCAAGATATAAAGGAAGAAGATTTTAGTGTTTTAATTAGTTTTCCTGTTTGGATATGTTGGCAGTTCATTAGTTTTTTGGCCTAATATTGACATATACACCTTTGATTACATAGGTCCATGAGATCTGCCTCATCAGTTTTTAAATTTGCCTGCATTATAAGCCAATTTCTTTATTTTACATGGCAAAAAATAATAAAATAGTCATTGGCACAAAAAGGATACTTTTTACCATGTTACTCTCCTATTCTAGACCCGACAAAGATGCTCCATTGTCTTTTTGATTAAATCCAGACTCCTCATCCTCATATTCAAGGCCCTCCATAGTCTCAGGCCCTTCATTCACTCTTATTTGCTGCTCTTCATGTGAACCACATGCTCCAGGCATTCTGAAGTCCTCATTGTCTCCTATAAATGGTATGCTTGACTCATTTAAGGCCCAGTAAAAATCTCACCTTCTCTATGAGGCCTTCCTTGATTACGCTTGTACACTGGGTTCTAGCCCTCCTTCTCCGTCTGACTTCCTTCTCTAGGCCATTCTGATTTTCTCTTCCCCACTTTGGCATGGCTGTGCACTGCTCTCTTTCATGAGTGTAAATTCTGTTTTGACAACTGGATTATAAATTGCTCTTTGCAGGTTCGAACAGTGCTGTAGATTTCTTTGGAAGTATATCTTCTTTCTTTCTATTTCTCATGGTGTTTAACATAGTTGAATACACATTCAGTCTCATAATTTAATTGTATTAATAACTGAATTGAGAGGGAAGTGTGACTCAATGGATAAAATCTCGACCTGATACACAGGCCCTGCATCTGATATACACTGGTTTTATGAGTCTTGCAAGTCACTTAACGCCTCAGTGCCATAGACAACTCTCTGAGGCTATAATTTTTTTTCTGAAAAGTTTTTATGCTTTATTTTTTCCCCAATTACATATAAAAACAATTTAACATTTAAAAAGAACTGAGTTCTGAGATTTGCTTAAAGGGAATTTTTTCACTTGGAATCTCCTTTAATAATCGACAAAGATTTCCTGATTTCCATCTACCCTATATGACAGCTCACGGCTTGAATTTCTCATACCACTCTGGACCTCTCCTTCTTACTTAGCTTACCAAATGAGGTCTGAATATTTGATCCTGGAATTTAATTGTTTTAAATTAATTATTAATACATTATACTTTATATATGCATATAACACAATTAACATTAACAATTAATTGTTAATACAGTATTAATACATTTAAAGCCTTCATACTCTGGCTCCAATCTTTCCTGTTTTATCACATGCTACTCTCCTTCACATGGTTTCCAGCTAAATCGAACTACTCTTTATCATTCTTTATCATGATCATATTCATATTCATATCAATCATCATTATCATTATCATATTATTTTTATCATTAATTTTCATTTTGCCCTTTCTTGACTGTTCTTTACCCAAAGCTGGGATGAACAGGACTGCTGATGTCCCTCCCTTCCTTCGATTGCGAACTCAGATGCTGCCCCATCCCTTATCCCCATCAACCTCCAAATCTCTCCCCTCAAATCTCTCACAGCACTTTGTCTAGACCTCTTCTTTTCACTTATTTTGTTCTTCCCTCTATTATAGTTATTTTTGTACTTGTCTTTTCCCTGATTAGATTGTAAGCTCCTTGAAAGCAGGGCATGAGTCATACTTATTTTGGTATCCCTTGCATATTTTCTTGTTGTCGAGTCATTTTCCAGTTGTGTCTGACTCATCCTGACCCCGTTTGGGTTGGTTTGTGTTTTGTTTTGTGTTTGTTTTTGTTCTGCCGGAAGTACTTGACTGGTTTGCCTTTTCCTTCTCCAACTCATTTTATAGATGAGGAACTGAAGCAAAAAGAGTTAAGTGACTCACCGAGGGTCGCACAGCTAGCAAGAATCTGAGGTCAGATTTGAACTTACAAAGATGAACCTTCCTGATTCTAAGCCTGGTGCCCTTTTCACTGTGCCACTTAGCTGCCCCTTGTACATAATAGGAAATGAATATTTATTTACCCCCAATGCACACACAATTAGATGGATAAAATCTCAGCCTGAGAGCCAGGTCTCACTCAGGTTAAACCTGAGACCCAGCTTTAACCCAAGTTAAATTTAAAAAGCCCCTCAAAAGCAAAAATATTGTGTTATTTAATTTTTGTCTCTCCAGTCAGTGCTTAGCCCAACATACATTTTCCAGAAGGATGGTACTCTCTGGAATCATGGGGTTAAACTGAATTATCTTTCAAGGTCACTGAAATACCATTTTAAAAATCTCTGTTACCACTATTAGCATAAGAATGAAGTGCAAAGAATTATACTGTGAGATCCAAAAACTTGAATTCAGAACTTGAATTTGGAGGCAGCTAGGTTGTGTAGTGAATAGAGCATTGGCTTCTGTAGCAGCAACCACATTGGCATACCTATGACGGCTGCTAGCACAGGTTCTCAGATCTGCTTTACCCGTAAAGAGAGCTGTTTAAGAGGTCAACAATCTTTTTTAAATTACATTCACCAGTTCAGGGGAAAAGACAACACCTTGAACTTCAGAGAAAATATAAACAGAGAGAATGCAAGCAGAGAAATAAAGACCAAAAGATAGGGCTCTGATTGCCTGAATCAACTATACACTTTACATACATCCCTGGATTGAGAGAACCTATATATGTCTGAGTAAATAAGCCCTCAAAGCAAAATATCAACTGTATCAGCAAGCACCCCAGCATGCCCAGAGTGGCTGCTAGCACAGGTTCTTTGATCTAAAGGAAAGCAACTCGAAAAGGGCTAGCAATCTTACTTCAATCAAACATATATCATTTACCTAGTTCAGGGGGAAAAGGCAGCATCCTGAACTTCAGAGAATGCAAACAGAAATTACAAGCAGACAAAAATACAGAGAAACAGATCAGCAGACAGGCTTCCAGCTGTCTGACCATTACATCCATACCTAGTCAGTTACCAGAGAGGGAAGCACTAACCTCTGGGCTTTCAAAGCCGGGGGTGGGGGGTTGGGGGGTGGCTCAACAGCTGCCCAGAGTTTCCTTTGGCCAAATCACACAGCTCTTCCCATGAGTGAGCCCCAAAGCAAAACCTCACATCACTATACAGCCTTCTCCAGTGTCAGAGAACAATCACTACCCTCATAACCCACTGCCCAATCACAAAATAACAAGGTGTGGGTGTTCCTGAAAAACAAGCATCCTGCCACAGGCTCCATGTGACCACATGCAGCCTATTAGGCAGAGCATATTTTCAAATCAGGGAAGGTTCTCAAATTCATTTAAGCCTATCAAGGGGCCAAGGGGCAGGGAAGTTTTTCAGATTCTAATTACCATTACACCAATTCAGAGTATATGTATGCTTCTCAGAGCCAGAAGGCATCACAACCCTTGTGATGCAGGGTCTAACTCTAATTAGAAACTAGCAAAAGGTGTGAAAGCCTTCCTACAAGCAAGCCTCCCCTAAGCAAGTTTCCCTCAATGGGCTCCACGTGAGGTCTATTAATTGACAAGGAAGATCTTAAATCCTATTAACATTACAGATTCAAGTCAGGAAGATTCTAGTTCAGATTTTACCATAGATACTTGCTGTGGGGCTCTGGGCAAGTAAGGCTCTTAACCTTTCTCAGCATCTCATCTGTAAAATGGGGATAATAGTAGCACCTGGTTCACAGGATTGTTGTCAGCACCAAGGGAGATGACAGATTAAAGCACTGTGTAAAAACTTTAAAGTGTAATAGACATAGGAATCAGCAGCAGCATCATTGTTATCATTATTTCCTTGGTCCATTAGAATGTAAATTCAAAGAGAGTACACACAGCATCTCAGCATGTATACTGAGTAAAATGAATATATATGAAATCAGTCAATGAAATTAAGATGAGCTAAGCCTTACATACAGTCTGGAAACCCAAGACAGGATATTGTATTCCTCTCTTTTTAGGAATAAAAGGGATTTTGTGAACATAATTGCCTTTGCATTTGTCAGCATTGCTACCTGAAGTAATAAAAACTGGAGAACAGAAGCAGCCTCATGAAAGACAGCCTGCTAGGAGCTAGTGAGATATATTAAAATCCATGCCAGCACAGCCTTTCTGTCACTTTAAAAATGTTTTTAATCCCTGATGCCAAACAGGATGCTGGATGCTCCTTACAGCCAGCACCAAGTGTCGGGAAAACATAAAAAAACTCCATGTCTACTCAGTCAAAATAAACATCTCATTACTCTCATAATTAAGAAGTATCCTTGACTGTCTGCAAAAATCCCAGGTATTCTGCATTCAGGGGGCGATTTCTAAGCAGTTTTCAGAAACAATTAATAGAACATCCGACAAGATCCTGAGCTCAGCCCAGACAAAAGCGATTGAGAAAGGAAGTAAGATGGACACATGAGTTAATTTAATAGAAGTCCTGAAGATGCTTGGCAAATGGAATGTACTCCAATCCAGATGTGTGGCCTGGTCCCTCCTGTCAATGCAAAGGAATTAATATATGGAAATGTTCTTAGGTATTTGGAAAGAAAGTCCCCAAAGCATGAGCTGCCAATATTATTTCATATCAGCCCCTGCGATACTGGAAAGACAAAAAGTTAAAAATACAAAAACAAAAAACATAAAGCCAGTGAAAGTTACTGGTTTCTTGTCTAGTCTTTAGGCAAATACACTTCATTCTTTTTCATTCTTTTTTACATTTATCATTTTACATTATCTTCACAACAATGTTACAGGCTATCAAAGATAAGGCATTTGTGTCTGAAGCTGCTCAGAAAATCCACAGCAGAGGTGGAATAAGAATCCAAGAGTTCATAGTCCAATGCATTTAGTAATAACAATAAGGTCCTTCACAGGGGACATCCACATGAACTCAACTAATAATATATTGACTAAGAATGGTCATTAAATGGTCAAATAATGTGGATTTGTTTGCAGAAATAGAAGGGTTTATGATAGTGATTTGGGGATCAGATCATTGCTACAAGACAATTCCAAAAAGATTATCTTTATGATCCTGGACTTTCTAGTCATCAAAAACTATGCAATGAAGTGATCAAACTCTGTAATGGATTATCACAGTCTCAAAAATTTAGTTTCTGTTGGACATCCAGAAAGGCACAATCAGGTTGCTAATTATATACTACAAACTCATTACCTTTTATAAACTAAAAGATTACAAGCACAAACCTCCAAATATCCTTGAGAATTTAACACACAGTACTGGAAATTGAACGTTCTCAAAACAGCTGCCCACAAACACACAGACACGACATTTGGTCCATAAAAATTTAAGAACAATGGAAAGATAAGGTCAGTTTGGTTGGATTAAAGAACGTAGAAGGGGAATAATATATAAGGAAAAAGATAGGTTGGAACAATTCTAGAAAGGGCTTTAAAAGCTAGGCACAGCAGTTTTTGTTTATTCCTCAAAAACAATAAGCAGACACTGAAGCTTATTGAGTTAGAGGACTAATAGTCAGATCTTTAAAAAAAAACTCAATTTTATTTATTTTATTTTTAATTTATGGGCTAAAACAATCATTTCCATAATATAGTATAATTTTAAAATGCACATGAAACTGCAAGTCTATTATGTACAACTTCTTATCCTTTTAAGATTGTCATGTAAATTTCTCTTTTTTCCTTCCCTCCCCCCCTCAAGATGGTTATCATTGACTTGCCTTAAGGAAAATAAAATCCCAGTGATTTTTACATATACATTGACATTTTACATTTCTACAGCAATGTGTAGAGTCTTGAGACAAGGAGACCAACAATGAGACTGTTTCAGTCATCAAGACAAGAAATTATGAAGTCTTAGCCGTCTGCTTCAAGGTCTCCAATTTGAAAGATGTGAACTTAGTAATGGGAAGATTTGACATTGGATTGGATTGGATAAAAAGGATGAAGGAAAGTAAAAGAGTTCAGGATAATGCTGGTGTCATGAACATGGAAAAGTAAAATGCTGGTGACAGCTTTGACAAAAATGGGGAAATTTAGAAGTAGGGAGGGCTTAGGGCATGTGGAGACTGAGGTGTGTATGAGACATACAGTTTGAAATATCTGATAAACAATTGGTGATGTGGGCCTGAAATTCGGAACAAAGACTGCTGATCTGGAATCATCTCCATAGAGATGCTAATTAAACCCAAAGAAGCTGGTGAAGGTATCGGGTGACAGGAGAGAGAAGAGAAGAAAGTCCAGGGTAGAATCTTGGAGAATACTTACAATTTGGGAGTGTGATACGGATGATAAACTTGCAAATAATAGCTGAAATCTATTTATTGATTTATTTTTAGAGAACCAGCCTTGAAGCCAGGAAAACCTGAGTTCAAGTGATATTTACATAGTAACTTACAATCTGCTAAATATTTTCTACCTTTATTTCATTTCTGCTCTTTCCATCATGCTGTTGATTCCTAACTGTGCAGTATAATTTTCTGAGAGTCATTTATATACCACTTCAGAACAACACAGTTTCTGCATCAGGGTGATATAAATTCACGCATGTCTGAACCAAAAAAGAAAACGTGGACTTTAAACCAGTGTAGCGTTCTTGGGGGAAGACCAAACAATTGCAAATTTCTGATTTAGCTGCTTTGAGGTATTTCCTGCTTTGCTCATGTGCATGTCATAAATATGAAATCATACAAAAGATTCTAAGGGAATTCATCTTCCCTTATCTTTAAAATCATGCAGTCTTGATCTTATCATCAAAAGTCCCAGTAAAGATAGTTTAGGTAAAAGTTGCCTGAAGACAGGGGGGATGAACTTAATGTCTTCTGGCAGTCAGTCCCTTGAAGGCGTGTGCTTTTTAAAACTGCATTTTAAGATGCTGTAAAGATGCTATGGGCCTCAATGGAAAAGAGTCTCCACATGTAGGGGATTGTACTCCATTTCTTGCCAGTGATCAGTTACATATGTTGAGAAAGGGCATAAAACGAGTGAAACAGATGTTGACTGAAAACTTGCCATCTTGATAAGGAGATCTTGTCAATCAACAACTGGCCATCATATTGGAGCTTTAAAGAGTTAATATGTTGCCCATTTCACACTGTTGCATGTCTCCAAGCTGGTTTCCCTTTCTGGTCTGTTCCTAAAGCCCACCCCACCCCCATTCTTCCTGGAAGATTTGTTAGGGGAGTACTAATAGGAAAACGGGGATATCACCCAGGGTGAGGTAGTGTGGGGATTCTGTATATCCTGAGACCACTGTGGTGACTGTGCAGGTGATTGTGCAAGAACCCCCCAAATGACGTTGATGATGATATAAAATGATGATGACAGTTGACCTCTATTGGTTTATTTTTTGATAGAGAACCGACCTGGGAATATTATAGAGTTTACTTATTAATTTTGGTCTCAACCCCAGATACTCACAAGAGGAGATGGCAAGAACAGAATTGTCTGATTCGGTAGGAAGGGATCACCCCTTGGAGGGGGTCTCACTTTGATGTTCAGATCTGGCTGCCGAGAAAACAACTGCCACCTTTGGTTCTACAACCACTTAATGTGGTGAAGAGTTGCCGTGGCAACAAGATTGCTGCAGCCGGTTGATATAAATCCATGCTTGCCTGGACTGAAAAGAAGAAATTGGACATCTGAGAGACACAGGAAGACTTGTAGAGTTAGTTTTTCACACAAAAGCTGGATGTTACCTACAAGCTCTAATTTTATTGTTTTTACATGTAAAAACTGGCATCAAAAGAGACACCAATGGAAATTTGCAGCCTATGAGCTGAGCTTCTTATTTCTAAACCAAATTTTAAAAAAATACAGTTGTTTGGTTTCAGATAAAAACCTCTTTCATTCATATTTTACATAAAATATATATTTAAAAATTAAAAATCTATCACCTAGCTCCTAATCAAAGTTGTTCTTCCTGATGAAAATTTAGCCAACAACCTGTGGGTTTTATAAGTCATGAAATCCACTGAATGCTTTGTAAGATTATGAGTTCATTTGACAGAAAATTTTGCACTGACTAGGAACAGTAGAAGCATGATGGGTAATTTAAGATTGTCCCTCAAAACCAAGGATTTCAAACCAACTGCTTATCTCTAAACCACAAAGGGTATTCACAGCTGTTACACATATCATAATAAGGCCAGAACAACATCCCATAGTCACTTTTTTCCTAGCTCTATGTCTAAGGACACAAGAGTTTTGATGTGGAAAAAGCACAAAAATAAAATTCCACCCTCTACATTCCCATCGATTGATTAAGTTGCACGTGCACTCAGATCCAAAAGAGGGAAGGTGAGAATTGAGAGGGCTTTTCTTTTTAAATTTTATACTTCCCCCCAATTACATGTAAAAACAATTTTTGACATTTAAAAAAAAATTTTGAGTTCCAAATTCTCTCCCTCCCTTCCTGACCTCTGCCCACCCCTGTTGAGAAGGCAAGCAACTTGATATGGGCTAGCTATACAAATGCAATCATGCAAAACATTTCTGCATTAGTTGTGTCACAAAAGGAAACACCAGCAACAAAAAAAGAAAAATAAAGAAAAAATGTGCTTTGATTTGCATTCAGATTCCATCAGTTCTTTCTCTAGATAGCGTTTTTCATCATAGGTCCTTCAGAATTGTCTTGGATCATTGTACTGCTGAGAAGAGCTAAGTCATTCACAGTTGACCTTCATATAGTATTGCTGTTACTGTATACAATGTTCTCCTGGTTCAACTCATTTCACTTTGAATCAGTTCATGCAAATTTTTCCGGTTTTTCTGAGAGCGTACTGTTTGTCATTTCTTATAGCACAATAATATTCCATCACAATCATATACAACAACTTGTTCAGTCACTTCCTGATTGAAGGACATTCCCCCGAGAGGGCTTTTCTTTCATTGAATCATATAACTCATTTCTAAAGAGCTAAATGTCTGATAAGATGATATATTTAGAACTGGGAGGGACCCTAAAGGCCAACAAGTGTAATTCCTGCCATTTTACAGACTGAGGCCCATGGAAAGGAAGGGATATATTGAGGGTTATGCAGGCAAGTAAGCGATAGAAACTAGATTTGAATCCAGGTCCTCTGACTTCAAAGTCAGTACTCATTCTACTGAACCATACTGACAGTCACAATTTTGTACCAACATGTTTTGGGAGCCCCAAAGAAGAGGTCAAGTTTAAAGGCACTGTAAGAAGGAGCTCTGAATCAGAGCTCTATCCTTCTCTATCCTTCCCTGTAATTAATTAGGTATGTAGCCTTGGGCAAATTACCTAACTCTTCTGGGTCTCAGTCTCCTAAGATAGGAGGACTGAATACTTCTATTGGAGTATATTGTGTATTGGCCATTCTTTTCTTCCAACACCATGTTTGATATTTTCCATATAATGCCACCAGGCTGAAGTCTCTTTCATGTAGATAACAAGAGTATAGTTATCCCTTCTACATCACGACTTTCCCTATTGCAGTTTCACTATATCATGGGTTGGCATGAGAAATTAAATGGGAATTTTTGAGAGTTTTGCAGAAGCTGTAGATGCCATGTGAAGGCCAGAAGATGACAAAGAAAAAATTAGAAATTCAGAAACACATAAAATACATGTATAGTATTTTGTAATATTAACATATTTTATCTTTTAATACCATAATAATTCAGACTTCTTCTTTGGTATGGAGGGTGGGCCAAAAACTTTTATGTGGATTTTCCAAATCTTGGGGGCACCTAAGTCCCTTGATGTGGAAGGGATAACTGTACAGAGAAAGCATGTCCTGCACAAAGATTCCAGATCCAAATAGAAGTTATAAAATGGGGACTGGGCATGATGGGGCACACTTGTAATCCTTGCTCTTGGGGGAGGCTGGGGCTGGTAGATCCCTTGAGTTCAGGATTTCTGAGACATAATAGGGATAAAGCTGATGGGATGTCTCAGTAAGTCTGGTGTCACCAGGCTACCTAAGGTGAGGAAACTCAGCCCATGTCAGAAATAAAGCAGGTCAAATCTCCCATCCTGATCAGTAGTGAGATCAGGCTTGTGAGTAGCCACAGACAGCACTTCCAGCCTGGGTGAGAGAGGCAAGACTAGTATCAATTTTTTAAAACAATTGGCATTAGACTTCTCCTAGGACAGGGGTTCTTAACCTTTTCTGTGTGTGTTTTGGACCCCTCTGACAGTCTGGTGAAGTCTGTGGACTCTTGTAAGAACAATATTTTCAAATGCATAAAATATATAAGGTAACAAAGGAACCCAATTCTATTAAAAGAGCTATCAGAATATTTTTTTAAAATCATGAACCCCAGATTAAAAACCTTTGATCACAATTGTCCAGTCCCTTCATTTTATAAATGAAGAGAACGGAGTCTAGTGAGGTTAAATGTTTGTTCAAGGTTTACACAGGTAGCAATATGATATTTTACGCAGGGGTAGCTATGGGTACGATGAATAAGACCCTGAAGTATCAAACTTACAGCCTGCAAAACTCCCTAGTGCCAGCCAAACAAGATTAAAATCTAATTAGGAAATATTTAACAAAATAAATAAAAATGCAATGCAACACAGATAATGTTAATTTGTGGTTTTCTAAATCAATATGTGACCCAGTCATCCATTTCTGTTTGAGTTTGATGCTGCAGGCAGCTAGGTGGTGCCATAGTTCATAGAGTGCTGGGCCAGAAGACTCATCTTCCTAAATTCAGATCTAGCCTCAGACACTTACTAGCTGTGTGACCCTGGGCAAGTCATTTCCTCTTTATAGATCTCAGTATCTTCATCTGTAAAATGAGGGGATTAGACTTGATACTTTGAGGATCCTTTCTAGCTCAAGATCGATGATACTATGAAGTTTACTTCAGGTGGATAACAAAAAGGCAGTTCAAATTCATTGAAGAAATTGATTCTGCACAGGTTTTGAATATTGTTGAATCTGGTTGTTGGTCCTCTTTAAAACTGACAGAAATTAACTGCCTGTTGTTATTACAGCTTGATTTGTGCTGGGCACTTCATATGTTCACCTAGAATAATATAATTATACAATATTTTGTATTGTATAAATACATATACAATATGCATATGTTGTATATAAAAATATATAATATATACTATATAGTATAATAATAAATATTATATAGTATATATTATATGTAAACATATAAATGCAAATAAATAATACAATAATACAATAGTAGGATTTTACAGTACTCTAAGGTCCACAAAACACTTTCCATGTGTTATTTAATCTGGGAGGTAGGTGATATTATTGTCCCCATTTTACAGCTGGGGAAATTGAAGTCTGGAGAGATGATATGACTTGTCCGGGTCACAGACCCAGCCAAGATTTGAGGCAGAATGAAAACGTAGGTCTTACTGACTCCAAGTCCGGGGATCTGTCCACTATGGCACCTAACTTCTCTTTAGATATTAATGATAACTTCATGCACATATTAGAGTCTAGAAGAAGAGTTGAGAGGTGGTCATTTTCTGTCAGGAGTAATTTGTCTTGCATATATAAGTCAGAAGAAACATCTCACCTAGGACCATTATTGCCTTGGCAAGTCATTCTCAATAGCCCAGGGAAGGGGTGGGGAGGCTTAGGAGAACCCATACTGATGAGCTCTCAGTACCATCAAACTATCTTCTCCAGCAAAAACAGGCCAGCTTCATTTCTTAATATGTGTCAGAGATTGCCGTGCTGGAGACTTGAGCCTGTTCCTCTGACCCAATTTTCACTTCACTGTGACAGCAGGTGCTGAAAATGTTGCCATTGCAGTCACAAGTTTTCTGTGAATACACACAGACACACATACACACAGACACACACACACAGAGTCCCATTATCCCAGATTCAAGCATCTACATCTGCCCTTCCAGGGTCCTAGGGCCTTCCAAGGGGTTTGGGGGGTATTTCTTCCTCATTGCATGTGTCTCCTCTAATAGGTACCAATCTCTAACGCTCTAGTTCCATTACTAAACACTAAATATCAGTTAGCTTTTATAAGGTATTTACTTCAAATACTAGATGTCCCAAATGTCTTAGTGCAGTCTGAAGCTTTATTACTGCCTAAATATCACAAGAGCAGAAATATAAATCTTTCCCCCCATCTCTTCCATAGCATACTCTTACCCATCCCATCTTGGGCCCTGGGAAAGAGTGGGCTCACTCTTATCATGGTTCCTATATAGTATTTGTCCTCTCAAGTTCATGTCTCCATGAAGAATGACTAGGAGACGAGTCTTTTTTTCAGCTACTGCTGGGCTGGGTCCCAAAGGTCTAACCTTGTTCCTTAAGGTATTGATACTAAGCAGGCTACAAAACATGGACCCTGGGATGCTGACATACTAGGACCCCAGAAACTTGCTCTCCTGACCTTTTAAAAACTGACAAGGTTGGAGTAATGAATGTCTTCCCTAGAAATGGTAAAGAATAAATGATGAGGGGCAGTTAGGTGGTGCAGTAGATAGAGCACCAGCCCTGGAGTCAGAAGGACCTGAGTTCAAATCCAGCCTCGGTGTGTCCCTGGGCAAGTCACTTAAACCTGATTGCCTGAAAAAAAGGAAATAAATAAATGATGAGGCAACAAGACCAAAACCTGCCTTCATGGTCACATCTTGTCCTCAGTGAGGAGAGGTGTCTCTCCTTAGACGCTGTCAGCAAAAGAATAAAACTAAGGATAAGCAGCCAAAGGGATGAAGCCAAGGCTCTGATTGCTAGTGCTTTTTGAAGGTACTCCAAGTTCCACCTTTTCAGCCAACTGAAAAGGCTTCTCTTAATCATGTGGTTAGCAGTCTGCAACCAGTTACAGGAAATCCACATGTGCTCAAGTCTCTCCAAGGTGCTTCGATTACATGTCATCATTACTTTCCTGGAAGCAGACTTCCTAAGCTTCTCCCACTGGTAAGTAGCATTAGCAGAGTTCTATATATGTGCCTAACCCCTGTTATAGAGCCTATGTGGCTCAAACAAAGCAGTCTTCATTAAACATGTCAAATCCAAAGGCATGGAATTGGAAGGAAAAATGGTAATTCTGCCAAACTGATGTTATTTTTGTTTGATAAACGAACAGAAAATAGGAAGTTTCATGTAGGTTGCCTACCCATTGGCAACATGGTATGGTGAATAGAATGCTGGACTCTTGAGTCAGGGAATGCAAGGTATGAAGCCTGCTTGCAGATGCTAGCTGTAAGAAAACAGGGGAGTCATTTAATTCTGTTTCTCCACCTGCAAATTGAGGATAGTTATGCCTGTGCTCCTCATGAAGTTATTTTAAAGAGAATGCCCAAAGTCACACAGCTAGTTTTTGTGTCAAGTATCTGAGGCCTGATTTGAACTCATGTCCTCCTGACTTCAGGGTTGGTGCTCTATTCACTGCACCACCTAGCCGCCCCTCAATCCATGTTATTGATGAAATGTTGCTTGTCTGGTGAGACACATATAAAATGTAGATCACCAGGAGGCTTTGGACACTGTCCTACCCACTCCTCCTCTCACCCCACCCCCACCCCAAATTTTTTTTTCCTTTCCTGCTCTCCTCCCCCACAGGACATATTTTAAACACTTTGAGCTTGAATGAGAAGAGTTAAGTGCCGTAGCAGGGGCCACTTAAACAAGCAGCCCTAGAGCTGGCCAGCCACACAATAATCAGTCACTCACTGGACTCTTGTCTGAGAGGGCTCCCTGGCTTGGCAGCCTTGGACACTGGTGAAATGCCATTGTCTCCAAATACAAACTTCCTGCTCCATTAAACCCAATTCTCCCTTAATAGTAACTTTTAAAATCGTGTTCTCTTTGGAAGCGGTTTCTCAGGCACATTAGGGTCTGAGGCCTAGAAGTAGCAGCCCCTCTTGAACTCCACACAGAGACCTGATCAGAGTGAGGAGCTGACAGGAAAGCTGGCCTGGCCGTTCCATCTTGCTTAGATTCATATTCCAGGCCACACTTAGAAGGGCCTCAAGAGCTGATGGAAAACACAAGTAAATCCAAGTCCAGAAACCCTCCCCTTGAGTGAAAAAAACCACCAACAAAAAATATCCAAATAAAACCTTGCAAAAGGTTTTCTTTCCAAAGGACCACAGGGGCAGAGCCTAAGTTTGTCTGTAGAATAGGATCCCAAATGTCACACGTATTTATTAGTTATTTTTATTGACATAAGCAATTAGTTTCCTCAAAAAGGAATCTCTTTATGTTTTGTCTTTTAATTTAGCTTACAAAAACAATGCTAACAGCACTGTGAATTGAGGGAGGAGGGCATCCTGGAAAAACAGAGCCTAAAGATAAGAAAGGGCTAAAAAATATCATGGGAATGTGATTTCATTCACAAACGAGAATTTCCAATGTAGCCATTTTCTCTGAAGATTAGTGCTGAGAGGTTATATCATTTGTCTGGGGTCACACAGTTTGTATGTGTCAAAGGAAAGAACTGAACTCAGGTCGTCCCAGCTCCAAGGGCAGCTCTCTATCACCTAAATCACACAGTCTCTCTCCTTCTCCCTTTCCTTTTGTCTGTTCACTATATCCTTTTCTCTCTCTCTCTCTTCTCCATCTCCCTCTCCCTCCCCTTCTCATTCTTCTTTCCCCTTTATCCCCCCTCCTTCTCTTCTCTTTTCTCCTCCTTCCTCCCTCCCTTCCCCTCTCCCTCCCTGTTTCTGTCTCCCTCTTTCTGTCTACCTCTGTTTTTCTTCCTCCCTTTCTCCTCCTTTCCTTTCTTTCTCCCTTCTTTCCCCTCTCCCCTCTCTACCTCTGTCTCGGCCTCTCTCTCCCACCATTCCTCCCCCTTCAGCTTATTATATGGATCATCATGGAATTCCCCAAATTGAGGCTGATCACCACCCATTCATACCCTCCCATCCCGTGCATTTCTTATACTTATCTTTCTGCGACACAATTACTCACGTAGTTCAGGGATCTGTGTTTTCATCGGTGTGTATGCTCCTTCTGCTATGACAAGAGGCAATAGCAATAATGAATACCCAGTGCCTAGTCTTGTAGGAATCATTCTCTCCACATTTAATCAGACTGGTTCTCAGAGCACAAGGGAATAGTGCATGACCAGATCCATACCCAATGCCTTTCCAGCTTGGTAGAGTCTACCAGAGGAAGACTTTAATGGATGAACTCTTCTCATTCTTCATTCATTGTAACCTGGTCACAAATACATATTTTTTTGTCAGAACCTGATATTTCTTTGGGGTTTTCCAATGTGAAAATGGGAAGATACTATGCTAATCCAATTGCAGTTCCCAAAATGTTTTGATTTACAGTAGTTATGTTTATTACCCTTGGAATATTGTAGAGTCTCCTAAATGAGAGTTGTAATCATTCAAAAAAGTTTGGCTGGAAAAGCAATCAATAAGACAATAAATCTCCCCACCCAGAGTACCCATCCTGCACAGTTATTGCCCCTGTTCTCTTGTTTAGGAGATTCATCCACTGGGGTTCTTTACATTCTCTTAACATTGTGATGATACCCACAAAACATACAGCCTGTTCACCAGTTAGCCCTTATGCTCATTCCATGGTTAGCTCATCTTTTTTTGGTTATTCATTTCTTTGGCATCCTATATACCACTTCTGCTGAACTCCTTGAAGACAGCATAGAGCAACCTGCTCACAACCACCATACACAATTCCATTGTCCTCTTCGTGATGTTAATCAACCATAAGTACTCATCAAATTCCTTTTACATGCTAGGCACTGGGGATACAAGTATACCAAAAAAAAAATGGAACAGCCCCTAATCACAAGGATGTCGCATTCTAATTGGGGAGAAAACAGGCACATGTGAACATATGCAACATAAATGTAAAGTAAGAAATACAAACATATCCAAAGTAGTTAAATTCATGATAGACCAGGAGAGAAGACATTAGCAGTTGTGGGGATCAGGAAAGGCTTCATGTAGAAGATGGTGGTTGAACTGAACCTTTAAAGAAGAGATGCAGAGGAAGGGAGGGAGTGGATTCCAAAAATGAGAAAGACCCAAACATGAAGGATGCACAACTTCTTCAGAAACTGTAGAACCAGATGATATAGAATAAAACCATCTTTTTTCATAGAAGAAATGTATCCTGGCACAGTTGGTTGGAAAAAATGCATTTCTGTGAGACTTTTAGGCAAAAGCCTAAAAAAAGCATACCAGAAGAAGAAGTCCCTCCAATAGACCGATGTGCAAATTTTTGGCAAGGCAGGGAGGGGGAATGGAGGATGCTATAATATAAAATACCTATTATTCACCTTACATCATTTTGTGGCATTTTCTGGAGCATGACTTTTTCTGATGGACCCTCTCTCCCTGCACCTTTGGAATTTCCTCTACAAGACCCCCTGACTTCACATATACTGTTCATAGGACCTAGTGTACCTTCTTATTCCCTATTATCTCAATATTTTCAGTTTCCAAATGAATGGAGCTAGCCAAAATATCACACTGCATCAGTAGGAAAATTGTCTTAATTTAACACAAAATACTTTCATGACAAAATTCCTCCAATTCAAGGCTTCATATTCTAAAGTAACAATAGCTGACATTTATACAGTGCCTCAAGATTTGTGAAATGCTTTGCATTCTACAAAACAAATTAGCTCCTTGTTTTTTTTAATTCAAATTTGTCACTTCAAAAATCCACATGTGGCATCTACTTAAAACGTGGCCTATTTAAAGTATGTTCCATGTTCTCTTCCAGGAGATTTGGTTATACTGACCCTCAGTGTTTGCTAAAATATGCAGCCCTTTGCATAAGATGACACTGCTGATCTGTAGGCCTTGCAGTTTGGTTCATTTTCTCACTAGTTGTGATGAATCTGGTTTCCACTGAGTTGAAGTGACTTGAATTTAATTGTGAGCATGGGCACAGAATCCTGAGTTAGTCAGTCAGAATTCGGGCACAAACCAGTGTCAAGAAATAAAGATGAACACTAGCCAGCCCTGTGCCATGACTGTTATAGACACATAATAAAAGTTGATGAAATGAAATTAAACTGGCCCTTATGGGGATTAATCCAGGGAGTGTGGTCTCTTTAGTCATATGATGAACTGAGCTAGCAGACCGCTGATGTCTGCTCAGATAAGGTGATTCTGAATTAGAAGAAAAACTGTCTAGTTCTGACAGGGTGAGGGTAAGCCTTCACAGTGTAACTGCATAGTCTGTAGTAGCACTTTGCTTTATTTTGTTTACCAGATTGATTATTTTATTTCCTAGGCTTTCCTATCAGAGAGCAAGAGGCTTCATATTTGGGTCCATCCAGTAAATCCAAACGTGTGGTGAGTGGTCAATCAGAATTAATTGACACCATTGAGAAAAGACATAGAAATACACGTGGTTTGCCAAATAAACATTTTAAGTTACATCTAGTTAGGATGGAAATTGGCTTCATTAAAACGTAGCATCACTTAAATTTTGGTGTCATTCATGAAACATTCAGCAAGCCTTTATTAAACATCTAATAGATGCAGGGCTGGGGCAATAAAGACAAAAGCAAAAGTCTGTGCCCTCAAGGAGCTTCCAAGTACACAGATAAATACGAAATTCGTACAAGGTAATTTCTAGCATAGGAAGAGTTTGAACGAGCAAGGAGGGGAATAATCAAGAAAGACCTTCATACAGGAAGTGGGGCCAAGCCGAGCTTTGAAGGGAAATAGGAATTTTAAAAAGCTGAGAGTGTTACATTCTCTCCTTAAGAATAACCAATCTAGTCAGCATTTATTCATAGTGGCTGATTTGTGTTGGGATCTGTGCTTTAGAAATGACTGAAATATTGTGAATTTAACTCTATGTTAAATTATGCAGACTGGTGAACCTTCTCCACTTGCCTCGGTAAAAATGAAAACCATCTGTTTGCTGTTACTCATACCTTCTGAACAGTCTTTCACCCCAGTTGGCTTAGATTTTAACTTGTGGGTTGTGAAAGATAAGTCTGACTCGGGCCAGGATTTCACTGGCATGAACGTGGCCAGACTGCAGTTATATTAACCAACACTTCTTCCAAAAGGGGGTTGTTAGAATTACTGTGTTGTCTTTCCCTTGATATAGGATCCTGCAGGTAAAATTCTACCCATAGAGGAACCCCCCCAATGTGGAGTTTTATAAAACAGGGTCACAAGAATGTTTGGGAAAAGTTGGTTCCTTTTGAGCCCCCCACTCAACCCAGACCCATGACTAATTGTTTCAACCTTAAAGTTCGATTTCCATTATTGTCTCTTCTGTGGCATGGATCACACATCTTACATGTCTCCTCTTAGAGACTATTAAAGACATAGATGCTGTGTTGACAGGCACTGGGCTAGATGGTTGTGATGGAAAGATTTTTTAAAATGGAACAATCTCAGCTATAGAGAAGTTTACCTTCTATTATGGAAGACAACTAAGTGGTCGTGGTTTAAATAAAAATGTCACAGAAATGGATAGGTAGTTGGATTTTGTATATTTATGTTAGTCTGTTCATTAGAAGAACATCTCTTCTAATATATTTCTTTCAGTATGAAAGGGAGATGTCATATATTGGCAAAATGTGATAGTAGTAACAGGGGTCCCACTAATGAAGCATTAACTATATATTTACCACAGATTTCCCAACATGATGTCAATTGGACCAATGATGTAAGGCTTGTTTTCTTTGTTTTTTTTTCTTCTTCTCCTTTTCTTCTAGCATTGATTCTAAGCAAGATGACATAAACTAAAAATACATCTTTGAGTTGATTGTATCAGGTGTTAAATTTATCATGGATGTAAGCTCTTGTTGATTATTCTCTTGGAAATAAATTAAGTCGTGCCGTCTATCAACATGCTTCTGTACTCTGAAATACCTTCAGTCAATATGAATACATAATTTCATTACAGTATTGTGTCAGTTTAAATTACAAAGAAATAAACTGCATGGTCCCTTTCAGTTCTGAGGTCTGTGATTCTGAGCTATTGCTTATAAAATTGATGAGTCATCTAAATAAGTCTGCCAGTCTCCCTTAGCTATACAGGACTCATGCCTTCTCTAGTGCATTTATAAAGGATCTTTCCCAGAATTCACTGTCAATGGATGGGAAAACATCCTGGTAAAAGGAACAGTCAGCAGTATAAATTGTTTCCAGCAGATCACTGTCGAACAGAATGATCAACAACTCTTATTAAAACAACATTGTAGGAATAAATCTTTCCCTGGAATAGAAATTTAAAATGTTAAGAAAATTTTTAAACCTCAAAGGTCGCTGAGAAGGTTGGATTATTTTTAAAATAACATTTAAAATTATTGAATTGTGTGTACATTTGAAAAAATCCATACAAATACATTTTAATGACAAACATCTGAGAAACCAGTTCCTCTTTTGTTTGACAAATTTTTAGTTCTGGATTTAGTTTTTTATGCAAAAGTGGGTGACATGACAGGTACCTTAAACTCTTAAACTACTTCTGGGAATTAATGAAAACGATAAATAAGGAAATCCACAAATCACATGATCCCTATATAAACTGTGTTAACCACAGTAGTGAAATGTTATGTATTTTCATTGAGTACATTATCCTAGGGTAAAATAATAAATAAAAAGCTATTTCTCTCTCTCTCTCTCTCTCTCTCTCTCTCTCTCTCTCTCTCTCTCTCTCTCTTTCTCTCTCCTTAGCTAAGAGAAAATGAGGCAAGGCTGACATACACATGGAAAAATAATACAATACTGTAATGTCATTTTCAGTCATCATAAAGCACCATTGCTCAATCAACTCATTTCCTTAATTCTATCTTTGCTAAGTTACACACAGTAATGCTTTATTTGGACCACTGGGTTAGGACATTTTCATGTTTTGTGCCAGGTCTGCTACAAATCAGTTTTTCTTTTTTTTTCATTTTACTTTTTTTCTGGTGTGACTGCCCAAGAGAGATTATGAAGAACATTTATATGTATGCCTATAAGGCTATTTGTCTGCAGACGCAGATAGAACATAATACACGATCAATAAAACCAATATAATTCAACTTTCTTGGTCCTCTCGGTAAGCACACTTCTTTCTAGTCTTCCTGGTCATTCGTTGTTTGCCAGAGTCTTAAACCAGGTGCCTTCAGCATAAAAAAAGGGGGGGGGCAAGGACGAAAGAGATTGAGCAGCCCAGAGGAGCGATGTCATTTGCAGCTGCATCGGGAGCTTGGGAAAGAGATTCTTTTGGAGGAAGCAGGATGGAGGGGTGAGCTTTCCTTTGTGCAGGATGGCTATGTGTTGTAAGATCTTAGCAGAGCCAGGTCCTTCTCGCTTCCACTCTGACTCGATACATCCTTGGCTAGCGGACCCGTAGGAAGGAAGATGAGGAGGACCAGGAGGAGGACCAAGAGGAAGAAGAGAGTGGCAGCTACAGCTACGGAGCCGACAGTGCCTGTGGACACTGCGACAGCGGTGACGGGGGAGACGGTGGAAGCAGCTGCAGCATCAGGAAGCTCCATGGACCAACGCAGCCTCCCGCAGCAGCCCGAAACAGATAGGAGGGTTCGAGTATATAGTCACGGTTGCCATGGGAACCCCGAGCCTGAGCTCCCGGTGGAATCGCTGGTTTATTACATGAGAATTGATCAGCGCCAGGCGATGCTGATGGCAGCGGGCAGAGTGGGGGCAGGGAAGCCCTACGGGGGGAAGGGGGAGGGAGGGAAGCGAGGCGGGGACACTTCCAGCCCCCAGCTCCTGATTGGCAAGATGTACGATTCTACCCCTCCTGTCCAGTCTCGCCTGCGTCCCTTCATCTCCCCCCCCCCCCCGCTTTGTTCTTCTGGGGGCGGGAGGATAGTATCATAAATCATTAACTGCAAAAAATACAAATTGCAATCGTCAGTTAAACGTTTCCAAATGACTGGTAGGGACATTAGTAAAAGCGGTCAGAAAGGAAAAAACGTTCCTGGCTTAGTCTCCTGCAAATCTCGGGGTTAGAGGACTCATGGACCTTCTGCAGATTGAGTCAGAGGCCGGTGAAGAGGTGTGTGTGTGTGTGTGTGTGTGTGTGTGTGTGTGTGTGTGTGTGTGTGTGTGTGTGTGTGTGTGTGGTGTGTGTGTGTGGTGTGTGTGTGTGTGTGTGTGTGTAAGGGATTCGAAAACTCCTGTTGCTTTGTAAACTGGATTGTCTCTTGTCCCTAGGGCTTGAAGCCTAGTCACGCTTAGCACTAAGCAGGTCCTGGCCCCATGTCTGTCCAGGGTAGCCTAGGATCAGCCCTGAGTAGGGCACTGCCCCTTGCTGTTCTTTAAAAATAAACATTGTTTTGCACTCCAAACCACTAGAAAGCAAGAGCCATGCTTAGCTTCCCTATCCCGGCGAGGTGGAAAACCTATTTTTATCTTCCAGTGTTTGTGGGCAGAGTCTGGGTTTCCATTCGAGCCCTAAGGTTTACGTTGACTGGCTTTCGAGCCTACAAGGTTGGGCAAGTCTCTTTTCCCGTTTTGGTTTCCCCCTCAATAAAATGGGGCCACGACTGAACATACTTTGTACCTCAGCATGTGAGGAGCAGAAGCGCCGATTCGGGGGAGGCAGTCCTGACCTGGGAGTCAAAGGCCAGGCCTGACTCTAACTCCCAGCTCTGCCTCTCAGTCAAATGGCTTCGTTCCTTTAGGCCCTAGTTTCTTCTTCCGTAAAATAAGACTTTTGTTCCTTCTAGCTGTAGAACCCTGTGCCTATGAATGCTATTTATTATTATTTTCATTTCCATCACCTTTCCTCGCATTTTTAAATGGAGAAAAAAGAAATAAAGGAAGGAAGGAAGGAAAAAAGGAAGGAAGGAAGGGGAGAGAGAGAGAGAAACAGAGAGACAGAGAGAGAGAGAAAGAACAAATACACAGGCCTAATTATGGAGCAATTCCTTAGTACAATATGTCTCGGGAATTGGAAGCATATTGCAGGCGATGCAATATTTGTGTAATTAATAAAGTGAAATCCTGGGACTTGAGCAAAGCGCCGGAGGTGAGGTGCGCAGAGTCAGAGGCGTTTGGGGGCAGCCATTGGTCCTAGCCACCCAGGAGAGAGAGCCGGGACCCAACCAACGTTTGTATTTGTCATCTGGGTCTCAGATCCCTTGCTGCGGGATCAGTCTCTCAAGCGAGATCAATCTATCCAACGATTACAGCACATTTAATTAGGAGAAGCCCCCAAAGCTGCACTCAGATGCCCCTAGTAAACTCCCTGGACTTTCCCTTCCGAGGTCATCCAAGAAATTCTTGGCTTCAGAAACCAGAGCATTTGTATGTGTCTGTGTGTGTGCGTGCGTGCGTGCGTGTGTGTGTGTGTGTGTGTACGGGAGGAGGGAGGTATTAAGGGGATGCGGAGTGGGCGGGGGCCTGGGAACAAAACTGACAGTGGGAAACCGGAGAAATGAAAGAAAGAAAAAAAGCCCTCTCCCTAGCCCCGAAGCTATAAATATTAATATACTGAGCGGCTCAGGGCGTAATTATCTTTCCTTAATTGCAATTCAACCAAAAATCCATCCTTCTGCCACTCAGGCACCCCTTAAATAAGGATCATTTGGTTTCGGTGTTGGGAGAATCCCTTGGCTCGGAGTCATTCTTTGTATTCAGCCAGCGAGACACGGAAACCATATGCTGAATTATTGGGCGTGTTAAAGTCACACACAAAGGTATTTCAGCTGCTGCCCCCTCCTCCCTTTCATTCTGGCCCCCTTCGTTAGCTGCTTTCTCCCCAGGCTGCTTCTGAATCCAGTCTCCACCAACACCCAGGCTACAACACTGAGCCGTACCTCCCACCCCTTCGAAGAGTCGGGGGAAGAATTGGAGAAAAGCGACCTCCTCTAGAGGGATTTGGTGGGAAGGAGAGCGGGAATCATATGACGTTTTCGACGGTGGGGGCCACGTGAGGCACCTGCCACAGTGACTACTTAGAAGCAGCTTGCTCAGCGGTGCCGGAGAGGGGTCCTGGGTACTCTAGATCTCAGTCCGGCTCTGCGTGGTCGTGTCCTGAGTCAGAGGATTAGGTTCCTGGAGCCGGCGAGACCCCACAGCTGGCAGAAGGACACACCTACGCCTTGTTGCAATTATTAAGACCTTCGAAGTTTGGGGAAACTCTGGTAGCAGACATGGTGGGCAGGGTTGGCGCAGACCTCGGAGCCACAAGAGAAAATTCAGCTTCTTGAGGACGCAAGGTGGAAGAGTTGTGAAGCCTTAGAGGCAGTGGTTTCTAGAAGGGTAGAGTAACTCTGGCCCTTCTAGACGACTTGTCCTTGCACTTCCACAGCCACGGTCCCCAATCTTAGGTGTTGCTGCTAATGAACAGTAACCCAGAGGAAGACCTGGTCCAACTTTCTCCATCTGTCCTATAACTGGGGCACTGGGAACGAGAGGAAGGGTGTGGCAAGACACGCGTCCTCCCACGCACTTTTGAGCCATCAATCCACCTAAAGGAGGTTTAAGCTGGAGCACCTGGAAGCTGCTCCTTTTACAGTATTCAAAGGAGCGCAGGACCGGCTGGCTCTTTCTTTTTTTCTGAGTCCTGGAGAGTGGGGTTGGGGGAGTTATCGGATGATGTGCGTGTGCGTGTGTGTGTGTGTGTGTGCTAGCGTATTCAAATTCGCATACTAACCCTCCAGGGAGATTTTGGCGTATTCGTGCCCCCGCTCTCAGGCTCCTCTACCTGCGCAGGAAAAGAGGCCTCGGGACTGGCACGAGAAAACAGCCCCGACCCTCGGGGCTGCTAAAGACTCCTGCCCCAAACAGGCATCCTTCCCCGGGCTTCCTACAGTTTGATGACAAATTGAGTCTCTATGGGGGCAAGCCTTGAATAAGGGAAGTAGTGATTTGCAGTACAAAGCTTTGGAAATTCTGACATTGGAAGAGGATGGGGCGGAGGGGGGAGGAGGCAGTGGAGAACAGACAGTCCCTTCTCCCTCCCTTCTAACCAGAGAAGGTATTACCCCTTCGTCTTTGCTCAGCTTACCACGTGGACGGCAACAGACTGCTCCTTTTTCTGGGTGCAGTTCAGAGCAGACACAAGCTGTTCTTGCTAGCTAAACAGAATCAGCTGCCCATGGAGGGTGGGGGAGTAGCTGGGCAGAGATGTTGAGGAAATTCCAGGACTGTATAGACCCTGAGAAAAAAAAGTTAAGGCCCCCACGATCCCACTGGTTCAAAGAGGCCGGCTCTAGAAGAATAGTATACCCAGCGACAGGCAGTGGGTTCTACCGTGATCTCTAGACCTGGCTCAGAAGATGTCTGGTCTCTGTGGTTTTGAACGGTACTGTGGTTGCCCTTCAAAGAGAATTTGTTTAGCGTTCTTCTTCCTTGTCCTAGCTAGAGGTCTTATGCATAAACAGATATGCAGGGTAGGCTTTGCCTTCTTTAATCATAGGATCGCACCCCAAAAGATTGGAGATTTTGATATTGGTGGAGATAGTGTTATTATATGCTGGGTTTCTTTGGCTTTTTTAGTGTTTATTTTTTTGAGTATAACATTAAAATTAAATTGTATCAGAGCTCAGGTATACAAGAAACGACCATTTTTAGCAGATTAATTAAAGATAGCTCTGACAGTTAAAACAGGGTGTGTTTAAATTCAGCTTAAGATATTAACCTATCAACCAAGATTAAGAGGGAAGTGGGAAATTGGGAAAGAATTTTTACAACCAGTATCTCTGATAAAGGCCTCGTTTCTAAAATATACAGGGAATTAAGTAAAATCTATAAGAATACAAGTCATCCCCCAATTGATAGTCAAAGGATATGAAGAGGCAATTTTCAGAGGTAGAAATTAAAGATATCTTTAAGCGTATGAAAAAATCACTATTGATTCAAGAAAGGCAAATCAAAACAACTTTGAGGTACCACATCTCACTAGTCAGATTGGCTAAGATGACAAAAAAGAAAAATGACAAATGCTGGAGAGGATGTGGAAAAAATGGGACACTAATGCACTATTGGTGGAGCTGTGAACTAATTCAACCATTCTGGAGAGTAATCTGGAACTATGCCCAAAGGGCTATAAACAATTGCATACCCTTTGACCCAGTAATACCACTTTTGGGGTTGTATCCCAAAGAGATCACAGAAGTAGGAGGAAGACCCATATGTACAAAAAGATTTATTGCAGCTCTCTTTGTGGTAACAAAAAACTGGAAATTAAGGGGCTGCGCATTAATTGGGGAATGGCTAAACAAGTTGTGGCATATGAATGTAATGGAATACTATTGTGCCCTAAGAAATGGGGAGACAGTCTTCATATTCACCTGGAGAGGCTTATACAAACTGATGCTAAGTGAGAAGAGCAGAACAAGGAAAAATTTGTACACAATCACAGACACATCCTTTGTGTGATGACCAACTTTGATAAACTGGACTCTTCTCAACAACACACAGTTATAAGACAACTCTACAAGTCTCAGGATGGAAGGAGATATCTACATTCAGAGAAAGATCTAGAAAGAACAGAGTTTAAATGAAGACTGAAGCAATCTACATGATACCGTTCTTTTCCATGTTTGGTTTTGTTTCTTCTTTCCCATTGTTCACTCCATTGGT
>CM053597.1:47976164-48011814 GCA_028646575.1 Pseudocheirus occidentalis
TGAGAATTTCTTGAAGGATGTTTTGTAAGTTCTTTTTTTGATCACAGCTTTCAGGTAGTCCAATAATTTTTAAATTGTCTCTCCTGGATCTATTTTCCAGGTCAGTGTTTTTTTCAAGGAGATATTTCACATTGCCTTCTATTTTTTCATTTGTTTGGATCTGTTTAATAGTATCTTGATTTCTCATAAAGTCATTTGCTTCCATTTGTTCCACTCTAATTCTGAAGGAATTATTCTCTTCAGAATGCTTTTGAGATTCTTTTTTGATCTGGCCAAAGACAGTCCCTGCCCTCAAGGAGCTTACAGTTTAATGGAGGAGACAACATGCAAACAAATTTATGCAAAGCAAGCTATATACAAGATAAACAGGAATTTGATTACTAAGGTACTATATTAAGAGGGATTGAGACTTCCTGTAAAAGACAGGATTTTAGTTGGGTCCAGGGAAGTCAATACATGGAGTTGAGGAGACAGAACATTCCAGACACAGAGAATGGACAGCGAGAAAGAATGCCTGGAGGTCAGAGATGAAGTGTCTGGGCCATTTTTACTGGATGGAAAAGTGCACCACAGAAAGTAAGTTATAAGAAGACTGGAAAGGTAGGAGGGGGTTAGGTTCTGAAGGGTTTTGAATGCCAAATAGAGCATTTTTTATTTGATCCATGAGGAGACAGGCATCCAATGAACTTCATTGATTAGGGTAGGGGGTGAGGAGGTTGGAAAGGGGGGGTGGTGGCATGGCTGGTCTTGCTTCTTGGGAAAACATTTTTATTGGCTTAATGGAGGATGGACTGGAGGACCCATCAGCAGTAGTAGCCTACTGTAGCAGCCAGGTATATACCAGTCTATACCCAGAGAGATGGTAATGTCAGAGGATACTACCTGTAACCACATTTCACAATCAAATATATAATTATACACACATACACATACAGATATCTGCTAGGAGAAGAAGTAAAGTGATAGCCTGGTAATCAAGATGATCTGAGCTCAAATGTAACCTCATACACTAGCTGTGTGACCTTAGGCAAGTCATTTAATCCTGTTCACCTCAATTTCCTCATCTGTAAAATGAGCTGGAAAAGGAAATGACAAACCACTCCAGCATCTTTGCCAAGAAAACTCCAAATGAGGTCACAAAGAGTCAGCTGGTGACTAATTGACTAAACAGCAACAATATATATGTATGTATGTATATATATATATATTTACATACATATATACAGATGCATGTATATATGCATGTATGTGTGCATAGGTAAATAAATCTATGTGTATATAACTATATCCACATATAAACATACACACACATTCTTTAATTCATGTCTCACTAACAGGATATACCAGGAAAAAAGACTGGGGAATACGGGAGAATGGGAAAAAAAGAATGAATATTGGCAGTAAATCAGCTGGAGAGACTAATTTTTTGGTATTCTAGACAGCACATGGGACAAATTAACTTCACAGTCCAAGGATATCCTGTTTTCTGAAGCTACTGTGCTTTGAACCACTTTGTAGCATCTGTTGGAAGTAAAATGTAACCTGTGCCCACTCACTTTTATTTACAGAACACTACCAATCCAGAGTATGAATTCAAAGTTCTCCGGAAATGCTGAAGCTAACGCACACACCACGCCATTTTGGCAGGAAAGGCAGGGTGAAAAAGTCAGCTGTTCCTACCATAAAAGAAGATAAAGAGTTCTCTTTTTCAGCCACATTTCTGGGAGAGAAGAGTAGCGGAGTTAACTCTCCAAGTCTCCATTAAAACAGCAGAAATGTCATTAGGCTCCTTGTAAAAGGGTGACTACACCCCACAAACCTTCGATTTGCTTGTTTTTCTTTTATAATTGAATGCTTCCTTTGCATTTTACATCAAAGAAACCCAAAGGCTTATTTATCCTTCCCTCTATAAAAAAGTAAAAGATCAACCCACTGTGAAGAAAGTACAAATAGATTCTACTCCCATGCCAGCTAAGTCAGTCTGCTCTACAGCTGCTGATGTCATTCTTGTGTGTTCTAGAAAGACAAGCACAATGAAGGATGGACTCTATTCACAAGAAAGAACATTTCCAAGTGTTGGGAAATAACAGTAGGTGAGAGCAGTATCTTCTAACTTCCCAACACCAAGCCTGCTCTAAATTCTCATCAATGAAAACTGACCTAAATATTAATGGATTTGTCCCTTGGCATATCCTGTAAGGTGGAGAGAGGGAGCCATGATTTTTAAAAGACATTACACTTTTAAAATGCTTTAATTAAGACCCTTTAAAGCTCAAAGGTATAGAAATGAACTAAGGATTATAAATTCAAATAATATAGTGTTTAAGACATTGGAGAATTTTATGAATTGGTCGCAATAATCCATGTATTGGAAACCCAATTAATGGTGTTTCCAAAGGCTCTTCATTAGCTTATTTGGAAAGAATGAAAAAATGTCTCTTTCTTTCTAGTCTATGAATAAACAGGGAGAGAAAAATGAGACTGAGTTTTTTTTAGATACATAAGCCAGTATTTTATATTTCTTGGGTTGACTTGCTTTAAACAAATATGTATGTCCTGAAAATGCACAATTTGACCATAACTAAAAAAATTTAAATGTATTTTGTTTAAAATGATTTATTGTGATTACTGAAGAAAAAGGATTGTTAAAGAAAAGGATACAATGAAAAAAGAAAAGGATACAGCCAGAACACACAAGGGACTTGTTTTTGTTTTAGGTAAATAGCACACTTAAAATGCCTGATGTTTCCAGTACCGGTTGACCATTAAATATGGCATTAAAAATGTCTTTTAAATCCATTAATTCACATGTTGAATTGTAAACCATTCACTGCCAGATGACTTCATAAATATCTATTTTAATTAGCTTTGGTAAGTCAAATAGTAATTCAATTTTTCTGACATGGACAGAAAGTAAATTTCCCCTCAAAATGACTGCTTTAAAATGTACTATGCATTTTAAAAATTGAGCCTGTGTCACTGCTGGGTTGTGAAGAAGATACATTAAAGTAACAGCAAATAAGAACTCACTTTTTATAGAGGAATAAAGGGTCTTTCTATCTACTGATTTAGAAGCATCTAATTTTAAAAAATCAATCCTACAACAATAGCCTTTACTTTTATTCAATAAGTACTACAGAATTTGACACAACTTGATGTAATTAATAGACTGAATTGTGTGGAGAACTAATGGGAGGGCAGGGTGGTGCAGTGGATAGACAGCTAGTTTCAGAGTCAGAAAAAACAGCATATAAATCCTTCTTTTGACACATGCCATCTATGTGACCATCAGTACCTCTTGTGCCCCAAGCATCAGTGGAGGGAGTCTACCTGACAAAATCACTAATTTGGGCTCCTCTCCTCCCCTCCCATAAAAAGACTATTTGGAAAAGGAGGATAGACAACATACCAGCTAGGTTGTACAGTGCATAGAATACAGTGCCTGGAGTCAAAAGGACCCAGTTCAAATATGACTGTAGACACTTACTAGCAATGTGACCCTGGGTAAGTCACATTTGCCTCAGTTTCTTCATCTGAAAAATGAGCTGGAGAAGGAAATGGCAAACCACTCTAGTATCTTTGCCAAGAAAACCCCAAATAGGGTCACAAAGAGTGAAACATGATTAATAATGACGGAACAACAACAACCCCCTCCACCAAACAAACATATAGCACATTTGTAGAGAGAGGAAGTAAGCTGTCATTTAGACATCTTTAGTGGTTTTCTAACACTTCAAAGCACCCACTCCAAATATGGGGTGGGGAGGGGGGCAGCAGTGAATATCTAGGGAAAGAGGAAGATGTTTAAGAAGACAGAATTAAAGAGTCCATATAATAACCCAGAGCAGTATTCATTGCTTATTATAATAATTTCTTTGTATATTCTTTTCATTTTTCTCCTCCTGATGTCTTTCTGAAGTTTTCCTAGGCTGTTTCAATGCTGCCCACATGTTTTCCTTCAAGTAAGTAAAAAAACCACTCTAATCTACAGCTTTGTTTTCCCCTTGGTAGCAATGAAACATTTCACAAAATTAAGAAACTTGCAGAATGGAAAAATGGATGCTATAACAACATCATCCACTTGTTGTAGAATCATGAGATCCTAGGTCTAGAAATGGAAGGGACCTTGGACTCCATCTAATCCAAAGTCCTCATTTTACAGATGAGAAAACTGAAACCCAGAGAGATGAAGGGACTTGCCAAGACTCAGCTCCTTTCCAGCCTGCTACATTTCTTCCATGCAACCTCGCTTTCCTGAAGGCTCCCTCCATGCTGCCATTTTATTGTTGTTCATCCTTCATTCTCAAAGATGACCAGTGACATCCTGAGGGCAATGTCTTGACTTGCACATGAACTGGATATGAGTTGGGCAGAGCTTCACAAAGTCTTCAGGCTCACACTCTCCTCCAGAGTCATCGAAGTCCAGTATCAAGACAAAGGTCAAGACAACTGGAGATGGCTGTGTATGGCTCATGTCATTGTCAACCAATCGCATTGAATAGCCCCAGCATTTGTTGCTTTGCTGACTTCCAGGTAAAGCAAATCAAATAGTCTTGACTCTTGAGGAATGTAAGAGAGACAACACTCAATATAAGCAGACTTCTTGTTTCAACAGAACATAACATGTAGAGGTAAACGTCAGAAGGACACCAAACTAAACAGTCTATCAAAAATTCAATAGACTTGGTGAGGACATACTATATTTGAGGAACTGTGCTGTACTTTGAGAATACAAAGGGGGAAAAGTCTCTTTTTTCAAGCAGCTTATATCCTATTGTAAGAAATCATGAATAAATATGCATATTATCCATATCATTATTTACTATTTATATAAAAGGAAATTATGTTTATTTAAAATGCAGATTGCATGTAATTTGAAAAAATTACATTAAAAGAAAAAGAGTAGCTCTCCACTAAAAAGAAATAAATAAAATATATATAACTATCAAATTGGTATATCAAAGTAGCATAAACCCACATACCCAAATGCCACCCTCCGTCCCTATCCCCCTACAATGAGGTCACATACCCAACTGCCACCCTCTGTCCCTACCCCCTACAATGAGGTTAAGTCCTCATTAAGTATGAAGATGATGTGATCCCTCCAAAAAAACCCAAACCTCTTCTTTTTATTATTGAACTATTTGTTTTTCTGGCTTCCTTGGTGTTTTGTGTTTGAGGAGAAAACCCACTAAAGCTGAGTAGAACAGCAAAAACAGCTGCATCTGCATAGCATTCTAAGCTTTACAAAGCCCTTTACAAATATGATCTCATTTGATCCCCACAACAACCCCAAGAGGCAAATGCTTTTTACAGATTAGGAAACTGAGGAAAATATAGGTTAAGAGCCTTTCCAAAGTCACAAAACTAAGTAGCTAAGACCAAGACTATCATTCCAGCCCTTATTATACATTATTCCTTTTCTGGCACTCTACTGTCCTGCCATAGTGGCCATCCTGCTATTCCTCACAGGTATTATCTCAGCTCCCCAGTTATCTCAGTGTCTTAGCTCTGGCTATCTTCCATGCCTGAATGTTCTCCCTCCTCACCTTTGCCTCTTAGGATCCCTTACTTACTTCAAGACTCAGCTCAAGCACTGTCTTCTATGAACTGCACCAACCTTATCCCCAGCCCCATCAAGTACTAGCATCCTCCCTCCCTCGCTAATATTATAGACCTCGAGCTGAAAAAAAGGACCCCAGAGATCATCTAGTCATTTTGCACATGCAGAAAGTAAAGCATCAGGAGGTTAAGTGATTTGCACATGATCACATGGTAAGTACCCAAGGCAGACTTGACCCATATGCATGCATTACACACGTGTGTATACACACACACACACACACACACACACACACACACTTTTCCATGGCAGAACAAAGATTCCTTGAAGGTAAAGACTGCTTGCTTTTTTGTCTTTGGGCAAAATATGGAGACTAGCACAGAGCCTGGTACATAATGGACACTTGGTAAGAATAACTAACATTTATATAAAGCTTTAAGATTTGCAAAGCATTGCACCTATGTTATCCCATTTAGTGTTCACAATATTACTCTGAGGTAAATGTTTCTATTATACCTCATTTTACAGATGAAGAAAATGAGGCTGAAAGATACTAACTGAGGCAAGTGGAAGAATTAGAAGTTATGTCTATGCACTGAGCGGTCTAGCTCCAATAATAACAGTGATAATAATGCTTTTATTTAAAACTGGTTAAAATGAGGAAAAAAATGACACTGCTAAAAATTTCTAATCTCAAAGGTAAAAAGGACCATAAATTTATTTGCCTAGTATTCTGTGATCTTTAAGGTTTTTAAAATGTTTTTTATTCCTCATCCTTTTTTAAAAACTATATCTACTTTTTTCAGTTTATATCTTTTGTATTTGTTTATTGTTTTAATTTAGTTTCCATTAGTTCTGCAGTTGGGCTGTTTCATTTTTTTTTTCAGATTTTTTTTGGTGGGGTGTGGGGAGGAAGAGAGGAAGAAGAATAAATGATGGAAAAAGGCAGCAGGAGTGAGAAAACGTGAGTCTGGCCTGGAGTTTCCTTATCCCAGTGCAGATCTGTATGAAAGGTTATCTATATGCCTACTCCAGTGAACCCAACAATCCCTCTGCCTTTGGATGGAAATCTGGGCTGGACGTGGGACTGTTCCACCCATGTGCTAACACATACGGAAAGGATAAAAAATAATGCCAATCAAACCTCTTAAATCCTTTGATTTCTAGTTATTTGGTGAAGAGAGTTCCTCAGTTAATCTGGTTCCATCTCTTGCCTATGTAACATACATGAGTAAAATCTTCTTATGATCTGCAAATACAGAAGGGACAGAAAAAGGCAGGAAACCTGCACTGCAGGTTTAGCCCATGCACATGTAGTATTATTTCTTAGCAGTAACTTGGGGGAGGGGATAGAGAAAGTGAAAGGAGGAGAGGGGCCAAGAACACTGAGGTTTTTGTTTTTCTTAAAGCTAAATTGGTTATCTTTCAATGTAAGGCCAAAATGTAAACACCACGAAGCGGGAAAACATCCTGTGAGAGAAAAAGGGAAAGTCTTGAATTAGAATTTCCCCCTTAACAAGTTTCTTGGGGAAAAAAAAGAAGAGAAAAGAGTCTTCAACCTGGGCTCTGCCAAATGTAGCTTTAATGAGTTCCACTAGAGTTCAGAAGAAAGTAGACAATGCTCAGAGAAGGTATGAGCTGTGTTAGGCCTGGTCTCCAGGTAATAGAAAATTAATGCTAATTTCCTACCTCATAACCAGCTAAGCTGCTACAGGGCCACAAATCAAGACATACCAAAGAATATCATTACACCTTGGAGAATTATTACAGGTACAGAAAGCACTTTCCCCATTTCTCCCTCTTGTTGAGAAGGTCAGTTTGTAAGGAATAAGCTGGATATTCAGAGTGTAATTCGCCTTTCTGTTCTCTATACTGAAGGGTAAGATGCAGCTCAGCTTTGCCCTTTGCACTCACTTTAAGCCAGTGTTCTATAGACACAATCAATTTGTAGCCTTGCTTACCAGATACACCAGTTACCTGTGGAATGGAGGGAATGCCTCTACAAGGATTTTTAGTCTTTGTTGTCTATGGACTTCTTCTCAGAATGTTTTAAAATTTATAAAGTAAAATACAAAGGTCAAAAGAAATGAATTATATTGAAATATATTTATCAAAACATTAAAAAAAATAAGTTCACAGAACCTAGGTTAGGAATCCCTGCTATATACCAACCCCCAAATTCCTTTTGAAAGGGGTGATGCTTTTCATTCTTCATTTATAGAGAGGATGAAACATGTAACCACTTGAGAGACAAATTACCAGTGTGTACATCACTGGTACGATGTTCAATTTGATTTAACATTTATTAGATGCTTGGTTTGTACAAGATGCTTAGGTCACAGATAAAATTAAACAATCCTTACCTTTAAGATGCTTAAATTCTTCTGGAGTATCTGATGTTCTTCCTTGAGAGCACGGTTTTTATTCATCAGACAGTGGGGGGTTGTTTATGAAGATACGTTCACCCTTGTGGAAAGGAGATACCAAAGTGGGAAGAAAATGATTTGAAACTTTCAAAAGGAGAGGTAGAGGGCTGAAAAGGATCTCTGCCCACTTCACAATCTCTGTTTGAGTAATGATTTGGCTTGCATCTGAGTGGGCAACCCAGTTACATTTTGGGCGATCTTCTTCATCACCATTTTAGAGCTAGAAGGTTCCTCCAGGAGAGAATCTTATGTGATCTCTGATGTTGTTTGTCCTTTGTTTCCAAAGAGGACCAATGACATCACAGGTGATAATCATCCAGGTGATGTCTTGACTTGTACGTGAATTGGATTTAAGTGAGGCAGAATTGCACAAAGTCATTAGCTTCACTCTCTCTTCTAGCCATCAAAGCTCAGTATTAAGACAAAAAACAAGATGACTAGAAGTGGCCCAGGGTGCAATGGATGACCTTGGCATCTTGAATGTCTGACTAAGCTCTAAGCACTATATAATGTCTGCCTCAGCTGCCTTTGTGACCACTGGAAATAAATTTTCATCTGTCCATTCTGTGGTGGAAAGTCTTCACATGCTTGGGGTAAACGCATCCCTAACTCACCAAGGAGTTTGAGGCCCATCAGTTACCTTAACCTGATTTATCCCATCTGCCAAGACGAGTTACAGGTGTGGCTCCTGCACATGCTACAGCGTCTTGGAGCCACAGGTAAAAATTGGGTGAATCAGTTGAATGCCAAAGGTGGCTGAGCAGCCCTGAAAAGGATTCAGTAGTCCTCACACAAGAGATGCTAATTCTCCCTGGATGCCCCATACACCCTTGTATAGAATCTCTCTTAGGAGGTACAAAGGGGTGCAGAAGAAAAAGGGTTGGGTATAGGCTCAGAAGTAGAATTCTGCCTTCTTTCCACTGGTCCAGGTTGTCCTCTTACAATTACTAGTTAGATAACTTGTTTGTTATATAACCCAATCTCTCTGATGACATGGTCAATGGGGGAGGGGAAGGATTTAGCATGTTACCAATAAAGATTTGCATGCAAAGTTTTGGATAAAAGAAGTCATTCAGGAAACTATGATTGGGCAAGGAGGTGAGCCAATCAGGTAACTAGAATGAGGATAAGAGACAGCTCGGGTGTTACACTGATACCCATGCAATGTAGAGGAAAAAAAAGTCTTAATTTGGGCCCCGATCCTGGCTCAACTATTTATTATCTCTGTGGTCTGGAGCAAATCACCTTAACTCTCTAGCACTCAGTGTCCTAATCTGTAAAGTGAGGTGAATGACTGGATGATCATTAAGGTTCATTTCTCGTCTGAATTCTACAATCCTAGCACTGAGACCTAAAAGAAAGCCTTCAGCATATTAGGTAACTCCTCTTTGTGGATTTATGAGAAAACACGGACAGACATCCCATAGAATAGGAAGAATAAGATGGAGAATGATGTGCACTATTGGAAAAAATATAAGTCACTGGTCCATGGAAGTACTGAATGCAATTGTAATTGTCCTAGTTATATGACTATACACCAAATAAGCTGTTGCATTTTAGCTAGGTGGCACAGATAGAGTTCTGGGTCTGGAGTCAGGAAAACCTGAGTTCAAATCCAGCCTCAGACACATTACCAACTGTGAATCTGGGCAAATCACTTAAATTTCTGTATGCCGCAGTTTCTGCAGTAAAAAAATGGGGATAATAATCACTCCTACCTCTCAGCATTGTTGTGGCTCTCTAATAGTACCTGGAACATAGGAAGCACTTTGTAAAGGTTAGCTATTATTATTTAGCAGACTTTACCAACACCTAATTGTATATCAAAGATTTGAAACACTCTTCATTCTGTTTGATGTGGGCAGATAACAGCCTCTCTACTCTTTCCTTCAAAACTACGATGCTCTCAAAGCAGATGCATCAGGATAGCTAAGAAAGAAAGTAAAACGTGTCTTGATGTTATTATCTTAATCATATTTAAATTGATTTGAAAGTACATTCAGATTCCCAGGCTGCCTACATCTATGGCTAGAGATAGGGACAGGCTCTAGATCTTGGGTTTCTTTGGTAAGAAAATGTCTTGGCTGAAGAAGCATCCTCTCCCAAAGCTCGTCAACATATTTTCTACAATTTATATGGCAGCTAGATGGTGCAGTGGATAGAGCATCAGGTCTGGAATCAAGAAGACCTGAGTTCATATCCAGCCTCTGATACTTACTAGCTCTGTGGCAATGGGTTAAGTCACTTGCCCCCGTTTGCCTCAGATTCCTCTGGAGAAGGAAATGTAAACCACTCTAGTATCTTTGCCAAGAAAACCCCAGAGGGTCACAAAGAGTCAGATGTGACTGAACAACAACAACAAAGTCTCAGATAATTGTCCGGACCAGGGAAAGGTTGTGACTCGCTAGGGTCACACAGACAGGATGTGTCAGAGGCAGGGCTTAAACTCAGATTTCAAAGCTGGCTCTTTATTCACTATACCAACTGATAAGAACAAACACGATAAATGAGGCTCGATGATTCTGGTCTCAAACACTATTCAGAACTGACTCACTATAAAAAAAGGAGGCTGGCCACTTTGGAATTAATGTCACAAATCATTAAATAAAGTCACCTCATATAGTAAATATTTAGCTATTCACTCCATCTTTGTTGTTCTGGCTTCATTATTAAATATCTCATTGTCAGTATAGCTTTCTGTTCATTTATCAAAGTACCACTCTTCGGGATGAGCAAGAGATGGTGATGTAATCATCTCCAAGATTCTTCCTCCCTCCAACATTCTAATGTTCTGTGGTTTGGTTAGATGTTTGTCCCTCTCCCTCTGATGTTCATTCTGCTGCCAATGAATGCCTTCTCTTTTTACCTCTCTGCATATCTAAAGTCTACTCATCCTTCAGTGGTCAAATCCTAACTTTCCCACAAAACCAGGGATGACCACGCTAGTCCATGCAGCTATCTTTCTTTTCTGAACTCCTTTGGAACTCACTGTCTTACTCGTTTTTGTTATTTCATCATATATTCATTCATAAACCAGCCATGCCTTTATTCGGGCTGTGTCCATGCCTAGAATGCACTCCTTCCTTGCCTCTGACTTTTGGAATCTTTTGTTTCCTTCAAGGTCGTCAGCTCAGATGCCACCTTCTGAATCTACAGGAAAGCCTTTATAGATTTTCTTCTTCTCTTTCCTTCCTCCTCTTATCTTGTATTTACATTTCTGTGGGCATGTTGCATCTCAAAAAAAAAGTCTTTGAACGTTTTGAGGGTTCTCACTTTTTGTCTTTGTAGTTAGCATTTAGTACAGAGCCTCAGACACAGCAGTCATTTAATAAGTGTTTATCAAATTTAACTAGGCACTGCCTACATTACAATTTAACTATTTCATTTTCATGCATCTTGTGAGCCCCCAAAAATGGTACCAACTTGAAAGGTGCAGGCCAGACCTTATAAATTTTTTTGTATTCTAGAGTCTAGCACACACTGAGTCTAGTACTCAGTAAATGTTTTATCTGCCCACTTTCTTGCCCCTTTCATTCCCTATTATAATGTCTTCCTTCCAAGATTATACATTTTTACATATGTTGCATGGACATAGTGAATTATCTGTTATCTCCTCCATAGGAATATGAGCTCCTTGAAGGAAGGGACAATGTTTTTGCCCTTCTTTGTATCCCCAGTACTTAGCACAGGACTTGGAACATAATAGGCACTTAATAGATGCATGCGACTGATAAACTGAATGACTGAACAATCATCTTTTTCTCTCTTCAAGAAATCAGGAAGATTAGTATATCCAAATATGATTAAATAAGTTCATATATGTAAAGTATTTTGCAAATTTTAACATGCTATATAAATGCTTGCTATTTATAATATATTTAATTTATTAGTAACTATTTATTTTAAATAACTTTATTATTAAGGGGAAGGAAATTAAATTTAATGTAAATAAAATTTATTTTAACTTATTCTATAATAATAAAATCATATTCCTTAATAAAACAGGTATATAAGTGCTAGTTACTAATCCTAATAATGATCTATATTCTTTTTATATTCCATAATAAATTCTATAACAATAATTATATCTTTATAGAATAATAAAGCGCCATATAAATGTTAACTAATGATCTGACTTCTTGCTTTATCATTCTATCCAAACTGTTCTCTCCAAAGTTACCAATGATGTCTACCAATCTTAGTTGCCAAATCCAATGGTCTTTTCTCAGTCCTAATTCTCCTTGACCTCTCTGCAGCCTTTGATACACTTGATCACTCTCTCCTCCATGATCCTTTCTTCTGTCTTGGTTTTGGGGGCACCAAAAGATGACAATCTCTGTTTTTTATTCTTCCAATCTGATCTCTCCTCTGTTTCCTTTATTGGACCCCTCTTCAGATCACACTCTTCCCATAGGTGTCCCTCAGGATTCTGTCTGGGACCCTCTTCTCTTCTCCCTTTATACTACTTGAGTTGGTGATCTCATCAGCTCCCATCGATTTAATGACCATATTTATGCTGATTATTCTCAAATCTCTCTTTCTTGTCCCAATCTCTACCAATGTAGCATCTCCAACTTCCTCTCAGATATCTTGAACATAACAACCAATAGACATCTTAAACCCAGTATTTATAAAGCAGACCTCATTGTCTTTCCCCTTAAACGTTTTATGAGGATAAGCCATCCTCTCAGTCCTTCAGGCTCCCAATCTAGGAATCATTCAGAATTCCTCACTATCATCTCCCATATACAGTCTGTGATTCCACCTTTGCAACTTCTCTCGAATATACTTCCTCATCTCCTCTGACTACTCCAGAGCAGGCCGTCATCACTTCAGACCTGGATTATTGCAATACCCTGCTGGTGAATTGGCTGGCCTCCATTCTCACCCTGCTCCAATTCATTCTCTATGCAGGCATTATAGTGATTTTCCTAAAACACAGGTTTGGTACATCATCTCACCCTTCCCCCTTCTCGGTAAACTCCAGTGTCTTCCTATTGCCTCCCCAAGAAAATTCAGAATGCTCTCTTTGACATTCAAAGCCCTTCCTAACTGAGGTTTCCAGTCTCCTGACCTCTTACTCCCTGGCATAAACTCTTTGATTTAGTGGCCTTGGTCTCCTTGCAGTTCCAAGAATAAGGCACTCAGTCTCTCAGCTTCTTCTCTGGCCATGCTCCATGCTTATAATGTTCTCCCTTGTCCACTCCAACTATGACTTTATTGGCTTCTTTTAAGTCCCAACTAATATCCCACCTTCTACATCAAGCCTTGCCTTACCTCTCTTAATTGCAGTGCCTTCCTTTTATTAATATTTTCTTGCTTTTCCTGTGTATAGCTTGCATTGTATATTTTTGTTTCCTTGTCTTCCCCATTAGACTGTAAACTCCTTGAGGGCAGGGACTGTCTTTTGCCTCTTTTTGTATCCCTAGTGCTTAGCACAGCATCTGGCTCATAGTAGGTGCTTAATAAATGTTTATTGATTGATTGATTGATTGATTGATGATGATGATGATGATGAAGGGGGAAGAAAAGAAAGGAGGAGGAAAAGAAAGAAGGAAGGAGAAAAAGAAGGAGGAAGAGGAAGGAGGAGGAAGAAGAGGGAGAAGGAGGAGACCCAAATAATCCCATTATATATCACGGTTCTTTGAGAGCAGTCAGAACTCCACAAGTAGAACGTCATTCCCCAAATCACTGTCACTTTATTTTCCCTTGTTCTGTAATCCTGGGCAATGCAAGAAGAGGTCAGCCTGAAAGTAGGAGAAGTTTGGTATGTAAAGTAAATGGATAAATACATGATAAGGAAAACAAATGAGTGAATTGACTGTCAAATTCAAAATGGCAAGAAAGCCTCGAAGGAAACAGTTTAACTTCTTGACAAACCTGTCACCTCCATCCTAGACAGCAGAGCCTGTCAGAGGCAGAGAAGTCCCATGTCACTTCTGAAATAGCTCTGTCTCTGACATCCAGCATTTGTTTCAAGGCTCATCCTCAAGGCTGAAAAGAGAACAGAGTGATAAGTAATTCCAGGGAATCTAGCCAAAGCACTTTGTCATTGGCAATGTACAAAAATCCTCTATTTGATATTTTAAACGGCAGAGGCTGTGTAGGTTCTCACCTTTGAAAGAGAGTCAATGTCACAGGGGCCTTTTTTTTGGTGGGAAGTAAAATAAATTTGAAAACCTCTTTTAAATATTATTTCATATAATTTAGGGGAATGCTCACAGCCAACACACTTCCTGTCAGTGGGCAGAGTAAAGCCCCTTTCATGGCATGCAGATTTTCCCCGGCTGCATCTGTCTGTCCTTTGCTATTTGAACATGCTGAGAAGGAAGTCGGGATTGCCATACTAAAAATATGCCTGCCAAAGTATTATTGATGACTGCCTTCTGATGAGCTGGGGCAAAATAGACAGCATGTTTGGGGAGTGAAGTGTTCACCAGGAAGGAGGAAGCACCACCTGGAATGGGTCTCTGCAGCTCTGATGCTCTCAGAGTCAGCCTTCTATGGACAAAGCACCATATTAGGTAAATTAAGACTGAAATAGTTCCTGCCCTCAAGGAAATTTTATTCTACTGGGAAAATACAGTATTTAAACTGATAAATAACTATTATAAAATTTAGAGGAGAGAGCATTAGCAGCTAGAGGGGTAGAATGCAAAGTAATTGACTTCACTCCTGGAAAAATGGTGATTCCTGTGATTTCCTCTACTATCTGGATTTCTCTGCTTTAAAAAGTCTTAGGCAAATACATGGCTCAGGGTAATGGCTTCACCACTAACTAATGAGCTAGCTGTGTGTAAGCTGAGGAATTCAAAACAGATTACTGCATCCAGTAGGTCTTTTGAGAATAGCTAATATTTCTAGAGGGCTTTCTGGTTTACAGTTATCTCACTTGGTGCTTAACTTTGTCAGGGATGTGCTACTGTATCCATATTTTATGGCTGAGGAAACTGAGGATCAGAGGGATTAGTTGCCTTGCCCTTGCTAATACAGATAGGAAATTCCAGAGGCAGAATCTGAATCTGGGTCTTCTGTCTCCAAGTCCATCAACATAGCTGGTCTTCCACACTGTCTCCCAACGTGAAACCCAAACCTCAAGTGAGAAATGTACCAACATCGATCTAGTAAGTGTAAAAGTATACACTATGTTCATTGTGCAAAAGGATTAATAATTGTAGTCATATTCGAACTAAGCAAATTAGGAGTTGATCCTGTAACACTGGTAGAAAAATAGGATCCCAACTGAAGGATGTATGCTATTCCTTGCATATCTTTCTTCCTTAGACAAATATCCATTAAATGTCACATTTAAAAGAGAAGTATGTATATCTACCTCCTAAAACCTTCCAATAGCCCTAAACTATTACTCCATATATGTGTGCATATATACAAATGTGTTTGTATGTATATGTGTATATGTATATACATATACATGATAAATGTTGCTGAATAAGGCTCTTAGAGAATATGGGATTTGCCCACGATCACACAGTGGAATAGCCAGATATAGAATCCTTTTTTATGAAATTCCTAACAGGGCTCTTCCCACCTCCTGGACTCTGGTCAGTACCAAGTTTGACTGTTCAAGAAAAAATCAACATCACAAAGCTATGTCATAATTGAATACAAGTCTCTTCAGAGTCTATCATTTCCTGTCTGATTCATTTCTAATGCCGATATAACGAAATTGATTTAGGCACCAGGTCCAGTCTTAAGCAGTCATTCTCTGCTGCATACTTGAGGACATATCTAGATCTGTATATCATATATACAATATCTATACATATGCCTCAGTTTCTTCATCTGTAAAATGAGCTGGAGAAGGAAATGGTAAACCGCTCCAATATCTTTGCCAAGAAACCTCCAAATGGAGTCATAAAAAGTCAGATATTACTGAAACAATTGAGTAATAACAATGGCCTTAGAATAGGATCATAGATCTTGTGCTGGAAGGGATCTCACAGGCCATTTAGACCAACTGCCTCATTTTACAGATGAGGAAAGTGAGTACCTGGGAAGTTAGATGACTTGCCAAAGTTGTAATTATACTTACTACAATTTACAAAGTTGTAGTTGTATTTATTACAAGCAGTAAATATCAGAGAAAGAAAGACTCATCAAATTGGTTGAATTCTTCAAGAAGAATTACATTGAGTGGTACTTCTCCTTTCTCATGGATCTCCAGGGAAGACTGCTTCTTGGGTACCTTTTCTTCCTCATCCCAGTCCTCAGACTCCAGATCCAGTGGTCTTTCCACTGTTGCCCAATGATTCCAGCACCTAACCCAGTGCAACACAAATAGTTGGTGACTAATAAACACTTGTTGGTTGATTGATTATACTGTAAAATTAATTATCATTATGACAGCCATTGCCAAAACTGTTGCCTACAGTTCAAGCATAAGGTGATATTTGAATACTCATATACCTTTCCAAAGTTGCATTGTTGGGCTGATTCTTCTAGGTGATGGTTAGCACCCCACATTCTAAGCATAAGACATTAGTTTTCAGTTTGAACCTTACCACCAAACCCAAGAAAAAATGTCTCTAAACAGTACACAAGGATGCATTGTTGAGCCAATGCTATGTGTGGCATGTTGCCATTGAAAGATTCCTGAGTGTACTACATTCTTTTCCTAGACTGATGGAAACAGAATATATAGGCAGCTAATTCTAAGCCAGGAAGGAGCAGTTCGGACGGTCATCATCATTTAAAAAAAAATCATTCACATACATTTGCAGAAAATAGCAAAGCAGAGGATGATCCAATTTTAAAGATTTCCAATTTTTAAGGTTTCATCACATAGAGTCCAACAACTCTGGCTGGAAGGAACTTCTCCAAGAAGAACTGCATTAAATTGTATCGCCCCCTTCTTGAGGCTAGCAAGGGAAGACTGCTCCTTGGGTAACTTTTCTCCTTAGCCTCAGTTAGAGTTTGCCAATACCATCTGTCTGGAAGTCCCTTCTTGGGCCTTAACTAAATTACCGCAACCTATTTGTCTCTCTTTTTCACCAGCTGGAGTGGGAAATGAAAAATGACTCAGGGAAATTGTCAGGCTGAAAATAAATTAGTCTGCAGGAAGGTACAAATTAAGACTACTTCTCTAGGCTATCTATGCTCACGACTGTACTAGCCACTGGGGCAAAGGACAGTGTGGATGGGGCTGATGATGTTTCATTCAGGCTTCCAGATGTTCTTAAAAACTGATGTGCCAAATTAATTGAAAAGTAAGTCTAGATCCAGGGAAATGTTTTATTTCATTTTAAAATTTGTACTGATGTGTTTTGTTTTTATGTCACCTTTCCTTTCAATCTGACCCTCCTTTCTTCCCAGCCCAGAGAGTCTTCCCCTGTAACAAAGATCAAGAGAAAGCAGTTCAGAGAAACTAACCAATGAATCAACAAGGCTTGAATAATTATATGAGTCTCACACCCATAATCCCCCACCTCTAAAAGGAGAGGAGGATGCATTTTCTCTGCTCTCCAGGGCCAAGCCTGATCATTATAAATACACTGCTTTAAATTTTGTTTTCGACTGTAATAGTTATTATATAAGGGAAAACATTTTACATTCTTTGCCATTCATATTAGGGCTCCTTTCTCAATCTCTCTCTCTGCTGGTATAAGACATAGCTAACAAAACCATAAGAAAAGGGATTTATTTAGGAAATGTCTACTGGTCAATAGACCAGTCCTCCCCAAATTTTCACTTTGATACGGACCATGGACACAGACTCTCGAGTACTCCACTTCAAATGGAAGGCCCAGTGGACCTGGAGATGGCAAGATCTGAGTTCAAATGAGGCTTCAGATACTTACTGTCAATGGGCAAGTCGTTTCTCTCTGCCTGCCTTCATCTCTTTATCTATAAAATGAGAAGAAGAATACTTTCGACCCTGGGTTGTTGTGAGGGAGCAAATGAGATGATATTTTGTAAAGCACTTTGCCAACCTTAAAATATTATATAAATATTAGATATTATAGTTAATAATGATATAATTAATTAACCAGGAGGTAATACAGATGGCAAGCCTGTCCCCTCCCATGGGACTCCACTGTTTCCTCTCTAAAGTTCGCCCTCTGGGGTCCACCTCACATGATGTAGGCCTTCCTTTGCAAATATTGAAGAGCTATGTAAATGTTAGCTATTATTGTCACCAGAACATAGGAAACTATGGCCATTAAAAAGGCAGAGCATAGGGCTAACACGTCACAAAAGCAGTGAAATGAAGTCAGCGGGAGGTGTATATAAATCAAGCTTTTAGCTAAAAAACCCAAAGTCCAACAGTTACTTTATGTGTATATATAGTGTATATATATATATATATATGTATATGTGTGTGTGTATGTATGTATGTATGTATGTATACACATGTGCTTTACTCCAAAATCCTACAAGAGTTCACAGCACATTCTTCACTACTCTACCTTTAAACCTGCTTCAAAAAACAGGTGGTTCTTGGCTATCATAGGGAAGCCACCAACAGAAACTCACAAATGGAACACTCCAATTGCAAATTTACCCTTCTTTACATAAATTTATGCCAACCCAAGACATTCTATTCCCCTCCCCCTTAACATCAGGATGCACGAAAAAATATGAATAAGGTCACAAGAAAGAGTTCATTGTCTATATAAAGAATGTCTTTAATGAAAGAATAAAAGAGGAGAAACCCCACGTACGGCTGCATTTCTAGTAAGGCAAATCTGTCTTGAGCTGCCAATCGTATTTTTTTAAAATTGTGACATGATGCAGGACCGCAATAAGTGATAACAATCCTAAAGCCCGCACAACTGTCCTGGGTGAGGATGCTTCTGGAGCTACGACTACCTTCTGGACAATGAAACTGCAAACTATATGCAAATGTGTCCTTTTCCCCATTACTGAAAGTGACCTTTATTATTACATTGTAATAGCAACATTAATTTCTGAGTTAATATTGCTTATTGGCCTAAAGGGAGGCAGGAAAGTCTATTGTCAAGCTTCCACCCCAGGAACTGGGATCACTTAAGGCCTTCCCCGCTTTCCCTGCCCTCACATTACAAGCCACAATGGGATGTCCGGGTAGATGCCTAACCGGCCTGTGCCTTGTTTTCTCTGTTTAGAAATTATCATCCCCCCAGGATGATTGTTACGTAACATTTCATTTTTCACTTTTTATAAGTGCCCTAAGATTTGAGAGGGTAAGAGAGAACTGTCAAACAAGATTACAAAGTAAATATATATAACGCTGATTATATATGTGTGTGCATGTGTACATGCACACATGTACACGCACACATGTACACATGCACACACATATATACATGAACACACACCTATATACGTGTGTGCCACATGTGTATACATGTATACTCTATTGGGTACATGTATATACCTGTATTGTGTCTGTGTGTATCTTGTGTATATACATATATTGTTGGAGCACACACAGGTACACATGTTTGTGTGTGTATGTATGTTGTGTGTCAGTGTATACACACATATACATATATACACATTCATACATGTGTGTGTGTGTGTTGAAGTCTCAAAATACCTGGGGATTGTGTGTGGGGAATGTGTGGGATGCCAGACTCGGTTTAGAGCTGGATCCTGATTTTGGGGGCAATTAGCATGCATTGTTTAATAAATCAAGATGCTTAGAAGCTCAAAACTTTGTCTCTTCAGTCATTTCCTCTTTCCCCACCACAATATTTATATACAACAGTGATTATAAAGTACAGTGAATAGCTGGTCTTCCTAGGTAAAACAGTCGCCTTCCTGCTGCAACAAAATCTGGGAAACACAAAGACCAGATTTTCATGGTGGAACCAGCCAAGGTAAGGGGCCCAGGGGAGGCGGGGGGAGCAGCTTGGAGAGGGAGACCTGTGAGGGTAAATAAATCACTCCAGCTATCTCTCTCCAGCTGCAGTGGACTTAACTACAGTTTAACTGGTCTTTCATAGTCATTTTTGTGATTTATACCAACAGTGATAACACCTTAGGCTTTCAATGCCCTTTAAAATAAATTTACCAGTCAGTTTTTTTTAAAGTCTACCTTAAGAATCTGAGGGAGGAAAAAAAAAAAGATAAACGGTAGCATATAAAGAGACAAAGGAAAGTTAGCATGTACTGACAAGTAACATCTAGACAGTGACAAAGCGAGGGGATGGATTGGATGTGAGCGTATTTCTAGGGAATTCTGGCTCCCAAAGGCAAAGCAAAACAAAAAGCAGTGATTGAATTTAAAGGGAGAGAATGCAGAGCCCCTGGCTGCAGGGCACTTCAGACCAAGCCCACAAGCCTACTGGGTCATTGGGGGATGCATGGACCCCAGCTGGAAGGCTGCCCCCCTCTCACCAGCCACCCCAGCATGACTTACATTTTTATGTGACCCATAACTGTTTCTGGAGCCCCATTCATGCAAAATTCCCCCATGCAGTCCTGTTCCAGACACCTTCAGTCAAGAAACCAGCAATGAAATCAAGTTAACATTTGTACAAATAACAGTCACTTTCCAAAAACCAGACCAAACTGAAGTTGTTAGGTCTAATGACAGCTCACTTGCTAAGGGAAGCTATAGAGCAACCTTGTTAAAATATTATTCTATATGAATGATGCATTCAGTTCCCACACAGGTAAGCTCTGGGTGGCTCTGTCTCCATTTTGTAATCCTTATGTTTAAAAAGTGAAAACACTTAATTACTTAAAAAGAAATCCTATTATTTCAGATTTCACGCATGATGTATTCCTTACACCAGGGTCAAGGAATTATGGAGGCAAAGTGAGATCCGGTGATAAGTTTGCCTTTGAAAAGGATCTGATGCATGTTCAAATGGCCCCGCATAATTGATCAGGAAAGGGTCTGTGACAGCAGATTGGGGAGTGTTTAAAGGAAAGTAAATACAGTGAACCCCATGTGACTGACACCCAGATGAGGTAATGTCTGACTTCTCTACCTTGGTTTAGCTCAGAGCACAAAAAATACTCTGCAAATGTGAAGGTTTAAAAAGGTGTGTGTGTGTGTGTGTGTGTGTGTGTGTGTGTGTGTAAATGAAAGGCCTATTTTATTTAAAAAAAAACAAAAAACAACCCTCCAACATCTCTAGAAAAAAATGGCCAAATTCCAGGTAATGAATGGAGAATAAGAGGAAATGAGAGAGGAAATGAAGGATTTTCTTATCTTATTCCATCTTTTCTGCCACAAATAAATACTGATAAGGGCTGTGCTCAGTACAAAGAGAAAGGGGACAGGAGCTCTGAGGTAAGCTTTTAGTGAATGAGGGAAGGCCTAGACTCAAGTGAAAGTGCTTTGTGTTAGCAAAAGGATGCCAAGGGCTTCCCATTAATCCCGAACAAATGGGAAATGGAGTATTCTGGTCAAGTCGATTACTGCGGTTCATCAAATACCACACATGCACTGCCAATTTTTAAAGAAGAAAAATATGAAGCGTAAAATTCACTTAGTAACAACTGCCTATAATTTAATGAATAGAACAATAGGCTGAGAATTTAGGGCAGCACTTTTAAATTGGGGTCTTTTAATGTGTGTGTATTTTTAATCAAATACTTTGATAACTGCATTTCAATATATCTTGATCTTCCTAGTAATCCTGTATGTTACTTTATGTCTTTAAAAGTATTCTGAGAAGGGTACATTCAAAGGCTGACCACCAAAGAAGTCCATCACACACACACACACACACACACACACACACACACACACACACACATACACACACAAGGTTAAAAATCCTTGATCAAAGGTAGGGTGGAAAGAATACTGGATTTGAAGTTAGAAGACTTGGGTTTTCTGATAGGTATGGACTGTAGCATCTGGAACAAGTCACTTACCCTATCTCACTCTCAGTAAGGATGCTGGTAGGATAAACGAACTGAACAGATGACTTCTATGATCCAGCACTAAATTTTGATTCAAAACCTTGTTTGATGATTGATCAATCAATTGATAAACATTTATAAGGTGCCAGGCACAGTGCTAAGTGCTGGAGATACAAAAAGAGGTAAAAGACAGCCCCTGCCCTCGAGGAGCTTATAATCTAATAGAGGAGACAATATGAAAACAAACATATACAAAGCAAGCTATGTACAGGATAAACAAAAGATAATCAACAGAGGGAAGGCACTGGAAATTAAGAGGGTCTGGGGAAGGCTTCCTTCAGAATGTGAAATTTTAGTTGGGATTTAAAGGAAGCCAAGCCAAACGAGGTGGAGAACATTATGAAATGTAAAATGGATAAGTTTGATTATATTAAATTGAAAAGTTTAGAAGTGAAGCAAAACACTGGGTGTCTCTGACAAAGGTCTCATTTCTAAAATTTATAGAGAACTGAGTTAGATTTACAAGAATATAAGTCATTCCACAATTCATAAATGGTCAAAAGATAAGAAAAGGCAATTTTTAGATGAAATTAAAACTATCTCTAGTCATATAAAAATGCTCTAAACTACTATTGATTAGAGAAGTGCAAATTAAAACAACTCTGAGGTACCATTTCACATCTATCAGATTGGCTAACATGACAAAAAAGGAAAATGATAAATGGAGAATGTGTGGAAAATTGGAACACTAATGCATTGTTGGTAGAGTTGCGAACTCTACCAATCATTCTGGACAGCAATTTGGAACTATGCCAAAAGGGCTATAAAACTGTGCATTCTCTTTGATCCAATAATACTACTACTGGGTCTATATTCCAAAGAGATGATAAAAAATGGAAAAAAGACTCACATGTTTAGCAGCTATTTTTGTGGTGGTGAAAGATTGGAAATTGAGGGGACACCCATCAGTTGGGGAATGGATGAACAAGATGTGGTAAATGAATATAATGAAATACTGTTTTTTTTTCACAAGAAATGATGAGGAAACAGATTTCAGAAAAACCTAAATGAAGTGAGCAGAACCAAGAGAACAGTATATACAGTAACAGCAACATTGTGTGATGACCCATCAGCAATGCAATGATCGAAGACAATTCCAAAAGACTCCTGATGGAAAATACCATCCACATCCAGAGAAAGAACTATGGAGCCTAAATGCAGATTGAAGCATGTTATTTTCTCTTTTTTTGTTTTGTTTTGTTTTTCTCTTGGTTTTTCCCTTTTGTTCTGATCTTTTTACAATGTAACTAATGGGGAAATATGCTTTTTAAAAAAAGGAAGCCAGGGAGGTAGGTCAGAATATTTACAGTCAATGCCCTCAATATCCTTTTCCTCTTTTTAAGCATCAAAAAACTTAAGGTAACTCAGATTGGAATTGTTTTAATTATTAATCATTGCAATTAAAAAAATGCTTTTTTCTAGTTTTGTATAGTTTTTGTCTTTGCTCTAACCTGTAGTCTGACCATAGAACTGATTCAAGAATGACTTTTAATCCATAAAGAGCTATTTCCTGTCTGTTAAAAAATAATCAACTTCATTTTTTGTGATGTCCTTTGCTATTTCCCATGGTCAATGTCTTTTGAATCTGTTCTTATGGAAGGTGGTATCTAGATGTAAAGCTTTTACATGGCCTACAGGTCTGATTTCTCTTATTCTTGAACCATATTTTTCAATATGTCTTCCTCACCCCTTCCTCTCCTTGCAACCAAGTCACCAAGCATAAGCTGATTTAACTGAGAGGGTCTTATTCAAATCTTCATGGAGCTGCTTCACCTCCCCATGCCCTGCCTACAGCAGATGTTAGTACATAAGCTGCAATTCTTTCCATGGTGGTACTTTGGCTCCTAATCACCAAAAGCATTACAATATGAGGTCATCAAATATCCCATGAAATGATGCTTGCTGTTGCCTTTGGACTCACAATAATATCATCTCAGACAATTATAGATTTAGAGCCAGAAGTTCAATCAGATTTAGCCATTTTGTATGACAATAGATAAAACGCTGGATCTGGAGTCAGGAAGACCTGGGTTCAAATTTTGCCTCGTGTATTTGTTAGTTGTGTGACCCTGGGCAAGTCCATTTAACCTCTGTCTGCTTCAGTTTTCACACCTATAAAATGAGGATAATAATTGCAGGGCTTTGTGAGAAGAAAATGAGACAGTATTTGGGAAGTACTACATAAATGTCATCATCATCAATCATCAGCATCATCCTCATTATTATTCAGGATAACAAAGCTAGAGCAATGAGGTAGAATTTGATCTCAGATCTTCCTGACTTCAGTGCCGATGTCCAACCCGCTATGGTGTGCTGTCTCACCTTTACTTGCTACTCCAAAAAGAACCTGTCAGCCATTTAACCGCTAACTACCTTTTGTCTTCTGCTTTCATTTAGAGTGAGAAGGTCAGGATTGATGTGCTTCCATTTCCCCTACCCCACTTTTGCCCTCAACACTCATCTAGTTGTTGGACAAGGATCTCACATTTAGAGCATCATCCATTAAATTCCTATTTATAGATGGTCTAACATTTGTGCATTTCTTAGCCTCTTCTGCCCCCTTTTCTGCCCTCTGTCGCTTGGTTGGTTGTCATCCTTCATTCTTGAAGAGAACCAAAAATGACATTGCTATGTTAAAGTCAAGTTTCAGTGTGTCTGACTGTGGCTGATCAGAGCAATACAAGCTATCAGAATGGTGCAAATGTTAGGTACAAATATTCCGTATGAATACCTGGGGTAGATTCTCTAAATTTGCTATTTCCATTCTGCTTTGCTCATGGAGCACAGCACCTTCTCCGATATCAGCACACCGTGCTGAGAAGTCCTGTGCCAGGGTCTCCCATGTCACACAATCAATTCCAAAGTTCTTGAGACCTTGAGACTGTCCTTGTACGGTTTCTTGTAACCACCATCTTATCGCTTGCCCGTGTGAGTTTTCCATAAAATAGTCTTTTTGACAAGAGTATGTTTTATATTCTAACACTGTGACCAGCGCATTGGAGTTGCACCCTCTGCATCAGAGTCTGAATGCCTGGCAGTTCAGCTCAAGGAAGGGCTTCAGGATCTGGTACCTCATCCCGCCTCCCGCCGGGTGATCTTCAGAATCTTCCTAAGACAATTCAAATGGAAGCGATTCAGTTTCCTGGCACGGCGCTGGTAGACTGTCCAGGTTTCACAGGCGTACAATGATGAGGTCAGCCCTCTGCTGCAGCCACATCGGAAGAAGGAGGGGGGCCCTCCAGGGATGAAGGGCCTTCTGCTTTACCACCAAGCAACCCGCTTATTGGTGATGAGCCTCTCTGTGCATAGCTAAAATAATAATTAATAATCATAACAACATTTATACGGCACTTACTCTGTTCCAGGAGTTGTGCTAAATGTTTTTTGTGCTAAATGAAATGAGATTGTTATCCTATTTGACCCTCCCAACAACCCTGTTATTTATCCCCGTTTTTACAAATGAGGAAACTAAGGGTAAATGACTTGCCCAGGGTCACACAGCTAGCAAGTGTCAGGAGCTGAATATGAACTCAGATCTTCCTGACTCCAAGCCCAGCGCTCTATACACTGTACTACCTAGATGCCCCCCCACCACACACACACAAAAGGCAAGCCACAAGCAGAGAGTGGCCCTTGAAAAGCAGACATGGTTGACTCCAGGTTGCAAAGGGACTTACAGGTCGGGATTTAGTTCTGAACTTGGGATGCCACGGGAAGCCACACAGGGAAGGTATTAGAATTGACAGGTTTAATGGAATCAGGGTTGTGCATTGGGAAGAATCCTCTGGCAGCATTGTAATGGATGGATGTTTTTGGAAATGGCAGAGAACAGAGGCAGGAAAGGCAGGAGGCAGTTACACCAGCGTTGGGGAGAACTGATCTGGGCCTAAGCTGAGACTGGTTGGGAAGGAAAGGAGGGTGGGGCAAGGGAAGTAAACATGTATTAAGCACCTACTATGTGTAGGTAGCGCACCTACTAAGTAACTACACGGTGTGCTGAGTGTCTTTTGTCTGGAGTCAGGAAGCTCTGAGTTCAAATCCTGCCTCAGACATTTATTAGCTAGGCAGAGAGAGTGCCAAGCCTGAAGTCAGGAAGACTCATCCAGTCTCAGACACTTACTAGCTGTGTGACCCTGGGCAAGTAATTTAAGCCTATTTGCCTCAGTTTCCTCATCTGTAATATGAGCCGGAAAATGACGTCGCAAACCCCTCCAGTATCTTTGCCAAGAAAACCCCAAATGGGGTCACAGAGAGTCAGATGTGACTGAAACACGTGAGCAACAACCAGCAGCTACATGACCATGGGCAAAATCATCTTCCCACCGCCTGCCTCAGTTTCCCCAACTGTATAACAGGGATAACAAGGGGATTGTGAGGATGGAATAAGATAATATTTGTGAAGTATTTAGCACATTGCTCATAGAAAGCACCGTATTGTTATTCCCTTCCCCTTTCCAAGCAGAAAAAGAAAGGGGGCGGCAGATTTGAGAGATATTACAGAGTCCTTTCTCAGGCAACTTATTCCTCTTAGTCTTTTTTTTTTTTGATCCCTAGCCCAACCTCTCCCTTCATTTCAGGAAAAGTCTTAGATAATCTCCTTCTTTTAATCATACCCCTCCCCATTCCCACACTTCCCCCTTCCCACCCCCCCCTTCCCAGAGTGGACATCCCTTCCCCACCATGACAATTCCCTTAAATAAAGCAGCTCCTTAAAAACCAAAGCTTTCCCTGCCTAATTAGTAAAAAGCGGCCCAACGGCCCCAGGCCCTGCTCAGTTTTTGATGTGGCTCTTTGACTTTCTTGGCTTTCTAACAACAAAACACAAAACTACCCTTTTACTTTGTTCATATCTTGATCCATTAATCCCTCAATTCTTGTTCTTCTATAAAGTGGCCCCAATCATTTACATTTCCTTTATGCCTCACCTATATGGGAACTGTCCTTAAGATTTAAAGCTTTTATATTACATTAATTTATATTATATGAATTTTTAATTATAAACTTTTTAGCAGGCATTCTCTTTAATTGGTTGCCTGGTGCATAGTAGAGTCTTAATAAATGCATATTGACTGATTATGTGACTCTATGTAATGCCTACCACATGGCTAATAAATAAAAACAAGGTCTCTTGATTGTGAAAATTAACAGAATCCTTGGTTTTTCCCTGTTGTTCTGATTCTTCTTTCACAGCAAGACTAAAGTGGAAATATATTTAATATGATTATACATATATAACCTGTATCAAATTGCCGCTGCCTTGGGATGGGGGAAGAAAAAAAATTTGGAACTCAAAATCTTATAAAAGCAAACGTTGAAAACAATTTTTACATGTAATTGGAAAAAATAAAATATTATTAAGTGGAAAAAAATTAAGAGAATCTTGACATTACGACAAAGAATACTCTAAGTACAGAATTAATTTCTACTTATTCTGAGATACTCTTAGGGAGAAGGGGAGAAAGACTGAATATTATTATTTCAACTAAAGTTATGAATTATGGAGACATAGGACTATTATACCAGCCTGTCTTAAACACACATTATTTTAATTCCTTTTCCTACTGTGTAAAGAGGCTCACTTTTTTTTTTCTTGTAAAGTGACATCATTATTAGTAATCTAACATGCTTTCCTATACCTTTTTAAAATTATGATTGAGTTATGATCTACAGTCTGAAAAAGCCCTCATAGCTAGAAATTTGTTACTTTAGTTTTCAGGTTGAATGCACGTATATATAGCTAGGGGAAAAAAAAATCTAAGCCGGAGAATTTGTCTCTAGAAATATGGATTAAATAATGTCTTACCTGGAAGCTGGAATGAATCCCAGTTGCGAAATAACTTCTTACTTCATGATGTTTTTCCTGGAGCTGCTCTTCCTGGCTGAATTTGTAAGCAGGCCTTGCAGGGACAGCTCCAGTAGGCCTACTAAGTCAGGAGTCCTCAGAAATCCCTGTTGCAGGGAAGGCACTGGGGATCTGGCCTTCTACACTCAGAGTGGTCTCAAGAGCTCAGCTTTCTGGAGTGGTGCTGTCTCTCTAAGGAAGGCCTAGACTGTCAGTTGGATTTGGGAAGCGGGTAGGGGGCTAATTTTATTCTCCTTCTGTTCACAGTTCAGGTGTTTCTACAGATTAGAGGTAGTGAAACTGCTGGTTTTGAGGCAGTAAGAGATTCCAAATAAGGAAGCTGCCCAGTTATGAAACGAATGGGGATCTGGCATGAGGAAGCAATTTCTGGTGAATCAAAGGGTCCAGACAGACTAGTCCTATTTCTTGGTTCAGATGATAAATTCCCCTCAGTTTCCCCCCTCTCTTTGAGCAACTTCAGTTGAAGTTGCTATTTTTCACTATTTTTTAGTGAATTTTTCACTAATATTTCACTATTTTTTAGTGAAAAGATTTCTCTAGGGATATCATAGGACCTTATTCCTCCAGGAAATATTATAATAGAGGCTGGAAGGTAAGAAGGAAACAAACATTTATTAATCATCTTTTATCTGAGCCTCATAACAACCCTGGGAGGTGGGTGTTATTAGCACCCCTAATTTATGGTTGAGGCAACTGGGATAGAGGACACGTAGTTAATAAGTGTCCGAGGCCAGATTTGAACTCACATTTTCCTGACTTTAGACCTAGGGCTCTATCTACTGTTAGCACCCACCTGCTTCAGGAAAAAAATAGTATCAGGTTGTCTGGGAACAGTTTTAATTCTTTAGCTTCAGGGAAGCACTAATCACTTAGCTATCATCTGGTGTGGTCTCTGTATAGTATTCCGCACACTGTCAATGTTCCTCATCGGGTCTAATTTGCAGTTTACAACCATCGAAGATCTTTCCATGTCTGTCAGAAATACCACACAAAGTAAACCTAACTAAGCACAAATTTACATCGAAGACCTGTGATTTTTGTCTGGGTAGAAAACCTCTCTCTGCGGAGCCAGCTTAAACTTCATCTGCAAGTTTATTAAAATATTTGTAAATTTAAATTTTTTTTTAGGGAATTGCCTGAGACTTGAGAGTGAAGTGGCTTCCCCATGGTGATAAAGCTAGTAAATTTCAGAGGCAGGATCTAAACCCATTTCCCTAATACCCACTGTGCTCTACTGCCTCTCAAGAGAAGAGCTGAAGGTTAAAAAAAATTAAGAGTTTAAAACGAAGGTTGAAATCAGTTGAATGTTGAATTTTAGAATTTAGATATAGATCAATCATTTTTCTCCCCTCCTTGGAAGGTCATTTCTGAGAATTTGTGCATCTTTATCCCACTTAGCACAGTAAGGACATTTGCACGTAACACTGTCACATCTTCTCCTTACTATGTGATTAGTTATTCATCTTAATACCCCTTGCCCTGCTAAATCTCCTTGACCAATTTCTAAAAGCTAGAAAGAAAAGATAAAGGGATGAGTTTTATAGTCATAAAGAAGAGAACTCTACTTTCCATTTTAGACCTATGATGCTATTCTCACCTTTGGTTTACAGGAGGGTAGCTAAGACCATTGCAGAAAGATGCTCCTTTCGGGAATTTAAGAAAATAATTATAAGATATACAACAGTGTACACTTAACAGAATCGTTGAAGAAAGGGTAGGTGACCACTTGGGGATCCCCATGTATGGTGGGTAATGCACATACATGTGCAAAAAGGGATGCTTTTAAATATTACTTTATGGGGCATTTTTAATGACAGAAAAGTCTACCTTACCTCTCATATAAGTATTTTATAATGTCAAGTTACCTATGCCTAGGCTATAGGAAGATTCAAAGATAGGCAGTAACACAGAGCAGATCTAATTTTCAGACCTTGTCCCAGGTGCATGGGTGACTTATTTGGTCTCTGGTCACTGGTAACCTGGTGCTTCGGTAACCAGATTCCTAGGTAATAGCACAGAGATTGTCAATTTAGCTCCTCAAAGAGGTGCTAACAATCAACGTTCATTGTTATACTTTGGAAATTTGATTTTTTTTCCCTTTTGGCCAAACTAGGTAAAAAATCATCAGGAATGGACAATGATGGAAATAGTGCCAATTCTGTCACATTTTGATGACATTATTATTGTGTCTCCTGATGCCTCCAGCTGGAAAGAGAAGGAATGATTCCAGTTCCACAAAGATGTCAGATACCAGGGAAAGTGCCTTTGGGAAAGAGAATGCTTAGTATAGGAAATTCAGCCTTCAGTTGTTGAATTCATCCAATATGTTGTTTGCCATTCATTTTCGAAGAGAGTGGTGTTTTGACTCACATGTGAACTGGATGTAAGTGGGGGCAGAGCGGCACAAAGTCTTCAGTCTCACTCTCTCTTCCAGAATCTTCAAAGTCCAGTATCAAGACAAAAGTCAAGATGATTGGAAACGGTCTGGCAATGGCAGCAGATGACCTTGGCATCCTCAATGTCTGACCAAGCTCTAGTGCTCCACAGCGCCTGCTTGAGCTGCCTTTTATGGCTGTTGGAACAAATTATTCTCATCTACCCATTCTGCCTGGGGAAGTCTCCACAAGCTCCCCTAACTCACCAGTGGGGTCGAGGCCTGGTTAGCCTGTTTGCTCCAATGATTTTACTGGATGTGGCTGCTGTGCCTGCCATAGCTTCTTGAGCCATGGATGAGAATTGGGTGAATCAGGTGGACACAAAAGGTAGATGAGCAGCCCTGAAAACGGCTCAGGCTGGTCCTTACATCAGAGGTGCTAGTCCTCCTGAACACCCCATACACCTCCAATCATCAAGAAAAAAATCTAACGATAGCATCTTAAATATGGAGCTGAAAGGGAACAAATAGGGCATCCAGCCCAACACTCTCATTTTCTAGAAGAAACAGGCCCAGAGAGTAAAAGAATTTGCCCAGTGGGGAAATATCTTGAGTCTGAATTCAGACTGGTTCTCAGGCTATAAGTTCTCTTCTCACTGCCTCATTATACTGTTGTTAATTAAGGCTGCTACTGTCTACACACAGGACTTGTGAGTCTGTCCCATGTATCACTCAGCTTGGATTAAAATTAAGGAAATCATGAAGATTTGGGGAACCAAAAGCTGTTGAGAGTCACAAAATCTTCAATGTGTCCTACGGGAAGCCCTCGGGCCTCAATGGTCATTGTACAGACTGGAAAGCTGAGGAAGGTAAAGGACTGTCAAAAAGCCATCAAGTGGGAGGAGCAAATGCTCCCAGTGAAATACAAGCATGGTTAACACGTTTCTGGAATGCTTTAAGGTTTATGAGTCAGAAGATATGATTGCTGCTTTTATTTTTGAGTGACATTGGGCAAATCACCTAACCTCTCTTGGTCTCAGTTTCCTCATCTGTAAAATGGAGTTGAACTTGATGGTCTCTAAGATGCCTTCTACCTATAGATTTATGGTGATAGGTTTCTGTGGATGCCATAAGGCACAAAGAGACATAAGTCACAAAAGGTGTGGCTCCTGTTTTATGTTCAAACAGAATTCCTGCATGTCAAGCTGTGTATGAAGAATCATAAGTAACTACCGCTATCTCTCTGCTGCAAATGGGGAACCCAGAAATTTGAGCAGTGGTGTCCTATGTTTACAAAAGAACATATAGTAAGAAGAATCACTGATCTTCATATAGCGCTTTCAAACATTATCTAATTTTTAAAAATTATTGGAAATCTAAATAAATTATTTAGCTAAGTGAGGGTGTCCTATGTTTACAAAAGAACATATAGTAAGAAGAATCACTGATCTTCATATAGCGCTTTCAAACATTATCTAGTTTTAAAAAATTATTGGAAATCTAAATCAATTATTTAGCTAAGTGAAATATAAACTTTGCCAGGTTCTATTTTTTTCTAGTCCTGAAGCCTTTTGACGTTCAGTTGTGTCTGACTTTATGTGCCCCTATCTCCTTCTCCAGTTCACTTTACAGATGAGGGAAACTGAGGCAAAGAGAATTAAATTACTCACCTGTGGTCACACAGTTAAGTGTTCTAGTTCAGATTTGGACTCGGGTCTTCCTGGCTCTAGACCTGGGGCTCTATTCACTGCCTCACCTACCTGCCCTGAATATATGTAAAGCCTACATTATCTTTTTTTGAGCCTCAAGACAACATTTTGAAGTAGGCAGTTACAGGTATTGTTAGTTTTAGAGATGAAGTGATATGTATCATCACAGGAGAGATTGGAATCGAAGTCTTTACGCCTCAAAGCCCAGTATTCACTCTCTTTGATGCATTAGTAATTTCCATTAGGGTTACTTAATTAGTCCATCCTAAGATTTCAGGATTCACCAAGTTTGCATTATTATAGAAATGCTTATGGCTTGTTTGGGTCAATTTCTTATCCTGCAATTTTACTGGTTAATAATTATTTCAGTTATTTGTTTTAGTTGACTTTGTAGAATTCTTTAAGTACAATACCATCAAATCATCTGGGAAACATAATTTTGTTTCTTCTTTACTTATGTTTATTTCATCATTTTTTTAATTGTATGGCTATGGCCATCATATCTACTACTACATGAAAGAGAAATGGAGACAACGGACATCCTTGTTTCCTTCTTGATTGTTTTAAAGAAATTTTTATAGGCGGCAAGTAGAGCCATTTCAGGGGTAATCTTGAGTTATTTTTCAACATCACTAAAAAGGATAACTAAAAAAACACTGAACAACTCATGGTGGCAGTTGCCTTCAGTCTTATGGTTCATTGGTTGCTATTTTGCAATAGTGCAAGAAAAAGAAATTAGTAATGTTCCAAAGAGAAACTCTTTCCAAGTAGACTCTATTAGACCAACCTGATGGGTGAGGACATGGGAACAAGAGATTCATGGGAAAGTCTTAATAGAATTGTAATGAAGAGATGGCATAACTAATCTAAAACAAAATCAAATGTATTCACCACAAAAAATACTTTCACAGAGTTTGTGTATTTATCATAGAAACAAGATAAATTTAAGAAATGGGACTGTTGATTCCCATGAGTAATATGTATTGGAAAGTGTCCTTGACTTGGAGTTAAAAAGCCTGGGTTCAAATCATGCCTTGCCCTTTTTATTAATTGTCCAGTTTCTTTTTCCATAAAGTGAGGGTAATGACAATTGTATTTCCTTCCTTATATAGTTATTGAACTGAGATAATGTGTATGAGAGTACTAGCAGTGCTATGTAAATGTATGTTATTATTATTGAGCAAAGCCTTCAAACAATTAGCCAACTGGCCTACTAGCATTTAGGGAGCCTGGACTATGCCAGTAGCATAGTAGGTGCTTAGGTGGGTGCTGCAGAAAGGATTTGAACAGTAACCCTTCCCACTAGGAGCAAGCAATTAGTTAAGAAAAAGAAACTGAATAATCTAATTGGACACACAGGTAATACCATCAGAATAAAGAACGTAAGGCCAAAGATGGCAGCCTTTACAGATAATTAAGAGGAAAATAAATAGATTAGGTAGCATAAGTCGCATGCGGAAAATTAAAAGGCAGACACACACATGTGCGCACACACACACATGCACACTGAGTGTGCATGTGTATAATCTTATGTAGAATTATATAAAAATTTGCCCAAGTCAAAAAGAAAAATCAATAGAAAAATGACTAACATCCACAAAAAGATGAAAAGCCTTTTCAACCAAAAAAAGATTAATGCGTGTAAAATGAAAGTGAATTAATAATAATTTAAATATGGCAAAGCCAGAGTGTCATTCTTTTGTTCTCCTTTGGGAACAGTATTATTCAGGATCATAACACCTTGAAATGATGCTATCCCTTCTGATGATCTAAAAGGGTTATCTCAGTTGAACTTGATTGAATCTTGCTCTAAGCTAGGGTAAGATGGAAGAAAATATAAGGCTGACCTTATAAAGTAACTGAAGTTGTGACTTGGCTTAGATCACAGTTGGAGCAGAAGTCCCCAGTTCCATTCCACAAGTGGGAATAATTAGAAGGCAATGAGCACTACAGAAAAGCATTAATTACCAAAGTGAATAATTGCTAAAGGAATACTTGAAAATATTAATCTATTAATTAATCTATGTGCTTGGACATTCTGCATCTTTGGGTACCAAGGCAATTAGCTAATCCATTTTTTTGCGATCGTTAATTATTTCTGAAAAGTCAGAGCATTAAAGAAGCTCCAGAGAGATGATATAGATTTTCTTTCCCCAATAGGAGCAAGCAAATTTATGGTAATTTTTCAAGAAGGGGAGGAAGCCTCTTTGAGACTGCACTGGTCAAAGACTTTGATAGGAAAACAAATAAAGAGAATAGAATTTTATTTGGTCCTTTGCAAGGGGCCAAATGACCTACAAGATATTAGATATTAAAGACTGTAGATATTATAGGTAGATAATAATATATTAATACAGTTCTCTCTTTGGGAAAATTGCACATCTATTTCTATTTCACAAGTGTACATATATACACAGAAATGTGTTTATATACATTCACATGTAGTATGTATAAATATATGTATATGTATGTGCATATACACATCCGTATCTATCAATGGAGGGGGAAGAGAGATAGAGAGAGCCTGCATTCTTTTTAATTACAAATAGAGACTGGACATGTACCTTTGACTTCATTGGCATAGGGAGCTCTCAAAGAGGAGAAATGTCCAAAATCAAAAAGTTGCAGGCCAGCAACTTCTCTGTAACTCAGAATCTGTTCTGAGAAGTTAAGTAATTTGCCTAGGGTCCCATAGCTAGTATGTATCAGAGGACATCCTGAACCCTGATCTTACTAATTCTGAGGCCAACTCTCTACCCACATACCACACTGCCTCCTCTGTGCAGTGGTGACATATTGGCTTTGCACTTAGGAAGACCTGAATTCAAGTCTGACTCTGATACATCCTAACTGTGTGATCATGGGTAAGTTACTTAATCTTGCAGTGATTTAGGCAGTTTTTCAACACTGTGAAGTGAAAATACATACATACATGTTATATTTTATATATTTGCCATATTACAATGAAAGGATAGGAGGTTTTATATGTATGTGTGTATATGTGTATACCTGTGTGTATATCTAGGACTTTGCACAGACCCTTACTACCTTTTTTCTCCTACAAATATTCCCACCAATCACTCAAGGTCAATTTCCAAACCACTTGTCAGTTCTCCAGGCCTTCTTGGATTCTATAACCAGGGACATGCATTAAGGCCATCTCATTTTCTCAGGATACTCTGCCAGAGTATCTGAGTTCAGACCATATTCATAGGTCTTCTCCAATCCCACACCCCCACCCCTTTCTTGACTAGCAGTGGCTTTAAATCTACGAGTATCCTCCCTTCTGTCTCTAGACATGCTAACCATAAAGTGATAGAAGTGAGTTTAAAATTGGGGTCTACAAGAGAAAAAAATCACAAGAGTATTTTGTCACAAATGGTTCTTTTACCTTAAACCCTGTATCTTTTGTTAATTGTGTGCATATACACATATGTGTGTTTCTGATACATACTAGCTGTCTTAGATTTTTGAAATCCATTTTACTTACACTTAGGAGATTTATCTGCCTAAGTATGGTGCAACTATTAGTTTATTCTGAGATAACCTAACTCAGCGGTTCTCAACCTGTGGGTTATGTTCAATTTGTAACAATGAAAATATATCCTGCATATCAAATATTTACATTATGATTCGTAACAGTAGCAAAATTAGTTATGAAGTAGCAACAAAAATAATTTTATGGTTGGGGGTCACCACAACATGAGGAACTGTATTAAAGGGTTGTGCCATTGGGAAGGTTGAGAACCACTGACCTAACTCATTTTCACCATTGATATTCAAACACATTGAATTCAACTGTTCAAAAGTGTGGGGGGGGGGAAAGGGGGA
>CM053597.1:48011914-48037478 GCA_028646575.1 Pseudocheirus occidentalis
CTCTAGAAAAGCAGCTTCCACCATCTCTGGTAATTCATTAATTGCTCTTCCTTCAGCACCTTTCCCATCATTCTCAGTTGGTGTTCTGGACCACTTTACAATACAATGTCATGTCATTCAAAAAAACATCAGCTCTGAGTATTGGGAAAGAGGACGGGGGATGAAGATCACATCGGGCATGCGGATTTTATCCCACAGATGAATCTAATCGAAGGGAATGGCAGATCTTAGAAGATTTCAGCTCTGGCCACATTTTCTGCTAAAACTAAAGAAACAGAGCTAATCATCAGTGCATATATATTATATTTACTTGTTTACATAACCTGCTGTCCCTATTATATATTGTGTTATTATCAATAATCAGCAGGTACAGTTCTCTTTCAACCACCCTTTATTCATTTTGTCTATATTCTGTATACAAAATATAAGCTTCGTGAGGGCAGGGACTGTTTCATTTTTGCATTTATATACTTAAAGGATGCAAAGTACTTGGAATGACAGGCATTTGATAAATGTTGTTTGAGTAATGACTTCCTAAAGTGTTCATCTTGTCTCTGTATTCCCCAATACCCAACAAAGTGCCAAACTTGGTAAATACGTGAATTGAATTTAAGTATGCCTGCATCTACCAATAAATGATTTGCTGAACCAAGCTGTTGTGCTCTGTTCAAGGAGGGAGAGAGGAAGTGCTATTATATGAAAAGTGGAGTTCCCATCTTGAGAACTATGAAGGAAAAGTCACCTGAACTGTTCCCCATGTAATGGTTTCTAGATGATCACACTTTCACCCACAAAAAGTCAATGTAAATAAAAGGAAACGTATGAGAGGGATACCTACTAAATGGAGATCTCAAGAAGAAACTCTGGAAAAAATACCTTTGTTCTATGTCCCTTTTCTGCCACTTTTCCTTGCTTTCTGTTATTACTTATTGCCTTCTCAATTATCAGCAGCCAGTCCCCTTCCCTTCCAAAATAACTCCTATGTCTTCCCCTATTAGAATGTAAGTTTCCTCAGAGCAAGGAATGGTTTTATTTTTGTCATGATCCTTCATGCCTGGTACATATAGGGAACTTAATAAATGCCAATCAATTAACTGAAAGACTGTTTGTCCAAATTAGTGTCAAAGGCATCTAATTTCTACCAGTGTTTTAATAAATGCTTAATTGTTGCTGCTACTTTATTTTTTGGTCTGGATCTGTGATTTTATCTGTGAGGGAACTCCTGGTACGAGAAACTTATTTCTCAGCAAGGGTTAATTTCCTCTCACCACCATTAGCTGCCTGGGAAACTGTGAGTGACTTACTTAGGGTCACACATCCAATTTGAATAAAAGGCAGGATTCAAACCCATGACTTCCCACTTTTATTCTAACTGCTAATTCACACTATTCCTTCTATTGCTACCTTTGAAGTCTTAAAATTTAGAAGTATTGCCTTGCTTCTGGGACCACTGTGAATTCAAATCAGGGCAGTATAAAACCAGAATGAGGGTAAAATGGAAATTTAGATCCAAATGTACTAGAAAGGAAACTGCAGCCGGACACACAGTGATTTGACATCCTGTATAATACTGTAGAATTTTACAAACATTTTTTTCTATGACCAGGATCCCTATCTCTGGACATTTTCAGAATACTATACCACAGAAAGAAAAAGGCTTCTCTCTCCTCCCCCTCCCCCCGTAGGAGTTATTAGGGAACTACATTACTGAAACTTTGTACTACTCTTATTTCTTTCCCTCACCATATGAAAATCAATGGGTTTTCTTCTGGCCTTGCCTGTCTTTCATTAAATTAGCTTTGCTGTAGGAATTTGTCACTTGCAAATATTTCTCCACAGAAAACCCATTTTTCAGCACAGGTTAAACAAAATGTTCCAGGAAAAGAAAATGGTCAATTCCATTTGATTTTGCTTCTTCAAAGTTTAAGGCTTATTTATATATGGAGCTTCACAGAACCACAGATTCTGAGCGGGAAGGGTCCCCAAAGGCTTTCCAGTCCAACCACAACTGTAAATTCATCAGCAGAAGAGAGAAGCCCAGTTGGAACAGAGGGGGCAGAGGCGTTACCTTGGGAGTCATCAAAGTGCTTTATTGTAATAAAGCCTTGCTCATGTCTGGAGTGGAGTTTTAGCACTAGGAGATAAAATGTGCACTTCCTTCCCCTGTCCAAATAAACAGTTTATTGACAGCAATGAAGGACAAAGATTGTTATTGACCAAAAAAAAAAAAAGAAGCATTTTTGTAAATTTCTAAAAAGCATAAACATATTGGCCACAATGAAGAAAAGCTATTCATATGACGTCCAGGTACCACATCTTAACTTCAGGGTTTCTCTCTTTGCAGTCTCCTACCATGGGAAACCACGGCAGGCTTAAAAAAAAAAATGGGTATGATGCCAGATTAAGAATCTAATCACAGTATCCATTCATTTAAATACATAAAACACAGATTTATACAATTATGTTACAGTGGTGTTAACTTTCTCCATCAAGGGTAACAAAACTATGTAAAAGTAGGTACATGGCAATGGGGATGCTGCAGCTTTTGGCTTCCAGAGATACTGTGATGTGGACCTGTTCGGTGTTTCTCTGAAGCAAACCCTACACACACCAAGCCCAGTTGCAGCCTGAACAGCACTGACGTTAACATTACTGGAAGAGGCACCCTGCCAGGCTGGGGTTTGTTTTCGTTCTAAGTAATCATTGGAGGGTATGATTTCCCCCCCATCCCCGAAAATGTCTACAAAAACCCCATCTCGTGACTTAAACAAAGAGTTTTAAAGGCACAGCTTCAACACAGTGTATGAGTTAATAACATACTCTAATTCTTTTTGGCTTGGCGCCTTTCAGAGGATGGAGGGAAGCTGGTAGAAACATGATCAATGCTGAAAAATTTTTAACATGATTAAATGCAATTAGCACAGTTTTAGGCAATGAATTTGTATAACCAGATCTGGGATAAACATTTGAGAAAAAAATCATTCAGTTGATAAAAGAACATTTGGAGAGTAAACAAAAACAGAATGGCCTTTTTTAGTTTATTGTAAAAGACTTATCTACCGTGGACTTGGAAGAAGTATCCATTCTGGTACATTGCTGCATGATACACCTCAAGAAATTCAAACATTGTTTCATCTGCACTGCAAAATAACTTTACATGTAAACTTCAAAAAATCACATACTGTACATAAAATTTTAGATTCAAAAGTATCCCTGTTTCCCTAATAATGTAAACAGTTAAAATTGAAGGTTTCCATGAAAGGGATAATTTATAACAAAATACCACTGCTTAAACAGTGGTCAAAAACAGAAGCATTTTAAAATTTCAGATTTGTTTTCCTTCTGTAGCAAGAGAATTGAGATTTCTATCACTTTGCTCATCCCCTCAATACGGAAGATGAAACTATTGCCCAAAACTATGCAGTTTCTCCCCTCCAAAAGCTATTTTTTTCCATGTAGCATTAATTCCTATGCTGCAATAGAAGAGTGTAACAATGGAGAAGCTCCAGGCAATAAAAGAGAATAAGCGTTTTTTCCTTGACATAATTTACTGAGGTGAAAATGTAACTGACAAGAGCAACTAGGACATCAGCCTCCCGTTCCTTGACGCTGGAAGTTCTGACGTGGTGTACTTGAGGCAAAACAGTGCAAAGGCAAAGACAGGGGATGCTAACCCGCTGTCTGATGCCAAGGGGTTAATGTTACAGTTATTAAGGAGTGCGCCAGCGTGCGGAATAGAAGTGTAACATTCGTAGTATTTTTAAAAAATCATCACCATCATTATTATTTGCATTATTATTATTGAATACTGTCTCATGTCTTTCAATTCAAAAAATAAACTGATCCACAGTTTACAGTTTGATGCCAACATGGCTGGTATGACATGCATCTGATTCTCCCCTCCCCCCATTTGTTCATTCATTCATTCACTCCACCACAGCTAGCTGTATCAGAGAGTTGCTAATGCAATCTGCTCTGAGTAAAGCTAATCTATTTTAATTAATTAATTATATTTTAATTTTTTTTTTAAATGCACACACAAAAAAGTCAGAAGTAGCTAGAGCTATGCTGGGAAATATCAGGTAGCTGTTAGAGCAAATCGCCCCCTAGTCCACCATCTTGGCCTGAGGAGGTAAACGTGAGAAGGCTTGCTTTTCTGCAAGAAGAGCATGTCACTGAGTTCCATTTCTTTTTTTTTTCCTTAACTGAAGCCAGCTCTGCTGTGTTCCTGTCTGTCCATCCCCCGGGCAACATGGGAGGTTACGTCAAAATGTGGCCGATAAAGTCCAAGAAGCGCTTTGAATACTGTTCAGGGTTCACGGTTGAGATCTCTGCACCAGCCTGTGCCAATTTAAAAGAAAAAAAAATAAGGACAGGGAAATGGATATTGCTATGATCCTTTCAATTTCTAAACCAACCAAACAACAACCAAAAAAACCTAACCCCACACTATTCAATGGCTACTTCCAACTGTAGCCATACCTGATTGTAAACTCAAGAATTGCCATATCTATTCAGCCCTCCACTTTACTGCCCCATTTATTACTATATTAGCAGGCAGGTTCGAATAATCAAGGTCTTTCTAGTGATGATGGAAAACAGCAGAGAGTAATGTGATTTTTGGTAACTTGGGAAAAAGAGATCAGTTACATTTGGATTAAATCTATGTGTAGCACACTGAGGAGAATGGACACTGCCAAACATCTGGCAGAATAACACTTCAGCCAGATGATTGCATAAGGACTGCCTTAATTGTCTATGGCCCTCTTAGCATATGAGAGGCTTAAGTGGCTGAGGCCTCTACAATAGGGACAGACAATAGGCCAGCAGCAGATTCAAAGACCAGCTGGCCTAATGAAGCCGGTTAGAATACATTCTGGGTGTAGCTCCAGGTCATTTTCTCTCTTTTGAGTTTTTCTGCCTCAAATTTCTCATAGCATTTTGCCCAGACCCTTCCGAGACACTCTCTCTCATTCCTTGAAAGAAGAGCCTGGGTTCTTGCCCAAAGCAGTGATTTGCTTAAAAAAAAAAAAAAGTAGATGCTTAATATGGTCTTGTAGAAATGAATTCCTGACTATCACATTTGTTCCTTCTCTCTCTGGGGTAGCTCCATCAGAACAGAGGGGGCTGTATTTCCTCAGCAGCAGGCCATGGGGAGCAGAGGGGATACGCTGGTCACTGCCCTTCTCAAACTGTGCTCAGAGCCAGGGGATCAGTCAGGGGTTCTCTATTTTTAGGTCCATAGCACTGCTAATCAGTTGTCTAGCAACTGCTGGCGAGCTCATTAATTTCTTGACTGTAAAGGATGACTCCAGGCCTTGAGTGAGTCACCAGATGATATTTTTAGTCACCTATATTGACTGAGTAACCTGTTATTTCTCACGTCTGTCTTAATATGCTATGCTTTACCATAGAAGTTCAAGGATTAAGACAAAGGGTAGAAGTTCCCAGCAGAGTCAAAACCAGCAGTGCCATTAAATTCAATGTCTTGCAAAATGCAAGGTTTTTTAGGTTATGTTACACACATCCATCCATCCATCCATATATGTGTGTGTGTATATATATATATTTATATACATATATAACATACATAACATCACATTACATGGCGGTAGAGTGGAAAGGGCCCTGCACTGGATTTCAAGTCAAAGGATATGGCTTCAAAGACTCTCTGATGGTCACTACCTGTGTGATTTCGGGAAGTCATTCAACTTTTCTGGGCCTCAGTTTCCCTTACTGTTACATGAAGAGTTTGGATGAGATGACCTCTGAGGTCCCTTTCATCTTTAGCTAGATGATTTTATGACCTAGGCTTGAATTCTCTTTCTGACACATATCTCTGTGACAATGGGTGAATAATAGTCTCTTGGGGACTCAGTTTCCCAACATGTATAATGAAGGGGCTGGACTGGATGATGTGTGGGGCTTCTTCTAGTTCTAAATTTATGATCTTCCAATAGAGCTGAATGAGTGGTTGGTTGGAGAGAAAAAAAACAACAACAATATATTCCATAAGAACTCTATTGGAAACTGAAGTGATGAATGAGGTTTAGAATGCATTTGCTATTAAAAATTTAAAAGAAGAGTCCTTTATGCTCATATGGAATTTAAAATGCATTTCTTTGGAGTGGGTGATTTCCTGGTCAGCTCCTTCTCTACATAATAGGTGCATAATAAATATTTGGTGAATGAACAGATGGATGGATGAATGAAAGGATTACTTTGGTGAAAAGAATACTGACTTAGGATGATTCTGTTTTAGAGATACTAGTCTGTTCTCTCAGGGAAAGTAATGGGATCTTTACTATTTGATGGTTCTGGGTAATCTGGCTGAATCTTCATCCTCTATTGGTAAAGCACCTTCTTTCATAGCCCAGGGGTTCTTAACTTTTTGTGTGTCATGTACTACTTTGGTGTTCTGGTGAAACCTATGGTCCCTTTCTCAGAATCATGTTTTTTTTCAAATTAATTAATTAATTAATTTGCTCGCTTGCTTATTTATTTTTCCTAGCCTTTTAAAAAATTTTTTATTTGCATTTTAAATTTTTTTAATTGACTTGTTTGTTTACTTTTAGTTTACAGGATTCAGTTCCAGAATCACTTGAGTTTCAGATTTTCTCCCCTTCCTCCCCTGGCCCCCCCACACCATGGTGGCATACAATCATGTATATGATCTGCAAACACTTTCACATCGTACAATAGTCTGGTTGTATAGAAGCGTTGTAACCAATGGAGTGAACAATGGGAAAAAAGAAACAAAACCAAACATAGAAAAGAACAATAGCATGTATTGCTTCAGCTTCCATTTAAACTCTGGTCTTTCTAGAGCTTTCTCTGAATGTAGATATCTCCTTCTAATCTGAGACTTGTAGAGTTACCTTTTAACTGTGCATTGCTGAGAAGAGTCCAGTTTATCAAGGTTGGTCATCACACATATGATCTGTCTGTGACTGTGCACAAATTTTTCCTGATTCTGCTCTTCTCACTTAGCATCAATTTGTATAAGCCTCTCCAGGTAATTATGAAGTCCATCTCCTTCCCATTTCTTATAGCACAATAGTATTCCATTATATTCATATACCATAACCTGTTTAGCCATTCCCCAATTGATGGGCATGCCCTTAATTTCCAGTTTTTTTCTACCACAAAGAGAGCTGCAATAAACATTTTTGTACATATGGGTCCTTTTCCCACTTCTATGATCTCTTTGGGATACAACCCCAAAAGTGGCATTACTGGGTCAAAGGGTATGCAATTATTTAAAGTCCTTTGGGCATAGTTTCAGATTGCCCTCCAGAATGGCTGTTTCAGTTCAGAGCTCCACCAAGAATGCATTAGAGTTCCAATATTTCCACATCCTCTGCAGCACTTGTTATTTTCCTGTTTTGTCATCTTAGCCAATCTGACTGGTGAGATGTGGTACCTCAAAGTTGTTTTGATTTGCATTTCTTGAATCAATAGTGATTTAGAGCATTTTTCCATATGCTTAAAGATATCTTTAATTTCTACCTCTGAAAATTGCCTGTTCATATCCTTTGACCATTTATCAATTGGGGGATTTAGAATCATGTTTTTAAATGAATAGAATGAAATACATAGGATTGCAAAGGAAATACATTATATCAAAATATAGTTACCCAAGTTAAAAAAATAACAACCAATAAACCAAGTTTATAGACTCCAGGTAAAGAACCCCTGTTCTTTCTGTGTTGCTGCACTTAAGTTCATCTGTATGGGTTGGGCTGTGTGGCTTTTTAGTTCACTCACAGTGCCAAAAAAGGGTTCCTATAATATGAGCATCATTCAATGGCTGTCAAAAGATGATGAGGAATTCCATCACACAGTGACCTGTTGGCCTAGCACTTTAAAAGATTCCATTACAATGAAATTCTTTGAAATTTCACACGTGAAATTTTTCAACATGTATGCCAACATATGTTGGCACAGTCTTGGGCAGGGAATACCATAATTTAAAAAGCAATAGCACCTTACTTCTGAACATTTAATATTAAAATTCTTAACACATCCTCAACACTTTTTATTTTTAAAGCATTTTCCCAATAGGAGTTAATGAATTCATATAATACTCCAGTGATGCAAATACCTATTAATAGACTCAGTCTGCAGAAGGAACAGCTTAAGGCAGGGAGTTTAAGTGACTTGTCAAAGGGGGATATTAGACCTGGGATTAGAAGCTGGTCCTTGTAGGTTCATAATATGGTGCTCAGAATATGAGGCCTTACTGGCAATCAATATCACTACACTGCTTTACATCTTCATAAAAGGAAGTCTACCTGGAGGACATCACCTTTCTCCAAGGTATAAGCAATTCTATGAGCTCAGAAGAGATGGAAAAGAAAAAAAAAAGACTTACGCCATGTTTAACAGTTTTTGCAGCATGGGCAGCTTTCTTTTTTGCATCATAATGAGTAAGAATATCAATAATGGCCATAAAATAGACCTCTTTTCTAGGTGCATCTGAAAAAGAATGAAAACAAAATAGTACTAGGAACTATTATCATATGAGCTTTAAGCAATATTCCTTCCATAGTACAGAGTAGGCAATGAAAAGTAGAGCTCCTCATAAAAGAGTGGATTTTTTCAGTGGGAAAATGGCAGGGGAAAAAAATGATTGGTTGAGAGGGACAGAGAGTAAAGTGGCATGTGAAGCATCTTAATGGAATAGGAACATTGGAAGGCATCAGAAAACGGAGGTTCTAGCTTTAAAAAACAGTTTAAACTGCCACTATAAATATGTGTATACATTTTTCATTTCAATAACAAATTTGTACACATACATGTATATGTATGTGTGCTTAAATAAATGTGAAATAGTACACACACCGATGTGTACATTTCTAGCCTAAAAAGAAGCCCAAATTCATGCCCAATACTGTCTCCAAATGTAATACATCAGTGATAAAAATTTAAATTCTCTCAAATAAGTGGTAGTTATGCTTTTTGGAATCTGCATACCATCAAGGGATTCATTCTGGTTTATCAACAATCTCACAGAAATAACATTATAAAAGAATAGACAAGGGAACCAGTCTAGATGATGCCTATTTTCAATTCATAGTCTCAAATGAAATTGTTTCACTAATGAACAAAAGGAGTATTTGGCCACACACAGTTTTCTGTTACTAAAGCAACTTGAGAAACAGAATCAAAACAAAGCCAACTTCCTTTGATATGTCCATTCGGATGTGGTTTTTAGAACAATTTGAGCAAAAGAAGAGACTTTATTTTTGCTAGACTTTGCAAAATCTTCTGACTTGTTTCATGTAATTTAAGTGAAGCTAAAATGATAATTCTTCAAAAATAAATGAATCAAGCTAGATCATTATTTTGTATTTTATCTGAAAGATTCCTAAAACAGATTATACTCAGCAGTATTGTAATGACCAATAATATGTTATGGACAAGAGTCATGCAGGATGAGAAGGAATAAATGGAGTGCAATCTGCATAGCGGAAGGGAAAAAGCCATAGTCAGTGAGAGCACAGATCCATTTGTATATGTAATGTTAGATACATGACCTCTTAGGCAGTAAAATAATCATCTTAGTAACTGCTGGCAAACTTATCAAGCTTTTGAGATTGGGAAACAAAGAAGACCTTAGCTGGAAAAGCTAGAATTAGCCAAGATGGAATTCATCAATATGTTGGATTCATTACCTCTACCCTAAAGAAAAGTGCATTGGGATATAAAAAAAAAGTCACCTAAAATATGGACATTTGCTACAACAGAGTCTTCCAACCATTTCAATACTCATATGAAGAAAAGAGAATTTGCTACTTGGTTATGCATAGCAGCAGCCTTGGATCTTCCAGGGAGTAGAAGTTCTCAGCAGAACTGACTACATCTTTACTGTCTGTGGGATAAGATAAGGTGGGAAGTAGGTAAGTTATAAAGTCATCATAAAGCATCCTTGAATCCCATGGTACTGACAATATAAATCAGCCCAATAAGCAAGCTGTGGTGTAATTCTATTGCCAGACTCCATGATATCCAAAGAATTCAACCTGTTAAAATTTTAAAAACCTGGGCCTACAGATACTCTTAACATTCCCTTGTTCTGAAATCAAAATGTTCAGACCTCTGAAGAATATAAAGTGTACAATTCATATTTATTTAGTCAACTTCAGGATTAAAAAAAATTGCCATGCAAGAATAACATTTCACTTACAAAAAAAATTAGTTTTAGGAACTCAGCTTACTTTCATGGCATTTTATCCCATAGACATCAATGTTTGGATCAAATTCCCCAGGAGCCAAGGGCGGTGAGCTGTTGAGTGTATTTCCTGGACTGTCTGGAGGAGTTCCAATAGGGTGGGTCCCATCGCTTTCCCCTTCCTCTTCACCATCATTTTCCTCACACTCTACCTCTTCCTGTTCTGCTCTCTCAACATCATGGATTCCAACCAGCAAGCTGTAGTCCATGAGCTTGAGCTGGGCAAGAAACTAGAAGCAGTGAAAGGCAATGTTACTCCATTGTAAGCTACCTGAGTATGAACAAAAAAAGGCTTTTAAAAACTTAAAAAATCAAGACTGAAAACAAAACAAAACCCAATAGCTGAGAAAAACACTTTAAGGGGGATGGGAGTAGGTGAGAATACAGTGGTTCCTGAGGCAAGATGAGTGTTTCCCTAGAAGGTGGTGAGTAGCCTCTGAGCATGTTTTGATTTATGAGAGCTCTTAGCTTCTGAGCTTGTCTCACTGGCCAAGAATGTTGTCTCACACTTCCGGCTGGCTCAGATCTGGTGTTTTTCCCCCAAAATGCAAACCTGGGCACTGCAATGTATACATTTGTCACATCTAGGCTGGATTACAACAATGCCCAGAAGGCCAGGCTGCCACAGAAGAAACATTAAGAGATGGGTTTTTTCTTCCCTGATGAGATTTTTTCCCCCCTCTTTCTTCTTAGTGAAGAATTATCAATGGCCACTGAACTTGGACCTCCCAAGTAGCTTGGGCCAGGAGTCTCTTGATATGGTTTGTACCATTTACACTTGAAATTATTTTCAATCTCAATCACAAACCCCAATGAGGACAGATCCGTACGCTGTTGGTTAAGGGCATCCCTTCCAACCCCTGCAAATAAGTAAAAGCCCAAATGTCTCAAATTATAGTGCAAACATGTGGTTTTAAGCAGTTATTCTGACAGTTTCCCTTCAGATTTGAAAGTAGTTTGCTTTCTCTGAGGACTTCAGCTCTACCACATCCCTTCCTTCCCTCCCAGTCCACTCCCCATCCAGTAACTAACAAAGGCCAATTGTGTTGAATGGAGGGAAATGGAAGTGACTTTGGGGAAAGGGATCTGAGTTTGGCCATGTAGCTCCACTTCTTAATTCATCTGGATTTGCTGGAATGACATTACTTGTTCTGGTAGATGCACTCGGCCTTAGGCACAGGTTTATAATTCTAAAAAATAACACAGAACAAAAAAGGTACAGCTGCCTACCTGCTGGTTGAAGGTGAACATCTAGGCTACATCACTCAAGCCTCTGCTCTATCCTCTGGTGGCTGGCTGCTTACAGGTTCCAACTCAGGTTCTGACCATTCTGACCATGGCCCTACACAGGACCTGACCCAGACTTTGAAGAACTGCCTGTTCACCCCATTAGGCTGACACACAATAGCTGACTGTCCTCAGGTTTCTATTGTTAGAAGTTGAAAAATAAAATTGACTTTCTTAGTAAAGGTACAGGGCTGAGCTTTCAAGGTTTGGGACTCTGGGAGAAAATTAAGAGAAGAAAAGGAATGAATAAGCCTTCTATTTGTCAGGTTTTTTTCCTCCCCCCAATTCCATTAATATACTGAGGAAGCTCAGCCTTGGGACTGAAAGCAGAATCTACCTTATACTCTAAAGATAATAAAAGCTAATCGTATCAGTTAACATTTATTCAGTGCTGTAAAATTTGCAAAAGGCTCCCATGCCTCATCTCCTCTGATCCTCACAACAACTTTGTGAGGTAGGTGTTATTATTCTCCTCATGTTACAGAGAACGAAACTGAGGCAGAGAGAGGGTAGGGAAGGATTTGCCCTCATCTGCCTAGCTCCAAGTGAGGTACTCTTAAGAAGCGAACTCTAAGGCCACATCTGTTCTCATCTTCTTTCTTCACCCTAAGAAGAGAGAATTGATCCCACAAATTGTTCCTTTAAAAGCCTCTCCTCTCCTCTCTTAAATCTTATTTTAGCTTATTTAATACTTTTGCCCCTCAACCATGAAATCCCACATTATCACTCTAAATGCTTTTGGGAGGAGGGAGAGAAATAGAATACATAGATTTTATAAAAGTGATTAACTGAAACCAAGTGGGAGTCTTTTTTTTTTAACAGATAAAAGCATTTATATTTTATTAAGACTAGAGAGTATTTAATATGAGACAGATAAAGCATATTCAGTAAAGACCCACACAAATTGGTCAGTTTTCTTTCTCCTAAGAATGGATGAAGTTGGCTTCTCTTCCCTTCATCTTTTCTAGGCTACCATATTAGCAGATTGGACAGTTACACAGTACAATAGATAGAGTGCTGGACCTGAATTTAAAACCTAGTCTCAGAAACTTACTAGCCGTGTGAGGTGACCCTGGGCAAGTCACTTAACCCTGCTTGCCTTCTTCTGCAAAATGAGTTGGAGAAGGAAATGGCAAACCAGTATCTCTGCCATGAAAACCCCAAATTTATAATCGAAGAAACTGAGGCAAACAGAAGTTAAGTGAATTGCCCAGGGTCACATAGTTGGGAAGTTATCTGAATTCATATTGTCCTGACTTCCTGACTCCAAGCCCAGTACTCTATTCACTTGGCAACATACCTGCCTAGAAATCTTTTTTTTTTTTTTTTGCTTTTTGGAGGGCAGTTGGGGTTAAGTGACTTGCCCAAGGTCACACGGCTAGTTTTTGTGTTAAGCGTCCGAGGCCGGATTTGAACTCAGGTCCTCCTGACTCCAGGGCCGGCTCTCTATTCACTGCTCCACCTAGCTGCCCCCTGCCTAGAAATCTTAAGAGCACCTCCCATGTGGGGTCAATTTAAGAAAACATATGTTTGTGTTATATGATGCTGGACCTGGAGTCGGGTAAACCTGATGTTCACTAGCTGTGTGACCCTGGGAAAGTCAATCTTCCTATGTGCCTTAAACCAGACACATCTGGCATTTGGGGAAATGTAGCAGAAGCAGATTAAAACGTAACTGGGAAATATTTACCAAAATGAATAAAACACGAGAGAACACAGATAATGGCAAGATGTGGCTTTTTTAAGTCCACATGTGCCAATGCAGATCTTCATGTGTGACGTAACGGCTCCCATTTCTATTCGGTCTTGACATCACTGCCTTAAGCCGACTTCCCTGGGGCTAAAGAACTCATTCTTGCCCCCACTGACAAACTCCTAAGTCCTTCATGTATCTTCTGCACACATTTCTGCAAACTGCCTTGCCCAAGATGGGATTTGCACAGGGACCCAGCTAGATGGAAATTCTAGGGCTAGGTCTAAACAAAGCTAAAATATCCTCCCCTAAAGTAGAAAACTGATTATTATCATAAACCTCATCATCACTGCCATTTACTTAGTACTTGAAGGTTTACAAAGCGCTTTACATACATTATCTCGCTCAATGATTACAACAACTCGTGTGAAGTTGATCATGCGAGCACTGTAATGAACTACACTGATGGAGGCAGAATGTCCATAACGAAGGGGAGGTGGCGGTGTCTTTGCACCCTGCTATGTTCCCACCACATCCGAAGTCTTACCCGTTCTGGGCAGACTGTCTTAGGAAGGCATGATCTTGAGCAAGTCTGGGGGAAGACCGTATGGAGAGAGGACCTGACATTATGTTATGTAAGAACTGGCTGAATGAACTGCTTACCAGACTGCTGCCTTTAGGTATGTTAAGGGTTGTTATCTGGAAAAGTGACTACACTTGTTTTGCTTGTGTGGATCACACTTGTTTTGCTAGAGGGCAGAACTAAGTGTCAATGGACACAAGGAACACTTAACTATTTATTGAAGTTTCAGAGATAAAGATTTCAGATCAATATAATTTTTTATCAACCAAAGCTGTCCAAAAATGGGATGGATGAACTTGGCAGGTATGAGCTCTCTAATACTAGAGATCTTCAAATGGAGACTGCAAGACAGCTGGTTGGGGATTTAGATGGTAGATGGTAGATTCTGTGGTAGAGGGAATTCTTGGTTAGGCATGAGTTGGGCTAGATAACTTCTGAGACTCCTTCAAACTCTATGATGCCTTGATCTTTTTTTTTTGACTTAAATTTTTAAATTTGTTTTCTTGTTCACATCATTCATTTTCATGACATTTCTGAATTACAAATTTTCTCCCCGTCTTTCCCTGCCCCAACCCTAAAACAGCAATCCCACTGTAAAGCCCCTCCCCTGATCTGCTCTCTTACTTTCTGGTAGGGCAGGGAGGGTCTCCCTATCCCAGCCCCTGTATATCTTAATTCCTAGTTGCAGATATTGCAGAACTTTAAATTCTAGATTCTTCCGATTCCTCCCTTGTCCCCCACCTTGATCTTTTAATATGATGAGGAAACAGGTTCAGAGAGGTTTGCCCAAGATCACATGGCTCACCGGTAGCAGAAGAGGAACTTGAACCCAGTATTCCATGTTGAAATACAGGGTTCTTAACCTGGGGTCTGTTAACTTAAGTTTTTAAGAAATGTTTTGATAACATTTCAATGTAATTGACTTCCTTGGTAATCCTATGTACTGTGCTTTTATGCATTTAAAAAATTATTCTGAGAAGGGGTACGTAGGATTTATCAGACTACCCAAGGAGTATAAGACCCCTCACCCCCAAAAGAGGTTAAGAACCTTTAGTCTACAGTAAAGACAGAATGATGTAGTGGAGGGCAGTCTGGGTTGGAAGACAGAGTCCCAGTGAGTTCCACTTTTGGCCCTGCATTGACTAAGTGACTTGTACCAACACTGGACAAATAATTTGACCTCCATGGGCCTCAGTAAACCTGTAAAATAAGAGCTGTACAAGCTGGCTTCCAGCTCTGAATCAAGGAAGCTCTCTCATCTTTACCACTAAGTCTATACAGTGCTAGGCATTGTCAGCTACTCAGAAACACAGGCCTCCACTCTGCTTTTAAAGCTACCTTAAAGGGGGGGCATCTTAGTGTCCACTCTGTAAATAAGACAACAGTTGCCCGTCTTCTTTCCATTTCAGTTTCCCAATCAATAAAATGGAGAGGATAATAACACCTGCCATGCAGGACTGTTGTGAGCATGAGACTAACACATGTGAAACACTTTGTCTGCCATAAAGCTCTAGATAAATACTGATGTTACTGTGATCATTCCTCATTCCTGGCCCCACCTCCCCTCTAGCCCCTTTCATGGCTCTATGTCTGGACCCCTGACCATGGACATTTACCACTGTAACTTTACTTCAGGACATTTACATTCCTGGCTCAGGCCCCTGCTTAGACCCCTGCTGGACGGCCTCTGCTGCCAAGTAAACATGATCTAATTAATAAAAGTGTAGTTACCTCCTAGGCACACCCACTAAACCACTAAAGAATGAAAAACACTTTTGGTAGAGCAGGAAAAGCATAGGATTTGATGTAAGAGGACCTGGATTCAAACCATACCACAATCCCTTACTCTCTGTATGATCCTGGGCAAGTCATGAACCTCTCTTGGCCTCAGTTTCCTTACTTGCCAAACGAGGGAGCTAAACTGGAGGACATGATCATGATTAGTCCTTTGAGGACCCCATGACTCACTTCTGATATCAGTGAGATAGGTGGAAAATCTAGTATTTCCTTGTTCTCAACTGGGGAAAACACGGTATTTTTTTCCAATCTGCTCATAAGGAAAGCAGCAATAAAACATGCAAGTGTAAATACAGGAGCTCTTTTTTATCCATCATTTGGATAGACGTGATAACAGCAGTAATAATAACTCCCATTTATATAGATCCCTTTAAAGTTCTGGGAAGAGCTTTTCTTTAAATAATCCTTCCTCCGTCACTCATTATCTTGGGGAAATCACTTCACCTACTTGGGGCTCCGTTTCGTCATCTGTAAAATGTGGTCTACATGGTGTCTAGGTTTCCTTCCAGCTGGTCCCTATTTACCCTCTAATTCAGGAGTATTTAACCTTTTGGTGTGGCACGGACCCCTTTGGAATATCTATGAGCTTACAAAAAAGTGAGGGAGATAGTGAGAATCTGAGAGATTAATGACTTGCTCAGGGCCACGCAGCTAAGAACCGTCTGAAGCAGTAAGGGACTCCAGGTCTCCTAACTCCAAAGGAGGTTTTATGGTATGACAAACATCTGCATTTAAAACATTAAACTGAAGGTATAGGAAGAAGCAGATAGCCAAGGGGGTTGGCTGGATAGCTCTTTTCCTGTCAACTTAAAAAACAAAACAAAACCCTTTCTGGATCTCATTAAAATGAATATGCTGTTAGTAAATTGAAGATTTTGGTTAAAACTTTGGTGTCCCCAAACCACAGCACATTGAAAGCTTGAGTTTAGGAAAGGACAAGGAAGAAAGGCAGGACAAAGGCAGCTTCTGAGAGCTGCTGGGAGGCTGATTCTGCCCAGTGGAGGTCTACTTCCAGCCAGGAGTGTCTATTCATTTCCAACTGTTTTTCAGCTGACCACTTGAAGTAACAGACTGGACTTTATGGACTTTTTTTGTTTGTTTGCTTGTAAAGACACAAGACTCTGGGGTTGCTGTTTTCTTTCAGAATTTCCTAGTCTTCCTTTCCCCTTCTGCATCTCCTGGACAATTATCTGTCAAGCCTTTCCTTCTCACTATTCTGCCTAGTCCCATTTTACCCCCTGATTCAGGGGTACTTAACCTTTTGGTCTGTCATGAACCCCTTTGGGAATCCGGTGAAGGTTATGTACTCCTCAGAATAATGTTCTCAAATGCATAAAATAAAATACATAGAATTACAAAGGAAACCAGTTTCATTGAAATGTACTTATTAAAATATGAAAAAAAAAGTTTATGGAATTCTATTTTAATTCCTTTTAGCCCCAAATCTCCTAGAAGGTCTAGTCCTAAAGATCACAGTTGAGCCCTAGCTTGAAGAGATTATTGCCAAGGTCATGAGCAGAGAGGTACAAGACAGGAAAGCAGCTGAAAGATTATCTTTTAAAAGAGACTTAATTTGAAAGTTTATTTCCTGATTTATAATATGTCGCTTTTTACTGCTTTCCTGGAAGCACATCTGGGGTCTGGAATGAAAGTGGCAATCAACCTGATTGGGATTTGCTAAAAATTAAAATAATCATCCTTTAGAAAATATACCTGAAAAAACAGAGATTAGGCTTTGACCTCCAGCTCCCAGGCCCTCCAATACTTGAGCCTTTCCTACACAGGACCACCCACTCCAGTTTAACTGAACATTTCTCCTTCTATACTACAAGTGTGTGTTTGTTCTTAAATTTAATGTCTAGGCTTTCTTCATTTGTCCTTTAAAGGCTATTTCATACATTTAGCACAAAACCTTGTACATAGTGGGCATTTAATACATACCTAATGCATATTAGTAGAATTTATTTATTCTTATTTTAATTTTTTTAATTTTTATTTTATTGTTTTAATTTTTTTGCTTTTGGGGGGGATTATTGGGGTTAAGTGACTTGCCCAAGGTCACATGGCTAGTTTTGTGTTATATGTCTGAGGCCAGATTTGAACTGAGGTCCTTCTGACTCCAGGGCTGGTGCTCTACTCACTGAGCCACCTAGCCGCCCCGAATTTATTTATTCTTACAGTGGAGTAAAAGTAATTATTGAACTAACTTCAAATATTGTAACTTTTTACATTACTGTTATCTTTTTCTATAGCATGGGTTCTTAACCATTTCTGTGTCATGGATCCCTTTGGACACAGTCTGGTGAAAACTACGGATTCCTCAGAAAAAAATGCTTTTAAGTGCACAAAGTAGAATACAGAGGATTGCAAAGGAAACAAAATTTTAGTGAAATGCAGTCTGCATGTATATCTGTGTGTACGTCTATGTATGTATGTGTATATGTACATGTATGTATGTGTATATGTATGTATGTATGTGTGTGTGTGCATGTGTGTAAATTTTAATATTCATGGCCTCTAGTATAAGAACTCCTCCTTCTTATATAAACCTTAAGTTCTGACCCCTCGTTGTCAGGACTGAATGCCAGATCCCATCACTCTGTCTACGTACGAATATAGTATTTCTTCCCTATGAATTCCATTTTAATTTAGATGCATTGTAATTTAGAATATTTTTGATGGAATGCTTTATGAACCAACCCTTAATTTTTAACAATGATATAGAAGTCATATTTTGTATTAAAAATATTCAGCTCTACCAACCAAATACAGAGCTAGACACTTCTGAAAGTACCAAAAGACACTCATGAAATTAAACTACAAATTTATTCTAATGGAGGGGATGAACGGCATAAGAGAAAAAGCACTGTTCTTGTCCGAAGTTCTGGGTTTAAATCCTTATTCTGATATCTGCTAGCCCAGTGACCTTTGGCAAGTCCTTGTCTCTCTAAGCTTCAGTTCCCTTCATCTGTAAAATGGTGATCATGTGTATGCTAATTTATTTTATGGGATTTTTGTTAGGATCAAAAGAGATGATGGATGTAGAATACTTTGTAAATCTTAAAGGTCTTTATAAATACAAGAGAATTATTATTATTACTACTACCATTTTTGTTGTTGCTGTCAGTCTATTAAGTGGGGGAAAAGGAAACAATTTCATTTGGTAAGAAATTCATATGGGAGATGAGAAAGCTTGCTGTTAAACCCAACAACAACAACAACAAAAAAGGTAACTTTATCACCAAAGTTCTTAGTTTTCTGCTGATTATAGGAATATAATGATAATGTCTGTGATTTTTTAAAAAGAAACAATGTGAATACTAGGTTATTTGTACAGAGTTTTAAGGTTTTCAAAGCACTCGACCCCATCTTGTTTGATCCTAAAAGCCCTCTTGTGAGGTAGACGGTATTATTAACTGTGTTTTTTACACATGAAGAAACGAAGGGCAAGAGAGGTTCTGTCCAGAACATACAACTAAGCTAGTGGTCTGTAAATCAGTCCATTGAGACCTCTGTCTAGCCCTCCTAGCTGCCTTGCCTCTCTCAGGGAAAGCTAGTCATTATGAGAGTGGAACACAAATATTTGAAAATGACATATTATCACATAGACACAACTGATAATAATCCTCTGCAAACATGAAGATTTATTTCCCCTAATACTAGCATGAGAAAACTTTATAGCCTTGAGTTCATAAAGTAAACACTTCTGCCCTTCACCAATAACTCACAATTAAAAGTCTTTTTAACAGCAAGGTGGCCTAGTGGAGAGAGAGTTCTGGACCTAGAGACAGGAAGACCCAAGTTCTAATCCTACCTCAGTCACTTAGCTGTGCGACTCTGAAGCAGCAGTCACTTAACCTTTGTAAAATGGCTACGATCATAGCACTTAGAATAACAGCATTTCCCAGGGCCGTTATGAGGATCCAATGAGGTCATGTTTTTAAAATACTTCGTAAACCTTAAATCGGAATATACATGTTAACTAATATTGTTAAACAAAATTTGTCCAAAGTAACTATCCAAACTATTTCAAGAATATAACTAAAATAACATGAAAAATAATTATGCTCTAAGTGTATTTATGAACCTCTATCAGTCATTCAATACTTAATGAAATGGCCATCTTTATATGGATACACTATGAGGAGCTGGGATGATGGGGAGGTAATTAGGAGGAAGTAAATAATTGTTTGCCTCAGTTTCCTTATCTGGAAAATGGGCTGGAGAATGGCAAAACTGCTCCAGTATCTTTGTCAAGAAAACCCCAAATGTGGTTATAAAGAGTTGGATATTATTGAATAACAACAAATAGCATGCATTGCTACTAACTTTGTGGAATTTAGAGTCTAATATACCAGAGCAATCTGCCTTCCCAAGTAAATTGCTTGACTTTTTCTTCAGGGCTTAAAAGAATCTGGTTTTATTATTTCCTGGTTTGTTTACTTAGAGGAGGTTTTTGTATATGTATACACACAGGAATGTTTGTATACATATAGACACTATACACGTGTGTGCACACAGATATGTATCATATCGATATGTATGTGCATATACACAGACACACACAGATAATACACATACATCTATCTTAAACGGAATGTAAGCTACCAACTGGACCTTCAAAAGCAGAGCCTAAATTAGACTTACCTACCTCTAAGTACAATTATGCTTTCTGGTCTAAGAAAGATTATTTCAAAACCCAAGATTATTCCAAAAAGTTGTTTAATAGGAGAATATGTAAACCCAGCTGAGGACAACTTGGCATAATGATCATCTCAATTGGAACTCTCTCTGAATTATCTTGGAACACATCAAAATAGAAGAAAATGCATGCTCTGAAAAACGTCCCAGTTTACTTCTTAAATATTTTCCACATATTTTTCAAAAGGGAGCAGAAAAGAGAAGTCAGAATGTCCCCACACCCACACCACCACCCCCAACCAACAAAATGATGCAGAAGTAAACAAAACACGTTTTAGTTTTCTTGAAAAGAAAGGTTTTGAAAGAGAATTCTTCAAGTATGGATTAATTGCCAGATGTAGAAGGGATGAGCTGGGAGTGGGGCTAAAGAAGGGAAAGAGGTAGAGACCACAAAACACCCCAAACCAAAAAACTAACCCCAACCTTCTTTGGAAAGAGATTTCTGCCTTAATGTTTGGAAATTTCCTCTCTCAGTTGGGCAGCCTGAAGATTTGCCATATCTACTAAATACTCAAATAAAAGCAGACAGAAAGAAAAAGGAGCCCATTCTGATATGCTGCTCCCTTCCTGGCCTGGCCTCCCTTCTCCCAGGTTTCCAAAATGTCCTTTGTTTTCCTCTGCAGACTCCTCTCAGGCAACTCACATTGACTCGCATGAAAAATGCACTTGAGGCTTGCCTGGACTATTAGGGGAACTGAGTCTATTGGAATTAGGGGAACAGAAGCCATTTAAATGCCAAATTTACAATACATGGCTGAGCAAACAAAACAAAACAAAGGCGAAATTGATTCAAAGAAGTAGCTAATCATGTCCTTTAGAAACAGTTTGACTGAACTCAATTTCCCTTCTTCAATGCAGTAGAGTAGAGCTAGCCTGACTTATCCTTAATACAGGGATTTATAACCTGGGTTCAGCGAACTTAAATGTTTTTTGTTAACGGTAGTTCAATAAAACTGGTTTCCTTTATATTTGTGTGCGTTTTATTTTGTATGTTTGAAAAGATTATTCCAATAAAGCATCCACAGGCTTCATCAGATTGACCAGGGAGTCTATGTCACAAAAATGGTTAAGAAACTCTGATTTACTAGGTAGCCATCCCCCAAAACAATAAATAATATACAGGCAAATGGTAGTGAGGAACAGTGCCTTGAAAAATATCCTTAACTCAGATAAGGCAACTCACATGATCTCAGATCTCAGGATCCAGAGTTCAGAAGTCATCTGGTTTAACTTTTTCATTTTATAGATGCTGAGGAGAGATGCTGAAGTCATACAGGTCCTACTGAGTGTCAGAGGGAGGATTTGAACCCAGGTCCCCTGATGCTTTCTATTAGTCCCTATATGTTTTAGTTATTAATTTCAAGCATACAAAACCAGCGGCGTATTTCACTTTCCATGAAGTTGCAAAAGATAAGAGTTCTGGTAATGGTTTAGTCAGACTTTTGTCCCAGAGAGTTAAAGACAATCTTTGAGAGTTCAGCAATAAAACCAGGCCACCTACAAGGCTGATTCCTCTTACCTCCACATCCTTTTTAAGTTTCTCAAGAAAGATCTTTTTGTTGTTGTCATCAATATATATCTTCTGGCCATCGTTGATGAAATCATTGTCCTTTAAAGTTGGCAATTCTTTGGCCTAAGACAAAGAAGCAAAAATATGGGTCAGGGGCTTAAAAAAAAAAAAAGGACATTCCTCTTTAATTCGATTCTAAAGAAAAATTAAGCTTATCCTGCTGACAGCAGAACACAAAGGCAGCAAAGTGTATTGGAGACCGCCAGGGGGCACCAGTGAGCTACAAGGACTGGAATTAGAACCTCTTGGAATGGAGGACCAGCCCCACTACACAATGAGCATCATGAAAATATCCCCTCCTTGTTGCTAACTTTTTCACAGAAATGGAGCCGATTGTTGTCCCAGGTTCCCTTCCAGTTGTCAGGGTAGCCTTCTAGCCGGAGAACCGCGAGGGCGTCTGGAATCGTCTCGTTTCCTTATTGGCACCAAAGCAGTGCCCCAGAAATGTTCTGTTACATCACCCCCTTCTCACTGGGCACATCTCACAAACATGTTTCTATGTGCAAGAAATGAGTAACAGCTACAACAAATTCATCCACAAGCATTATGCCTGGTGCCAAAAATCAGCTGCCTGGGTCGGAGCCAACGCGCACAGTTTGGGATGATTTACACAACTCTTACAGGTCTTGGTAGAACTCACCCAGAAGGCAATTTTAATTCGATTTGGATGGTGTTCGAGAAAACGGCATCTTTTGAAAGATGGAAACATTTCAAGATGGCAAAAGTCCAGCCCCACAAATAAATAAGGGATTCAGAATGCAATTGGATTCCACTCAGGCAAACTAATGCATGGCTAAGGATGACTGTCATAACCTGCTTGGAAAAGTAAGGCTAATGGTGAGCAGAATAATTAATGATGAGCACATGCACACGGAGGAAAGCATTGTGCAACAGTCCTATCTTTTAAAACACCTGTTTGGAGAATTCCATTTCACTGAATGTGACAAGCATTCCGGAGGAGTGGAACAGTAAAATAAGTAAATAAATAAATGAAAATTCCAAACAACTCCACTGGCCATCGTCTGCTCCCTCTAGTTGGAAGGAATCCAACTTAATACACTGTCTGTGACCTTGGATAGTGTTGTTAAGGAAACCTTGAACATTGTTCTTTTTTCAGATACATAAATTGAAGGAAAACAATTGCTCCTGAAAAGATTTCCTTCTCTAAGAAAGTGACATCAAATTAAAAATAAATAAATAAAAACACTCAAAGTGACAAAGGAAACTCACTGGACGAATTCACTAAATCATTTCCCTAAATCCTGGGCTGCTAATTAAAAAAAAATACACTTCTGACTCTTGGTAAACCCTACTAATTGGGTTTAAATTTACTGAGAAGAAAAGTCTGAAATGGTGTTATATTCTTGATTATATTAAAGATCTTGCCAAAATAATTATCCTTGCAAAGCCAGGAACATTCAAAGACGGATAATGGGGAGATTTTGATGAAAAAAAAATCAACACAGACCTGCTTCTGCAACATATTTATGAAGTGTCAGAAACACAGGAAAGAAAGAAAGAAGAGAACTGGGGAAATACTGGAGGCACAATGTGAAGGTGGGCTGGGCCAACTTAACCTCTTGGCCATGAATACTTGTAAAACTATGTAAAGAAGATAAACATAAGTTAAACAGTCAGAGAATGACTAAGCTTACAGTGGTTAAGAGCCAATTTTACTTTAAAAAAGTTGTGTTTTTTTTTTTAAAGAGCTACAAACAGTGAATAATTCCCCTTTAGTATCTCAGTTTCCTTATCCATAAAGTACTTGAACCAAAGGGCTGTTAAACTGTATCCTAGGTCTAAATAAATCAACAATCTTGTGACGATTTACAATGAATGGAGTGCAGTATTTGAAATTTAAGGAAAGCAACCAGAAAGGACCCAAAAGATGACAAACAAAAAATTAAAAATGAGAATAAACTCATTAGAAAGCCCAAAAGCTATGTTTACAATCACATGAGTACTCAGAAAGAGGAACGAAGTGAGGTCATTCTTAGTTCAGATAATTCAGACAGTTTTGTTCAAGTGATTCTTTGGGGAGGGAAGAGGGGGAAAGGGGCAGGTGTAACTTGAATTATTGGGAAAATTGCTGCAATTTTCCCTTTTATGTTGTCTGCATAAGAAAATATGCCACTGAGTAGGGAAAGTGGAAGGAAATGAATCTGGTTTTTGGTCAACTAAAGTAACCTGGAAACATGAATGCTGGGATCTAGGGAAGACAGACGGCAAGTTACAAATTGGATCTGTGTTTGCAATACAATTAATTCAAATTCATAAAGATTAAAACCAATGCCATTTGGGGCGCTAGACCAGCAGAAGCACTTCATGTAGGAGGGGGAAACAACATACACACGAAAGTAGACACGAACTACATACAAAGCAAATACAGGGAGAATTCAGGGCATCCTTAGGCTTCTGAGACTTGGCAGCTCAGTGAGAAGCTCTAAGGAGGATCAGTGATCTCATCAGTGAGGGCACTCCCTCCATGCCTTAGGAGTAGATCATCTTCAGCTGTTAGAACTAGGAATAAATCCACGTGGCCATCAGCCTTCTGGTAATAGGTTTCTTCAAACTCAGCTAGGTTGGGTCATCATATGAAAGACAAGAGTTCATTGCCAGGTCCATATGAAAAACCTTGAGACTTGGTAGGACCCATTAGACCTTGTGATTAACTGGCACTTAATAATCTAAGGGTGAAGATGGTGGTGTAGAAGCAGCAAGATTCTGCAGCTCTCATACAACCACTCTATATACCCATAAAATATGACCCCAGACAAATTCTAGGACTCTCAAACTCACAAAAATACAGAAAACACATCTCTTGCTAAAGGCAGCTCAGCAGCAGGGGCTCATCACGGCAGGCCAGGAGCCAAGGCCAGCTCAGCCTGAAATGGAAATGCAGCCAGGCCAGGCCCCAGGACGGTCCAGAGGAGCTGAGCCGAGCTGCAGCCAGTCTACAAGAGGGAAGATCTACCGCACTTCGAGCAACTACCAAGGCATGAAAAACAAGGTTTAGATAAAGGCAGCTCAGCAGGAGAGGCTCATCCTGCAGGCCAGCAGGCCAGGAGCCGAGACCAGCCCAGCCCAGCCCGAGACCGCAACTGTGGCCAGGGTCAAGGGCGGTCAGGAGGAGCCAAGCATGAGTCTACTTCAGAGAAGATCTACTGCACCTGGAGGGATCTTCATACCTAGCAAACCAGGATTAGAGACAGTCAGTGAAAGTGAAACTTTAAACTTAATTTGGGGGAGGAAGAGCAGTTCAGCCAATCTGCCCCCAGGGCAAGGAAGCAGTGGGGGAAGGACAGGAACTGCTGTAACTGGTGGTGGCCCCCACTGGGCTGCTTCAGAGCCCCAGGCCTGCGGACCCCACAGAGGGGCTGAGTCAATTGATCAGGGCCAAGTGCTCTTGTGTTGAGCAGCCTGGATCTGGATTGTGGTCTTGGGTGGTGGTCCAGGGGTGCACTTTCAGCAAGCCAAAGCTGGTGGGGGCTGCAACACCCCCCCAATAGCTCTGGCAGCTGGGAAAACCCCAGCAATTTGGAACAGAGCTTTCCCCCCCTGGAAGCAGAGTTCCACAAAGCTAAAAAAACAACCAATTAATTGACTGGCCAACATGAGGAAAAGGAAGCAAAATAAGAAGAGCAATAAAACTCTAGAATCCTTTTTTTGGACAAAAAGGATCAAAGCATAGAATGGGAG
>CM053597.1:48037978-48067620 GCA_028646575.1 Pseudocheirus occidentalis
CCCATAGAGAAGAGGCAAGGGATAATGGTTACAACTTTACTTTCAATTACTCTCAGTGAATTTGGCTTAGGGAAGAAATGGCATAAACACTAAATTATCATGCCACACAGGAGAGTAGGGGGTATGCGGATGAGAGGGGGGGATGATGAAGGGGAGGGCAGAATCTGGGGGAGGGATGCTGGAAGCACACACTTCAGTAAAGGGACAGGGACAGGACAGAGAATAGAACAAGGGGAGAGGGATAGGAAGGAGAGACAGATGATCACTGTCACAATATGTCCACTATGAAGATGTCCTGTATAATCACACATCCACAGCCTGTATTGAATTGACTGTCCTTCCAGTGGGGGTGGGTGACAAGGGACGAATTGAAAGAATCTAGAATTTAAAGTTCTGCAATACCTTCAACTAGGAATTGAGAGATACAGGGGCTGGGGTAGGGAGACCCTCCCCCCTACCAGAAAGTAAGAGAGCAGAGCAGGGGAGGGGCTTTACAGTGGAATTACTGTTTTAGGTTTGGGGTAGGGGAAAGACGGGGAGAAAATTTGTAATTCAAAAATCTCATGAAAATGAACGATGTACACAAGAAACAAATAAAATTTATTAAAAAGAAAAAAAATCTAAGGGCGCCGGCATACCGTCATAAGGCATTGGTATAGGACTTTACTGGAATAAAAAAAAAACAAAAACAGGATGTGGAAAATGGGTTGATCTGCTCCTGGGGAGAGACAAGCAGAAAAAGAGATGAAAACTCTTCTTCCTTGCCCTCCCTCTTGCATGGCACGTGCTTTTCCAGGTTGCTTTTTCCTTTCGCGGTTTCAGGGACTTCATGTTACAATGTGAAGAACAGTGAGTATGGAATCGGCAGATCTGGGTTCAAATTTTGGTTCTGTCCCTTTGGATCTTGGACAAGCTCAACTTTTCTGGGCTTTGGTTTTCTACCTTTCAGCTCTAAAATCCTATATTCCTCTATAGGGGAATAAAGGAAGCAACCAAGCATAATTCTTAGAGTACTGGATAAATTGAGACTTTGTGTCCCTTGGGATGTGGGACACTAGTTTAAGCAACATGCTTGGTTGATTCCTTTATCCTTTAGTCCACAGACTATGTGTGTCCTGAAAAGAGACCAGAACACCAATGGACCAAAACCACAACCATCACTCCCTGGGCCATATTGTCAGTTTATTAAGGCACATATTAATATTACAAGTGATGATAAAGATTTCTTGAATTTTATCACTTGGATTAAGATTAAACTGAATTATTTCAAGTTTTGGTATCCCTCTTCTTAAATAAAATTGTTTTTTTAAAAAGAGAATATCCAGGACCTGATTTATCTTCCTAGTTTCTCTTCATTTTCTGGTTTGACAAACCAATCAACAATTCATCACACGAAATTTCCATTTTATATCTCATCATATTTGAATACAATTTACTTTACTTATGAGCTGGGGACTCATAGGATGAGAAAACAATGTCTATCCAAACAACTTTAGAGGACAGCTGTGAGAATAAAATGAGCTAATGAAGGTGAAAATACTTTTAAAAAACATTGTACTATACAAATGCAAGGTGAAATTGTTACTTTTCTTTACTGGGTTTAAAAAAATATTTTACGTTACTATTATGTATATATTTTTAACCTCAACTATTTTCAGAATTGTTGTTGTTTGTCCTTTGTTCTTGAAGAGGACCAATGACATCAGGAAGGTGATGTCTTGACTTGCAAGTGAATTGGATTTAAGTGAGGCAGGGCTGTACAAAGTCATCAGTCTTCATCTGGGGTGGCCCCAGATGAAGTGGGGGGCTTTGGCCATGTCTAAGATCCTTCCCAGGTCTCAGTTTGTCTGAGGCAACGCCCATTCAGTGATTAAGACCAGGTAAGAAATGAGGCAAAGGGTTGAAATAGACACACAAATATTTTCAAGTACCAAGCAATGCCACTGTTCATAGCATATGGTAAATAGGGAGAATGGGGTCTGTATGATGGGAAGGAGTACTGGACTACCAGGTTCAACACTAACTAGCTGTGGTGTCAACAACACCAACACCAGTGCCTGCAGTATCCACCTATGTCCTTCCTGCCTTCCACCCTCCCACCCTCCCCTCCCGCCATGTCTGCCAGAAGGACTGATGAGATACTTGTAAGAGGTGCTTTGTAAACCTGAAAGCACTATATGTCTTGTCATTATTAAACTGAAAACCACATGAAACTGTTGGTCATGGCTTAAGGAGAATCACAGATACTTATGATGGAAACACAAGTGAACACAGACTCAGCTTCCTGAGAAAACTGGACATGGGATTCTAAGTATACACAGAACGAACTGTCTCAGGGCCCAAAGAGAACAAATGAAGATGATTTAAAAAGAGGCAAAATGTTTTTGGGTACAGCCAGGCACTGAATGGTCACTTCCTTGAACTCAATAGCAGATAAAAATTATCCAGAGGACCAAGTTTGGGGTAGAACAGGACACAGACATACAGAATTCCAAAGGAACAGCTGTGAAATTTATTGCTCTTATTTCTGAAATGACCATGGGGCTCTGGGGGCTGAGTCAGCAAAGCAGGGCCTGTACAGGGAAGGCAGTTGCCAAGCAAAAGTCATGGAATCCACTGAGTGGGTTGTTTCCAGAAAAGAGACAGGAGAACCCCACAGTCTGTCTATCTGAAATGGGTACAAAGCAATAAGATGAAAGAAAATGTGCATTAAAATGTAACCTTCCTCTCTATATTGCATATACTAATGATCACTGTCATTCTATTGCCTACGTGCTGAAAAATCACTGCCACTAAAATTATTAGTAGATTTTAGGGGAAAAAAAGGTAACAGATATGCTTAGTTATAGGAACGAGTTTATTTGGGATTTTAAGAAAATAAATTTTTGAAACTTTAAATTACTTGTAGTTGACATGTAGTACCTAAACACTTGTTTGCACTGAATTTATTCTGTACATTTTAAGTTTAGAATAAAGAAAATAGATCAACAGTACATTATGAAGGGATCCAAATTTGGAGAGGCTAGAGCCTTCAGTAACTTTTAGATAAGTCCCAAATATTTTGAAATAGTATTAATTCTCGCTATACAATGAGAATATTCCAATCATATGAATGTAAAACATTTTATTATTGAAAATAATCAGAAAATCCAAACATTGCCATCATTCTACTAAATTAATAACTGACTTTGTTTTGAATTTTCACTATTTCAATCTTCTACCAAAGAATGCAAAAGGACTAGCAGAGGAAAAAAAATCCACTTGAGAATATATAAGGACGTGCTTGTGACATGCACATACCCCTAGAATGCAAGGCCCAGTTGGGCTGCAATTGGGAAGGGAATCTTAAACGGAAAATGAGCCTCATTCCTGTCACACTCAAGTGTTTAATGCAAACAAGATTTTGCCACCAGAAGGTTTCAATGCAAAGGATAATACGTATCACGATGCATTGTGATTAAAGGACTCAGATTTCAGAAAGAAATGAATTTTTGTTCCATGTGTTCACTTGGCAAACCCATTTCTGAAAAGTCTCACTGTAAGCCACGATGTCAAAGATCACTGGTTAGTGTCCCTTTGATGGGCTGTTATTGTGACAGATCGAGCTGCATGCACAACATATAAAATATGTGTTAATTAGTGTCTGATGTTAGGTATGGCTCATGTTCCTGATCTAAGTGTTTTTCCAAGCTCACTCAAATGAAAATAAACTTATAAAAGAAGATAAATCAAATGTGAAATTGGAATGCAGCCATTCAGAGGGCTTGCCAAGAGTCTTTATAAAAATCAGAATCTGCTGCACTTAAAATATAATGTGGAATTATTCACATAATGGAGCACATTTAGGTAACTTATTCTGGACCTGGTACAAAGGGTATCTGATTTAAAAGCATCATACACATAGGGGCCGTTAGAAGGCTGTATGGACTGCTAAAGGTTTACAATAAATGAGCTCTGTTGCTCCCCCTGTTAAAAAAAAATCCCAGGCACAAGTCTAATTCATAAAGTGGGAAACTGGCAAAGCAGGAGAAAGTTCATACTGAAGCACTAGGGATAACAGGTGTTTCCCCAAAGAAAATGTGAGTGACACCCTCCTTTCATAACAGAAGCAAAGCATGCCTAAACAGGCAAAATGATGACTTAGGCAACAGCCTGACAGTTCACTAATTCATCTTAATTTCCACAAAAGAACAAGTGCATGTCCTTTGTCAGCTGGCATTGGGACCCAGAGCCTATTCATTCCGGTCTTTTCTAAGTCTCTTCAGGTACAACTACAGAAATAAAGTAAACCCCCTCTGAAACGTGAGTTTCAACACAATGTCATGAAGAAGCACAAAACAGCTGATAACTTCCTGTAGTTTTACACCTTGCTATAGTTACATCTGGTGAAACTATATGTCAGCTCCTTATCATTCCCAATTAATCTAACTATGGGAGGCCGTATGGCATGGTAGATCGAATGCTAGGCTTGTGTAGTGGCAACCACACTGGTACACCCGGGATGGCTGCCAGCAGCAGATATTCTTAGATCTGCTTTTGCAGGAACGATAGCTGTTTGAGGGGTCAACAATCTTTTTAAATTACATTCACTGGTTCAGGGGAAAAGTCAGCACCCTGAACTTCAGAGAAAATATAAACAGAGAAATAAAGACCAACAAACAGGGCTCTGGCTGCCTGAATCAAAGCAATATTGCTATATACTTTACATACATCACTGGATGGGGAGGGCCTTTACATCTGAGCAGTGTGGGAGCTCTGAACATAGGCCCACTCAGAATCTTGACCAAGGAATCACAAAATCCTTCTCATAAGGGAGTCCCCAAATACCAACTCAGAGAATATATATACTTCTCAGAGCCAGAAGGCATCACAACCCTCCTGACTCTGTGCTTAATTAGAAATTAGCAAAAGGTGTGAAAGCCTTCCTACAAGCAAGCATCCCCTAAGTAAGCTTCCCTTAATGGGCTGGGTAGGGAAGATCTCATCCCATTACCATTACAGCTTGGAGTCCAGTAGAGCTGGGTTTGAATCCTCTTAGAACAAAGATAATAATAGCATTCAAATTATGGGGTTATTACTGAGATAATGTATGTAAAGTATTTTGCAAAACTTAAAGCACTATAGAAACACCAGTTATGGTGACTATCATGCTTATAATTCATAGCCTTCCATCCCAACACAGTCAGGCTTTTAAGAACATGACTGCTTTATCATTCTAAGAGGTGACTTCATGGTTTGGGGCTCTTTGAATAAGCTTTTCTTAGGACAAATTGACCTTCAACTAAAACATACAAGACAGGTTCATTACTATCATTTCTGAAGATTTTTTTGTTATCTAGTGCATGGAAAAAAAAATCTAGGCAACAACATGCCTGATAACTAAGGAAGTCAGATTCTGTTACTGCCTTACAGATTATGGGTTAACCCTAAATTTGTGAAAGAGAAGAAAGAGAAACGACAATGGCCTGTAACTGCTCGGCCAACATTTCTAAAAATAATTCTGGCCCTTGGTAACCCATACTTAAACTTCCTCAATAACTTCTCCATCCTTGCTGTTGCTGGAAGACGTCTGTGAAAGTGGTTAGGCTTTAACCAGCAAAAACAAAAGCCCTCCCACACACACACCAGGGCCTGAGCCAAGTGGCAGTTTGTCGTACTGCTTGGGATGCTACTGCCAGAATGGTGGAGACAGTCTGGGAATGTCCATCCGAATAGGCCTAACCAGCTCCCTGGAAGAGCATGATTGGGTAGCAAATTATATATCAATCACTCAGCATTTATGAAGTGTCTATGATGTGACAAGTGGCAAGTGATAGAAGCCCTGTGTTATTCCAACAAGTCTGGGAGGACACACCTCTACGTTATTAACTTGATTTGTTTCAGTGACAATAAGGAAGAATTAGTAAACAGCAAATCAGGTTTAGTTATCGTGAGCTGTAAAGTTACTGAGTGTAGGAAACCTCTGGTTGTGTAATTCTTCTTTTTTGGGGGGGGGGTTAGCAATGGGACCCCACAACAGTGCTGGCTGATTTGAGGAATGCTGTTTAGATGTGGTACCATCTGGACACAAAGCTAGGAGATACATCCAATGTTCCTTATGCTTCACTCCTCGTTCTGGCCCCCTGTGTTACATCAGTAAAAATTCTGGTGGTCTGAAAATCTGAAAATGGAAGACCAGAGAGTTTCCTCTCACCTTCTGATAATTTCTTTGTGTTTACAAGTATAAATGCTTGTGGACTGATTGATTACATGTCAACTCTGCCTTGTCAATGAAGTTCACGTCATGGGCTAGAATGCTGCTGATAAAGGGCCTTTCCACTCCCCCCACCAGGCCAATTAATAACAGCCTTCCAGGGACTGCCCTTTGAAAACACGAACTGAATCTTAACAGTCTTGAGCAACTGACAAATATTACGAAGTATTTGTCTCTAATTTAGTGACAGCAAGACAGGAGGTGTTCATGATTCCAATAAAATTTAAACTCCTTGAGGGCAGGGAACTTTTCCCATTATTTTTGTCTTCATATGCTCCCTCCCTAGCATGATGCCTTGTCCTTAACAGAAGCTTAACTAATCTTTGTTGAATGAATGACTGGGTTAGGCAGGGAATTCTGGGAAGGGTTTCTGAGAACTCAAGAGTGGCTCCATAGGTGCTTTTATTGACCAGCTGGCAAGTTCTATCTTTGTAGGAATGCAATGTTAGAGAATAAGAAGGGGGGGAAAGGTTTAGGTTGGATTTAGGACTATGAAACTTGACAGTTTCTCTTTAACTAATCATCTACTGACAGGAAAATGTGAAATGCTTTTTAACTGATAGAGAAAGAAAGATTCCAAGGATCCACTGCTGTGCTATTGTGCCCTGGAGACTGCCATCCTTGTTACCTTGGCTTCAGTGGCAGTCCAAAGAATCACATAAAGGTAGTAATTAATTATAATTTGTTACAATTTAAGGAGCACAAAAGAAATGCTGAAAACTGGTTTAGGAAAGTGTTGTTAGCTGTAATGCTATTAGCCACTAATTCTCCTGTAACCTTCAGACAGTAATAGGTAAAGTGTCAGAGACTGTGACAGTCCTTTAATAGCTGGCACAATTTACAATGCATAAGAATCGACGAGGCATTTTTTAAACCTATTCGGGAAGTGTCAACAATGATTATTGCTGATATATGCCAATTTCGGGGCAGCTGGTTTCTTTCAAATGGGTTCTAGGTTGCTGGTTATACGTTCAAAAGAACTTTCTTAATGTGACCCTAGGGTTTTATTATGGCTTTTATTTTACCTAATAAAATCGGATATTATTTTGAGAAAAGCCACAGTAGAGGGTGAGGAGAAAGCTTGTTTGTCTAAACCCCTGAGAACATGGCTTTTTTTTTTAAAGCGGCAGGTCAAATCTCCCAGAAATCAAGTGAGTCCAGTTATGTTTTCTTTTTTACTTGCCTGGCTCCCCTGCTGAGCTGCTAGCTGGCTGGCAGCACGCTAAGACTGTCATTTGTAAAAAGAAGTCCGCTCAGCTATAATTACTAATTTGATGTCACATTGGAATGGCAGCGCAACTGTGAAAAGATCGACCACCGGGGAGCAACGCATTTCCCTGTCTCATTTAGAGGGGGCTGAACTGCTGGAGCCATGAATGGAAGATGCCCTTCCATTAAAAAGAAAAGAATTAAAAGAATAAAACAAGTCAAAGCAGCTGTCAGAATTTGACAACTGTTAAAAAAAAAACACCCTACACTTGCCTTTAAAAAAAAATTTTAATACAAGACATCTGTACATGCAGGTTCTGATACTTGTTGCCATGAAAGTGATCCCTGCATTGTTGAAATATCACTTCTTTATTTTCATCAGCTTCCCTTTTATTATTATGCTAATGCAAATCACACTAATGATGTGTCAAGTGGAAATGGCTGGGATGGGGCTTGTCTGCACCAGTATCACCAAATATTTGAAATGACAGTTTCAGAACTTGTCATCAACAAGTTAAAAGTACTGGGTCATGAAACAGTTGTAATGATTGGAAAGAAATGAGAACCAAGAAGGAGAAGAATTCCAAGGATTAATTAAGTCGCTTGCCATGGAGGCTTATCATGAAAAATTCATGACAATAAATTCGATTGAGTATACGGTGGGACAGTAATTAAAACATAGCCTGGAAAACTGAGTGTGGTTTTCTTGAGTAGAGCTTTATTTTGTTTGTAAGCAGCCCCAAAGCAAAAGGGGAAAATATGATTCAAATAAACAAATCCTAGGCAGCAATGTACATTTTGGTGAGTTTTCTATGTTATTTATGGGGACAGAGAGCATGATGATGCTTCAGGGGTCAACAATATTGACCAGGAGAGAAGGACAGAATAGGGATGGTGTCTCATTAATCTTCGTGTCTCCTTAAACATAACACTTAACACAAAGTAGGTGCTTCATAAATGCACTTGAATGGATGGCTGCTAGATTAACCTGACAGTCAGCATACAGAGAGAAAGGAAAAGACATAGCTTTCAAATGTAATTTAAAATATAAAGGTTCACATCTTCTCAATATCACTGTTAATCATTTAGTATCAAGAATGGTTTAGCCACTACTTTTAAGTGTTTTGGTCTTACTTGCATTATCAAAGATATGTTTATTTCAAGATTGCAAGTAAATGACTACAGGATTAAAACAATATGGCCTTACTACCAAAGCATGCATTGCTATAATCTTATCAAAGATTCCAAATTTAGAATTTCTGCGTGTACAAAGTAACATCCATATTAATATATAAAAATTTTCAATTAGAAAAAAACAGAATTTAGTTTTTTCCTCTCTTACCTATGAATCAGTTGTTTTGCCTGCATAGTACCAAAATGCTGGTTTACCGTTTAAAAAAACCGCCAAACTTAGAGACTGTTTTTCTAAAACAAGTTGAAATAGATTAATCTTTTTACTCTGGGTGATTTTTTGTGGGGAGGGGGTTGTTCATTATTCTCACAAAGTCACTGGTGTTTTTGGTACAAAATGTTTTTTATTCATTTTCAAATCTGTAATATTTATTACTTTCTGATCAATCATTTCACTATTATGACTACTTTTAAAAAGTTCTATCAATGTATTTCCCATTATTTGTAACTAAATGTTAAAGAGGAAAAAATAAAATTAAAATAACAATAAAGTTACTTTAAAGTAAAGTTCCAGCCTTGTCATTACTAACTCTGTGACCCTGGACATATCACTTAACCCAGCGGTTCGCAACCTGTGGGTTATGTTCAATTTGTAACAATGAAAATACAACCTGCATATTATAAAATTACAGTTATGAAGTAGCAACGAAAATAATTTTATGGTTGGGGGTCACCACAACATGAGGAACTGGATTAAAGGGCTATGGCATGAGGAAGTTTGAGAACCACTGATTAACCTTTCTCAGCTTTGGTTTCCTAGCATGTACCTCATGGAGTTCTTGTGAGGATCAAATGAGTTCATCTATGTAAACTGCTTTTGAAAACTTTAAATTGCTATGTCAATGTCACTACTACTACTACTACTGCTGTTGCTGCTTCTACTACTGTTATAGCAACTGTCAATATTATATGCCACTTGTATGAACCTAGACAAGTCATTTAATCTCTACCTGCCTCAGTTTCCCCTTGTGTTAAATGGGGATAATAACAGCACCTAAATGAGACTGTATTTGGAAAGCACTTGGCAAATTTGAAAATGATACACCGTGTAATTTTTATCTACATGAGCAATGTTGCAATAAATGTATTTTCAATAATGCCAGTATGATCCAAAAATTCAAAAACAATAGCTTTTAGACACTGGACAAAATATTATTGAAACCTTCAGACCTCTTTTCCTTGTCTGTAAAATGTGAGGCTTATCTGTTTAAAACACACACACACACACACACAATAACTAGCAGATGTTCTTTGAGGTTCTCTAAGATTAAGATTTCGTTCAAAAAACTGTCAGTGCCAGGGAGGTTTCAGGTACGGTTTTAGAGGCTGTGGGAGACACAAAGTAAGTAGAATCAACCTGGTACCTGCTTTCATGGAGCCTGCAGACTAGTTACAAGGAGAGGTTAGTTTAGAAAGATAAATTAGTTCCACACTGAAAACAGCCAAATAAAGATGTCTTAGCTTAGCTGCCCTCACTTAGAGCATACAAGGATTCTAGCAAAGTGGGCTGTAAAGTAAACTGTTACAGAACTCCATAAAATCAGACATGCTCTCACAAGAGGATGCCAAAATGTTTGGTAAGGAGGATACTATCTATTATGGAGGCTTGTCCTAGGATATCCTCGCATATACAGTTCAGCTGGGATCATCTTGGGACAAGAGGCTAGAAAGAGACTTTGTTTTTTTGGTAGACCAAAGATGAGGAGTCCCAGCCCCAGTAGCATAACTCTCATCAGCCATTCTCCATTCGGCTGAGCCTTAGGAGAGGGTGTTCAGAATAGGGAGATCCCTTCAGTCCTTAAAAGAACACTGAGAAACAGCAGTCCAGCCAAAAGACAGAAGGATAATCTCAAGGCCACATATCTTCTCACATCTGTACTTTGTAATCTTAATGCCTCCTATGGTTAACAGTGGTGATTTCAAAGCCTAAAAGGCAGTCCCTTTGATAAATATCACCGCCCCCTATAAAACTCAGAATATTCTGTTTTTAACATAAAAACAAAACTGAGGCACCAAGATGGTAGTACTGGAGCTAATTCCTACAAGTCTACAATTAATTTTCTTGGGAAAATCTTAGAAATTATACTTTACTCTCTATGGGAACCAATGAGAGAGGGGAATCCCCCAGTGACTTTATGCACTAATGCATGAATTCTACAGATTGACAAATTTTTTTTAAGTTTACAATATTAGTACCAGAGAGAGAGCTGTCGTCTTCATAATTTCACATGTGAATGGCGCTGCATGTGAATACTTGCTGTATTTGTATTCTGGATCAGTCTTCTGATTTTATTGGCAAAGAGAACTCTGCACCTTTTAATGCTAAGCAGGAGAAGTTAAGTGATTTGCCAGGGGTCCCACAGTAAGTAGAGGCAAGATTGGAACCTTCTTCACTCTAACGCTAGTTTTCTAATCCCACTATTCAATGCTCCACCTGTTCCCCTCTCCCACCCAAAGCACACATATGGCATTAGGACGTACAAAACCTCTTGACCTACAAAGTGGTAACTGTATCTATGAACATCCTGCTTTAGATGAAAATTTTAAACTCTGCTGAAAGACAAGTGTTTGCTCCTTTCTCTCTTCCCCTACCTTATGTTATTCATTTGGTTTCAGCTTTCATATTAATTACCAAGTTAACTCTCTTTCCTCAGCATCTGTTCTCCCTCTCAAAGCAAAGGAGCACCATTCCCTGTGGTCTAGGAGACCATTCCTCTGTTAACAGAATCTAAGAAATCAAAACAAATGGGTCAGAGACAAGAGATGGCAGTTCCAGCTGTGGTCATGAGGGGTTGATAAATTGTAGAAAAAGAGGGGAAATGATGCAGACAATCCAGTGTCATGATGGACCCAATTCTTCTTCAGGAGCTGCTAGTGAGGTTGGCAAGCTGAAAAGTGTTCATGCATCTTAACTGCCCACGGTTCCTCCTGGGAGAAAGGGAGAGGGGGAGGGGGAAAAACCCCACCACCCTTCTAGATTTCTTATAGATTTAAAATCAAAATCTTGAGTCAGCTGGGGCCTGTAAGCAACATTTGCTCAGAGGAATATGGGAGCCTGTGGTCAATCAAGTTTGTCTTGGGCACGTCAGGGCCGTCAACATGATTTATGCAGGAAGATTCAGGGGGCAAATACATAGTGGCAAAGGTATTCACTGAAGTAAAATACAAAAGAAGGGTCCCTACTGGAAAGTCACAGGAATGCTGAATTTAGACTCTTAAGACCATGGATGACTGATATTATTCAAAAGGGATTTATTAAAGGAAAACACAACTTTATGCCCAGCATTTGTATGAAATATTGAAAAGGTGGTGCTGCAGCGTATCCCAGAATGAAAATGGCAGAAAGCAATTAAATGGCTCAGTGGAGAGAGCCCCAGACCTGAAGTCAGGAAAACCCGAGTTCAAATCCAGCCTCAGACACTTCCTAGCTGTGTGACCCTGGCTAAGTCACTTAATCCCCATTTCCCTCAGTTTCCTTATTTGTAAAACAAGAATAATAACAACCACCCCCCTTCCAGGGATAGTGTAAGGATTAAATGAGATAACTGTAAAGCTCTTAGCACAGTGCTTGGCATACAATGACTGGCATATAAATGTCAGTGGTTATTAATGTGAGGTCACCTAAAGTCAGATGCCCCAGGAAAAACAAACAAAAGATGTCGGTATCCCTCCAATTTTTTGAATAAACAAAAAGGCATTTATTTTAACGTTACAGAATTAGAGAAGATGAGAGTTGGAAGAGTGTTATAGAATATCTGGTCCAATTCCTTTATGTTACAGAAGAGAGAAGTGAAACCCAGAGAGGAGGGACTTGCCTAAGGTCATGCCGCTAGGTGACAGTGGGGTTAAGGCTGGACCTCTGGGCATCTGACTCTTCATCGCATTGAAGTTCCTGAGTCTAGTGAGGAGGGTCTATGCTTTCATCAGCACTTTGTAGGTTAGATATGAAATCCTGCTTTTCTAATACCTTACAAGTTAACACCAGTCTAATTACTCAGTCATGCAGTGATACAATGGGATGCTAGCTCAGTTCCATAATATGGTTATTACTACTGACAGTTGAAGGGGAAAAAGAAAAAGTATGATGAAGGAAGAAAAAGAGAAGAAAGAAGAGAAAGGGAGAGGGGAAAAAAAGAAAAAGGAAGGGAGGGAAAGGAGAAAGGGAAGAAGAATGGGGGGCAAAGAAAAAAGAAAAGAAGGAAAGTAGGAAGGAAAGAGATAAAGAGAAAGAGAAGGAAAAGAAGAAGGAAAAAAGAAAGAAGGTAAAGGCTAAGGGAATTGAAGGAAACTGGCCAGATGACGACAACGAACTATTTCACCCAATTTTAGACACACTACCAGGTAGAAACTGGAGGAAAAAAAACCATAACATTACAGTACCTTTTCTTTGTCACTAGCTTCTCTAGCCACAGTAGACCCCTGAAAAAGAAAGACTATATGAAAATATGTACAATGGGAAACAACGTCCACATTTTAAAACAGGATATTATTCCCTGACATCATTATAGTAGAAGAGAAATTTTTCCATGGGTCACGCAAGGTGAAGAGGTAATCTAGGGGGAGACCTCACCCACCACTGAGAACTGAAATCTGTTTTGAAAGGAAGTTGCTGGATGAAAGACAGTTCATTGTTAAAAGGTTCTTGTCCATACTAACTCCTCTCTGAACTCACATCTGATCTTGGACCAGAGGAAAGCCTGAGCTGATGTGCAAGGGTTTTCCGGTTCCTCTTGCCTCTTCTTATGCTTTGGACATGTCTGTTTGGTAGGGGGGCCACATGGTATGGTGAAGAGAAGAATGAATTGGGAGTTGGGAGACTGGACTTTGAGTCTCCAATACGCCACCATCTGTGTGGATTTGAATCAATGTCTAGATTCTCTAAAGACCTTGGATGCCATGTATCAGAGGCCCCCAAATCCAGAAGGATTTCTTCTTCAAACTCCTCATTCTACAGGTGAGGAAGCTGCAGCAGTTAAGGGACTTGGCCCAGGCTGCACAGATAGTAACAGTAGAGGACTCCAGAGAAAGCAGAGTCTGCTCTTTTGTTCTACTGTGTATAATATTCCCCAGGTACAGCAGGTGGTTCTGAGGGATTCTGAAATACTGCTTTGAGTACTCCACCATGAGGGGCAGCTGGGTGGCACCGTAGTGCACAGAGCACTGGGCCTAGAGTCAGGACGACTCATCTTCCCGAGTTCAAATCTGGCCTCAGGCACTTAGACCCAAACAGGGTCACAAAGAGTAGAATAATCCTGAACAATACTTTGCCATGAAGTTTTCCCCCAGAATTCCAGGAGCCGTATATGGACCAATTTTCAGAAAGGCCTGGCATTTGTGGTTGCACGCTCACATCTGCCAGCTCTTCTTCCTTGTTTCCTTTCATAAAAGTAGCGCAACCCCTCACTCATTTTTGTTGCAACTGGCATCGATTATGTTTTTGTTTCTAAGCAGCTATATGGAATTAGAAACTCCAGGCTGGAGAAAACTGGCGCGTGCTCAGAAGGGCTTCCCTCACCCACAATAGCTACCCCCTCTTCCAAAGGGACTGCAGGCCATGAAAATGAAATCATGCAGCCAGGAGGAGGGTGAACCACTGGGATGTTTCCTGATGAACTAAGGCTGGGCTTGAGATTATCTAGGAGGACTGGAAGAAAGAATCTGGGGTCATGATAAAGAAAAGGCAGTTAAACAGAGCAGCAGACAGACTGCTGGACCTGGAAACGGGAAAACTTGAGTTTAAATCTAATTTAGCCTCTTAGACTTAGTTTCCTCATCTGTAAAATGGGGGTAATAATACCACCCACCCACGTCCCAGGTAGTTGTAAAGGTCAAATGAAATTACATATGAAAAGTGTCTTGTAAACCTTAACGTACTATGTAAATGCTAATTATGATGATGATATCATTTCATCTGCTATATATCCCAGGACGGCTAAGAGGATATCCAGTGTACTGGGGAAGAAAGTTGATTTCTAAAGTCGTTGCCACGTAAAACTTCGTTATTGTTTGAGAAGTTTTGTTCTGTTTGCAATACAAGAAATATCAAAGTGGGGCTCCAATTTTCCCCCCACTTTTAAAAACCTGATCTATGATTTCACCGGTATAGGTAATTCCACGAAGATCAGCAATCACACATTTTATAGAGAAACAAATTAAAAACCCACATTATGGACATTCACTCTTCCACTGGGAACATTAATAAGTTGAATGACTTGTCAAGTGACACAAAGCTTGTATATTTCAGAGACAGGACTCAGACTTGGTTCTTCCTGACTATGATGCCATCTCTCCATCCACTGATTCGTGATGACTTTTCAGACTAATTTTAATGTTCACATAAATATGAGCTACCATTTAAACAGTTGAGCCCATCTGATAAGAAAGTCTTGTGTTCTGTTTCAGATAAGGTAGCTAAGATCTGTCATAATTCACTGAAGAGTAGACTGGAGCCATGTGATTATGGAGCCACCAACTGTCAAGTCTCTAGCCCAGTGAGTCTCAGTTTCCTGGGACCACTGGTCATCTGAAAGAACCATGCAATGGTCCATAGGTCTGGTGTTTATGCAGGAAAGGAGAGGGAGGAGAGAGGGGAAACATAAAAGATTGTTTTGCAGCCAATGCAACTATTGTACTATCAGGCTGTCTTTCCACATATAGCCAAAAATCCAGATGCAATGGCATAGCACTTCTTTTCCCTTTAGGGATTTCTACACATGTCACGAATGTCTCCCTTTACACCCTAATTCCCAACAATTAATATTTCTAAGCTGAATGTTTTTCATGGGTGCTTTTAACAGCTGAACAAAGCTGGTAATATTAGGAACAGGGAAAAGTGTTTTATTACACTCTATATCCTGAGCTATCTAACCAAATGTTTTTGGTTAGATATACACAGTTTTGATTCTCACTGAAGCCTCATTTCCAAGAAGCAGCTAATCATGTGCCTGGAAGACAACTTGGCCAAGTTTTAACTTATGTATAATGAAAAATGATGAAAAGACACAAGTAAAATGAAAGGTTTCCATCATATGTCTGGGTCATGAAAATGGCGCAAGCTGTCAGAACTCTATCCCATTTAAGAAAACTTGGCCAGAACTAAATATTTCCACAAACTAAATAAACAACACAGTATTCTACCTACAAAAGGGGATGCTGGAATTGGGGGAATTGGGAATCTCAGTATTTTTTTTTTAATCCATAAATAGCAAGGGCCAGTGGAAATAGACACTAGCTTTCCATTTGTTGTTGTTCAGTTGGGGCTGACTCTTCATGATGCCATCTGGGGTCGTCTTGGCAAAGGTCTCGCAGTGGTTTGTCATTTCCTTCTCCAGCTCATTTTATAGGTGAGGAAACTGGGGGCACACAAGGTTAAGAGATCTGCCCAGGGTCACAAGCTAGTAGGTATCTGAGGCCAGATTTGCACTCAGGAAGATGAATCTTTCTTGATTCCAGGCCCAGTGCTCTATTCACTATGGCGCCACCTGGCTTTCCATCGTGCCTTCTAAAAACTAAGATATAATTAAATCCCTATTACCTGTCAGCCCCTAACCTTAGTGAAATACTCGTTTTTACAAATTTAGATGTGGCTTCATTTCCATCCATAAGCATCTACTTAATTTAGTATCTTTAGCAAGTATCTTTTCCCTACCCAGAGCTAGGGGTTGTAGCAGATAGATAAGACCCCTGGGTCTGGAGTTAAGAAGATGTGGATTCAAAGCCAGTGTTAGGCACTTAATAGTACTGTGGCTCTTCTTGATAAGTCCTTTAACATTTGTCTGCCTCAGTTTCCCCAACTGTGAAATGAAGATAACAATAGCCTGAGCCTCCCCAGGCTGTTGGGAGGGTAGAATGGAATAGTATTTGGAAAGCATTTAATACGGTGTCAGGCATGCACACAGGAGATGCTTAATAAATAAATGACTGCTGCTTCCCCTTCCAGTCACTGACTCATGCATGAATAACTTGTAGAAATGTCTTTGGATAGAGCCCACAAGGATTAGTTATTCTAGTTTTCCTGGATTTTTTGTTCTGCAATTAGGACTCTTCTGTCTCCAACCCAAATGCTAGATAGCTTCTTCACTCTCACATTAGCTCCAAATTATCCTGTATATGTCTTGTTTGTACATGGCTGGTGGAATGTCTTCTCCCTGACTGGACTGTCAGGTCCTTGAGAGCAAGGATGATGCTTTCACTTTCTTTATATCCCCCAATGCTGAGCACCATGCTTTGTATATAGCAGGTTTTTAATAAATGCTTGCTGACTTAAGTGTTCATTTTGACAGTTTGGACTGAGGAACATGAGAGGAAATGATGAAGAATATAACCCCTTTGAGAAGAGAGCAAAGACTGGTTTTGTCTTTGCATCCCCAGAGATTGGCACTGTGATTTATACATGTGTCTAATACATACATGCAGGTGCCTGATAAATGTTAAATTAAATTATAGTGGGGGATGACTACCCTTGAGTCCCAAGATGGTTCTCACCTTTAAATCATATTTCCTATAAACAGACAAACGGTGGCTGAACACATTTCTTGTAACGATCACGTATATTTCCACTCCATCAACATTAAGCCGGTACATGCCCAAAAACTGAGGAAGGAGGGTAACCCCATGGCATTCCACAATGTACTGTATTGGAGAGAAAGGGAGAGAGAGGAGAGAAATTATTCAAGCAGCAGATATTCCTGAAGATCAAAGGTACAACACCTTTTTATCTGATGTGTGTACACAGAAAAGGCTTCCTTAAGGCTTATTTACAGAAAATAGCTGTATTTGTATTACTGAAAACCAGGTCTAGGTTAAACTTGTGATATACACAACAAGCACATAATCTTTTCACCTGCATGGAAAAGTTTTATCTTAGTGGAAAATGTCCAAATTGCTTTGTAGAGTTACAAATCTTGCACAGAAGACAAGGTAACTACTCAAATACATAAATGATGGTGCCCTTTCCATAATTTTTTAAAAGCAATTCCCCTTTACTTGCTTTGTCCATGTGCCTACACTAAACTAGATACTAACTTTAATTGTATCTTACCAACCATGCCACTAAAATGACCTTTTTAAAAACTGAGCCAAGAGGCTTTCACTGACACCCAGTTCAATAACTGAAGTAGATGAACTGAAGGTCATTTTGCAGAGTCTATAACACTCGGCATTACAAAGACTTACTTCTGGTTCTAGCTTCTGAGCTAGAACTTGGCCAAACTGGAAAAAGTAGCTACCTCTTAAAAATACTATTGAATGGGCTGGCTCTGGATGGTAAAAAGCCAAAGACAGAATTTCTTTGAGGCAGAGGAGAGAGTGTAAGACCACTTCTTATTCTGTCATCTCTTCCTTCTCCTTGATCTAAAGTAGAGGAATGAGATCTCCAGCCTTCTACTTCATTTCATCCAGTCCTTAGAACAAATATTGAGAGATGATTCAAATTACGCAAACAATTGCTCCCCCCAACACCAATAACTAAAATGTTTTTTACTGATAGTGTCCTAAAAGACCACAAGACAGAGATTAGTACTATAAGAAATTAGATCATTTCTGCTGCAAAGTGAACTATTACATCCCCTGGAATAGAGAGATTTGTTGTTGTTGGGTTTTTTTCCCCCCCAACTGAAAGTGAGGAAAAGACTTCAAGAATAAAGCTACTTTAAACTTTATGAAGAGCAAATGCTGTCAGTGTTTAGTCACTTAAGAAATCTTTAAGCTTTATTCCTCTTTTCCGCTCTCCACCCATCCCCTAAAATAGAATGACTTTGATCTCTCTCTCCCACTTAGATCTTTAGCAAACACTGAAGCTTTGTCTCTGTTTATCCCTTAAGTAGCCATAATACAGAACTGGATTTTTAACAAATTTGTTATTTATTGAAACTTTCCTTAAAACCCTATTCTGATGCCTCACTGTATTGTGAAGTGAAGCTTGCATTCTTGAAGGGTATGTCAAGCTCTGGTGGATTCTACCAAGTGCTAAAGGTTTTGAGCAGGATTCTGGCAATGTAGCATACAAAGTCTGTCATCCAAGGATCAGCTCAGCAAATTCAGAGAGCATCACCAGAAAATTGGCCATGAGGTGATGTGTTTTTTAGGTCATAGGAACACACAAGGTACCTCAACTAAGCATGGATAATTTGAGTCAGTGTGGGCATAGGAAGTAATGACATAAAAAAGTCATATATCCTTGAAACAGTGGAGCAAGGTATATTTATTGAACCATCTAATGTATAAATTTATAAAGCAGACAAACAGGACTTTCTATTTCTCTCAAAAGAAAAAGGTAAATCAAATTGAATTTTGCTTGATGTGGGCTTTATTCTTTTTCTATTAGTTTCTCGCTTGAGGGAAAAAAAAGATTTCTGATCTCCACAATAAAGATATAAAGAAATTCACTGGCCATAGATACATATGGGAGCCCATTAAACTAACAAATGCAGACTCACCGCACACAAAACTGTTAAAATGCAATGGGTTAGCTATCTCACATTTGAACAAAACACTGAATTTCGAGTTAGGCAGCTCCAATCAGTGTGTCCTAAACAATGTGTTATTCATGCTAGAACCAAACTCCCTGATGCTACAAAAAGATTCTTTTTACTGAATTCCATGTTTAAGCACATTCTGTACTCCCACAGAGTGGACATTCGATGAAAATTAGCTATGGATGATGACAATGGAGAAAACCTCCAAAAACTGCATGAAAAACAAACAACCTGTTATTTTTTTCAGAGAACAGTAACATACACTAAATCCTCACTGATTATATGTTGCAGCTTAAAACAAAACAATATTAAACAAAAAACTGAGCTAAGCTGCATCATATGTAAGTCACCAAGGAAGTCATTACATGCTGTACCATGTCAAGTAGCTTCATGAAGCTGCTTAAGTAGTTCTGTTCAAATATGACTGCATTCTCGTAGATGTCATCACATGTGACTCAGGAAATGTTTTGCTGTGCTTTAAGCCCCAGGTGGGCACTTTCACACCACCCACCCACATACTCACACAATATCTTTAATACAAATTTCAAAATATATTCCACGGTTACCCATTCCTCCAAGCACCACTGTCAGGTAATGCCTACAACCTCCAGGTGCTTTAAATATGATGATTCTGGCCTCTTGAGGGAGAACAAATGGAAACCTACATGATTTATATGAAAAATACAGCTAAGATTTTTCTTCATGCTGGTCATAATAAATGCAGAGTAAGGAAGTAAAAAAGATGACACATATATCTGCCACTGGGGACAAAAAAAAAAAAGGAAAATTTACTACAGTGAAACAATTGTTGAATGATGATGCCTTTTTCTGTTAGAAAAATTGCTGTTAATGGTGTGCTGAAGTTAAGGTCAATTTAGGGAGTGATGAAAAGATTTAGTTTATTTTAAACATTCAGGAAGTTGAATTTTTAAGACATTTTCCTACTTTTTAAATGATGCTAGGATACCAGACAAATCTGGGTAAATTTTATACAAATCTACTAAAATTATTAATTTATGTTACTTATCTTTAAATTGATTTTTCCACAAGCACATAAAAATTATATTGTAAGGCATAAAAAGTTAAACTATTCAAAGTACTACTTTGGAATGAGGAAAGAGTTGGGCGGGAAATGGTGGTGGTGACTGTGGGGTTGGGGGAAAAAGAAAAGGTTGGGAGAAACATTGTGTCTCTAAAAGGGATTTAAAATTCATCCCAATTGGGCAATTAGCTCTAAATTTAATTTTGCTCTTAAACTCTAAAGTCCAAAAGTGTACTTGTGCTCATAAAATAGATTAATGGTGACCAACTTTTTCCTGTATTATTAAACAAGTCATTGCTTGGAGAGTATGCAGTTTTAGAATATAAACCAGGAAGCCAAATGAATATTAGGACACAGCAGGCCCCCATGCTGTCTCAGAAATATTCATCAGTATTTTCAACACATTTATTAAGTATCTGTTATGCAAAATCCTGCACTAGGTACTGAGGATACAAAGATAGAGTCCTTGACTTCAAGGAGATTACAGAAACATGTAAACAAATCACTGTAACACAAAGTAAAACACAGGCGCCAAAGAAAGACGGACCATGGTGGGTTCAAGAAGACAAAGAATTCCAGCCTCAGACATTTAACCACTTGCTAGCCACATGACCTTGGGAAGTCATTCAACCCCAATTGCCTTGCCTTCCTCCCTCCAAAAAGAAAAAAAAGAAAAAGAATTTCAGACTAGGGATATTTGCAGGGTTAGTATTTAAGCTAATAAGGATTTCAAGGAGGGCAAGGGACAGGTGGGAATTTCAAGTACAAAGAATGGGAGAAACCGAGTCATTAAGACAAAGAACCTAAGTCATGCTTATGAGCAATGAGAAGTCCAGTTTGACCACAGCACCATGTCTATGAAGGAGAGGAGTCATTAGGGATGGGTATGCTAACACAAAATTACCTGAGCTAGTTTAGGAAGGCAAGCAAGTCTTTCCTTTTGTCCTTCCTAAATATCATCCCTCCTCAAAGACCTAAAAACCCTTAATCCTATCATTCCTTCTTTGTCCATGCTTTCAAATAAATGCTGGCCATTATGGTTTCACTGCCAGGTCCCTGGAAAGAGTCAGGCACTCTTCCTGTTTCCATTTCTTTGGCATAATTCACCTCTCAGCTCCTTACAGTCTGGCTTTCTATTCTACAACTCTAAAGAAACTGCTCTCTCCAAATTTAACTGATCTGTTCCATGTCATTTTCTGACTCCCCATCCTTCCTTTTCAGCTCCTGTCGATCACCTTCTTCCTCCTAAATACTTTTTCTTCTCCCTTGGCTACTGTGACCTTGGTTCTCTGTTTTGTCTCTGGCCCGTCTAGAGTCCTCAGTTTCTTTGGCTGATTCATCATTCATCCCCTGATTCCCAACTGTATGTCCTTTTCTACTCTCCATACTTTCCTAAAGTGATCTCACCAATATCCGCATGTTCAGTTATTTTCAATACATACAGCTAAATGTCTGTCTCTCTCCCGCTCTTGTCTATACCCCACCTCTAGCTTTAATCCTTCTCTGGAACTCCTATTTCATTCATGTTATCATCTGCCTGCTGGATGTTTCCATGCAGTGACCCTGCTGACAAGTGCCACCTCCTACATGAAGCCCTTCATTATCCCCTCCAGGTGCTAGTTTCCTCTCTCTCGAATAAATTTGGATTTTTTTTCTAATCTACATATGCTGTCTTCCGAAAATAATGTAAGTTTCTCCAGGGAAGGGATTGTTTCATTTTTGCCACTGTATTTCCATTGCAAGATATAGAGTAGGTGTTTATGATCTCAACTTCAACATGTCCAAATGGAACTATCATCATTCCCACCATCTAAACTCATTCCTTCTTTTGAGGGAATCATTCATTTCTGTTTTTGTTTTCCTACTGCTGGACAAGTTAATATTTGTTTAATTGAATCAAATTTAGCTGTGGAGTCTAGAACCGAATGCAGTACTCAGATGCAGGATCTATGCAGTGCTAAATACGATGGGAATACCATTTGGTAACTCCTTGGCATGCAGAAGATCCACACCCACACCCCCTCCACACACACACTGTGTTTGCTTGGTAAATCTTAGTGCTACACACACACACACACACACACACACACACACACTCTTCCTCATGTGTATTTGCTTGGTAAATTTTGGTGCTACCTTGGGCTTACTTTGTTAGGCACTATTCTTCTTATAATTTTTGTAGCTACGTTTTAGAGTGCCAGGTCCCATCTGCACAGTTTCACCCTGCCCCCACTCCCAAACCTTTACTAAATTTCACTCTACTTGCTTTCTGTCAGTTCTCAAACCTGCCCAAATCTTTCTAAATCCTGATCCTGCATAGTCATACAGGTACGTGTCATTTCATGCAATCGATAAGGTCTTGAAAATGTTTAGGTCAATAGGTCTGCAATGCCCTTCTGTAATGTCAAGAACAACTTCCTAGTTTATTCACGGCAAAACTTCGAATTTTCCTGTGCTTGATTTTCTTAAGGCAAGTCACACTAATACCAAACTTGGGATTCCATCCAATTGTGTAGCTAAACATATTAAATCCTTTTTTGGTTTACATGGCTTGTAAGATCAAATGTCTACCTTCTTCCAAAGACTTAAACAGAAAAGTAATGGAGCCAAATTAAGGACCAACTCATGAATAAACGGTTTCTACATGTAACTGGATGAGGTTTAGAAAATGAGTCATAAAATCACACAGTCACAGAGTTGAGAACTGTAAGAAACTTCAGAGAGCATAAAGTTCAGAGGTTCTTAAACTTCTTGGGTCACAGGCCCTTCTGGAAGTCACTGTCTGAAGAAGCCTATGGATCCCTGTTCAGAATAATGTTTTTTAACTATATAAAATAAAATTGGATTTCAAAGTAAACCAAATATAATGAAATATAGTTATCAATGTTTTTTAAGTCACAGATCTCAGGCTAAGAAACCTGATCTATTAACCTTCCCATTTTTAAAGATGATAAAACTGATGGAAATCATTCCATACTAACTATAAAACTTCTGTCAGTACAGTCCATTATTTTAAAATACCCTAGGTAATTTTATTGTAAATTATTGAGATAGTCAAGCAAAAAAAAATTTTTTTGAAGTGGCTTCTATGCGCCAGGCACTGTGCTAAGTGCTCCAGATACAAAGAAAGGCAAAAGACAGTCCCCGTCCTCAAGGAACTTCCATTTAATGGGAGATCTAACACGAAAACAACTTTGTACCAACAAGCCATAAAAGGATAAGTAGGAGATGACCAAGAGAGGGAAGGCAGGTGAGACTGAGAAAGATTTCTTGTAGAAGATAGGATTTTAACAGAGACTTAAAGGGAAGATGAAGAGGAGAGCATTTTATTCCTAAGGGACATCTAATGAAAATGCCTATGGCATAATGGAAGAGGTGTTGCTAGTAATTCAGTAAGAAAGGTCTATGTTCAAATCTAGCTTCTGGCATTTACCAACTGCGTGACCCTGAGCAAGTTACTTAACCTCTATATGCCTAAAGACAGCTCTTTAGGTCTTCCCTATTAAGTCACAGAAGGTGAAGGGAGGAGGTTTCCACAGCAGGCTGATAAATCACAGATCCAGTCACACACAGTTGATGTAGCCTCTGAACATACCATCCTAAGGAACCTTCATCTTCTACTAGCTTAGATTTATTTCTGAATGGCAGTGCACAAAAGGACAATACTCATTCCTTAGTGTCACCTCTTGGATTTTGGTCTACAGGAATAGTGCGATTATTACGTCTGCTTTGGGCTAGTGTCTGCACTTGGCCACAGAGCAATTCTTTACAGTTGGTGGTGAGGACAGAACCATCACAAGCATTCCCCAGCTGCTTCTTTCCAAATGAATTTCATGATGGCAGGCGCTGGAAGCAATGCAGTGCTCTATTAACATCTCAGTTTAAAGACTTAACAGGTGCAGTGACAGAATGCAGTCTAGCAGACTCCTTTCTGGACCCCAGACAAGTCTGCTGGATCATGTTCATTGCTGCTTGGTGGTCCCACAGGAGCCTGGGAAGCAAATGGAGCAAATGCACAGGAAAGTTCATCGTCTAGACAAGAACAGGGCCCAGAACTCTAGGTCACAAATCAGCCATGATAAATCAGTCTCTTTGGAGAGCAAACATGGCATATGGACAATACACAACAGGTTTGTGGTTTCTTTGTTTTTTTAAATGAGGGAGAACCATTGAAAAACCACATTTTTCATATTATAGGACATTTCCACTCATAGTTCAGTGCTGGCTTGTGACATTTACTTTCCACTGGCTCAGTGAATGACCTATATTCGAATTTTTTCACTTGGTATGTGTGGTTCTGCTTTTCAGGTAGTCACTAATCAACAACAATGAACAATGTCTTCCATCACTAAAGCCTCTGAGCAGGCTCTGAGTAGGCACAGATTGAAAAAGTCATCTCCTACTACGTTTATTATACCTTTAGTCAAATAAATTGCCAATAATTCCTTGGTCTGTTTCCATAAATCACATTTCTCAGTAATATGTGATCTGTTTTTGCATCTTACTAGATGACCATACAGCAGCATGTGGGGAAGTGTTTAGATTTGGAGCCCGAAGTCCCAATTCTGTCAAATGCTCCTTTACCTTTCAGAGTCTCAGTTGCTTCATCTATAAAACAAGAAGGTTGGATGGCATGATTTCTATGATTCCTGCCAGCTCAACAATCCTAGGAGCCTTTCCTTTGATTCATTTGCCTCTGTTTTTCCTATTCTCCAGGATGAGCACCTTAATGTTTGTCTGTAGTAATTTATTTGGATCTATGAATTTCCAACAGCAATATTTTCTCCATTTATTTTATCCTTTTAAAAGCTCGTTGGTGATTTCATAATTATCTAGAAAGGCAGATTTTATTTCTTCAAGGGCCTCAAGGGGAATGGTTTCTCTGTTAGGACACCAAAGCAGCAACAAATTGATTGGGTGGAGGGTCAATGCCACAGTTTAATCAATAAACATTTTATTAAGTACCTACTATGTGCTAAATACAGTTGTTTAAAGTGGATAAACTGTAATGTTTTAAGACTTCAGCTTCCTTTTTCTCTTCAGCTCATGGTCACTCAAAAATGACCAACATTACAAATCCATAACTTGCTATTTTTTCTTAAGGCAAAATGAAATGTGAACTTTCAAAGACTCAAAGCTAAATGAATCTTTATATTAAGGCCAACTTTAAATGATACACCAAAATATAGAAATATCAATAGTTCTCTGTGATATTATAAATCTAGCTTTTAGCTAATACGCAATTATAGTTCTCATGCTTAATCTACTTATACCATTAGAAAATCATATCCAGTTAATACTTCCTATGTGTGCTTCATTTAATTTTTAAAAAGACTAAATCACCATCAGTGTTTAGAATGACTCATCGGCTCCATGTCTACACATCACCACCACTATCAGTTAAAAAGGGAAAACTTTTCATTTCTCTACTTGTTCAGCTCTTCTTTCTCTTCCCCTCCCCAGCTAGCAACCCACGGCAGATTTATTGATGCTCAATGAGATACTTTGGCATAATGGAGTCACAGAATACACATGGGTCTCTAGGACAGGGCCTAAAAGCACTCAACCTTTATCTCGAATATTTCTGAAGCTAATTAAGAGTTATTAGCATACTTAGAAAACTTTTGCTCAGCCTGATATTTATAGAACAATTTATTTTCTTTCTTCAGCTTAATGAAATCAGGCTTGAGATATACATCCCCTGTAATTATCAACAAGTGCTGGGCTCGGATAATCGTGGGATCATCAATCTAGAGGTGGGAGGGAGGGGTGTTAAAAGTCATCTAGTTCAACCCTTTTATTTTATGGATGAAGAAACTGAGGCCCAGGTAAGTTAAGGGATCTGCCCCAGGTGTCGGAGACTGCAGAGTGAAAAGGATGGCGCCAGAACTACCCGCTCCTCAAGCTCCCAAGTCAGAGATCTTTCTAAGTGTACCAGGCTGTCCTAACACGCTCACAATTCTTCAACAGAAACTACAGACTAAGCTAATTCTACAAGGCCAAATAAACATCATCTTTGTTTTAAAAAGGAGTTGATTTGATTTAAAATGAGATTTTTAACAAATGTAAATGGAATTTATTTTTCTACAATTAAAATGTAAAACAGTTCTAGTATCCTACAGTGTACACAGATTTTTTTCCTTTTTTTTTTTTCTTTTTGGAGGGCAGTTGGGGTTAAGTGATTTACCCAAGGTCACACGGCTAGTTTGTGTGTCAGGTGTCTGAGGCCGAATTTGAACTCAGGTCCTCCTGACTCCAGGGCCAGTGCTCTATTCACTGTGCCACCCAACCGCCCCACGGCGTACACAGATTCTTACTCATCTTACAAACAGTCTAAGGAAATACTTGTAATTAAACTGCATCTACCTTTACCTAGATGATGCTGCATCAGCCATGTAAATAGATTAGCAAAGAGCTGCACTGTCTTATAAGAGTGGCTGAGGTTCATGGGGTTTCACATTTTTTCTTTGGAGTTGGAAGGAGAGAGTCCACACCTATAATATCATCCATGGGGAATTCCCAGTGTGGAAACTTCCGCAACTAATGCACACTGGCCCTGTCCTATAACTAACAATATTAGAGAGTTGCCTAAGAGCACTGAATGGAAAGAAAGAAGCATTTATTAAGTGCCTGCTGTATACCAGGTACTGTGCTAAGAACTCGACAAATATCATTTCATTTGACCCTCATAATAACCCTGGGAGGTAGATGCTAATATCATCTTCCTTTTATAGCTGAGGAAACTGAAGCGGACAGAGGCTAAGTGACTTGCCCAGGGTCACACGGCTAGTAAGTGTCTGTGATCAGATCTGATCTTGGGTCTTCCTGACTCTGGGCCCCACATTCTAATCTATTAAAGGTTAAATGACTTGGTCACATGGAATCACACAGTTAGTATATGTCTGAGGTAGGACTTGAACCCAGATCTTACTAACTACAAGGCTTGTCCTCTGGGATCCCTCTCATGATTCTGTACAGGAAGAAAACAGTATAATAACTAGGTTATTCCCTCCCCTCCTGAGTCTGTAGCATGACCAAGAGTGAAGGCGCTTTACTGATTTGGTTTACAAAGCTCTTTTCCCCTCTGCAGAGCTCTCTGATGGTTCAGAGAAAAGGCTGTTGCGGAGCTCTTCAGAAGCCAGCTCCTCTCTGCACCAAGTGCTTCGGCAATCAGGGGGGCTGACGCTGATAGCTTGCCAAGGAGTCTACAGAAAGTTTTAAGTCTCACAATGGCATGCTAGCCTGGGGTCTAGATAATGGACCTTGGGTCTTCCCTGTCACCAGTGGAGTAAAGCAAGGCTGTGTGCTTGCTCCCATACTAAATTTTTTTGCATTATGTTTTCACCAATGTTGTCAGACCTCTTCAGTGAGGATAAAAATGGCACGGTCAGCTACTGAACTGACAGTATATTATTTAGCTTGAAAAGGCTGCAAGTCAAGACTAAAGTGGAGGGAGAGCTGATGCACGATATTTTGTTCACAGATGACTGTGCATTTAATGCACCCTCTGAGGCAGAGATGCAACAAAGTATGGATCAATTCTCTGCTGCTTGTGCTAATTTTGGCCTAACAGTTAAGACCAAGAAAATCATCCGTACATGGAACCATTGGTTACAGCAAAAGCAGAAATAGTGATTGATGTAGCTATGTTCACTTACCTTGGCAGTATACTTTCCAAGGATGGACACATAGATGATGAGGTTGATGCATACACTGACAGAGCTAGCTGAGTGTTTGGGAGGCTCCGAAAGAAAGTATGGGAGAGAAGAGGTAGTATTAGGTTGCCTACCAAACTGAAGGCATGGTTCAAGACCACACTTGGGGGCGGGGGGGAGGGTTGTGGGCTATTTGATGCCTCTGGTGCCTTAGATAAAGTACCAGACTGAGTCAGAAAGGCTTGAGTTCAAATTCTGTCTTTGCCTGGATCCTGCATGATAAGCTGCATGACCATGAACCTCAGTTTTTTCATATTTAAAATGGTGATGATAATACTTGAAATACCTAACTTCTAAGGTTGTTGCAAATATATATATATACTTTATAAACTTACACGTGCTACATATAAGTTATTATCATATATAAGCTTATATGTCAACACAATATTTTGTAATAATAATAAATAGCAAGAATAACAGCATAATGATGTTCTAGGATGTGCTGATAAAGACAATTATAGTGTTACACTGAGTTATGGAAGAATTCCATAGAAAATATATATTTAAGTGTGTAAGAGACAGGATTCTTTAGAGGGGTAAAATAAAATAAAAATAAAAATAACACTGGAAATAGTTAAGGAATTAATTTTAAAAAAAAACCATTCCCAGCTGTTCTTTCTACTACATAACATTCCAGCCTCTTCTGCCCTTTCTTGTCTTTGTAGAAAAATCCTGTGAAACTGGAATCCATTTTATGACAGTGATTCCTTTGTCCTTGGATGCTTGTAATTCAATTCCACAAACATCTCTTAGACACCAACTATATTGAAGGTATGGCGCACTAGACTGTGGGGATGTCAAGACCGAAACTAGACTGAATAGTTCCTGACCTTAAGAAGCTGGGGGGGGGGGGTGGAGGAGAGGGGGGGAACAGAGAGAGAGAGGGGGGAGGGGGAGAGAGAGAGAGAATGTGTGTGTGTGTGTAGTAGAAGTGGTGGAGATAGTGTGGCATGTGCATGTACAAAGAAAGGTAGAGAGCACTAATGAGCAGGTGTATGTATATAAGTGTTTGAGCACATATGTAGATAGGCCATGGCACTGGGGAAGGAACCAAGGTGTTCATCTAGCTGAACTTTAAAGAACTATATGGACTCTGAGAGGTGAAGATAGAAGGGAATGAATTCGAGGCATGTAAAATAGCTTGTGTAAATGCATGAAATCAGGAGATGAGACACCAAGTTCAGGAAACTGCCAGCTGTGGGACGGTGGATTCTGTGAAGGGAATTAACATAAAACAAGGCTAAAATGGAACTAAGCTGTAGAATACACATCAGCACTCAACTGAGGAATTCACATTTTATCCTAGAGAAAAAAAGCAACTAATGAGATGCCCAAGGAAGATGTTTCTTGGGAAGAAAATTTTGGCATTTGGAGGGTGGACTGGAGAAATTGAGACTGGGAGTGTGGAAAACAATAGGGAAACTGTTTGACATAGACTAGAAGAAAGGTGATATAGGGTCTTTACCAGGGTAAATGTAAAGCCTAATGTGCATTTCTGCTCAAAGATACTTTGCTTAAAGAAAGACATCATATATAACAAAATCTCCACAGTATTACTATGATGGGGAAATAAACAAACAGGCAAACCTAGAAACAAATAGGGTGCCTATCAGTTTGGGAAGGTGTATCAATAATGAGATATTCACAACACCCATGATGGTTATGAATATGTTGGTGTAGCTTTGGATCACAAAATATAGCAAACTCTCCACATGGAAGGCAGAACCAAGGTCTTTATTCAGAAACCATAACACTGA
>CM053597.1:48068120-48086766 GCA_028646575.1 Pseudocheirus occidentalis
CTCCTCTCAACTCCAGCTGTGGCTTCTCCTGACCACCCTGGGGCCAGGCTTCACTGGAAATAAGGAGCTAAGCCTTTGAGGTGCTAAGTGCCTTTAGTAGGTGCCAATAGAAAGGGGCATGGAAGATCTTCTGATTTCATTAACATTACAGAAGGGCTAACCACACTGTTGTGTTTGGAGGTATCAGAATGTCATTATGCCTCAAGAAACAATACATATGAGGAATCGAGAGAAACAGGAAGATTTGTGGGGGGTTATGGAGAACAAATGAAGCAAATCCAAAAAGCCAGTATAAACACTGACTATGAGGATGCAGATGGAAATATAACTAAAAGGTGGTTTGGAGTTGTGATTTCACCGGCTCAGAGAACAGATGACGCTAACACATTTCTCCTTTTGGGGGACATGGGCACAGATTATGACAAGGTAAGTCACACTTAGTTCCTTTGTTAGTTATGCTTAACTTCACCCCACTTCATCCCACCCCACCCCTTATTACAGGGAAGATTCAATAAGGTAGGGAAGCATATTCTACAATTACTTTGATGTAAAGGGATCAATTTTTAAAAATAAGATTAAAAAAAGAACAGATGACAGAGATATTATCATGACACAATCAATAAAACTTCACAAGCGATTAAGTATGTGGGTCATAGACTTATAAGATCATACATTTTGAAGTGGAAGGGGCCTTAGAGATAACTGAGTTTAACCCGATAATTTTATAGCTGAGAAAGCTGAGAGGTTAAGTGATCTTCTTAAGGTCAGTGGTAGAGTTGCCATGGGCAGCTAGTGAGTACAGAGCACCAGCTCTGGTGTGTCAGAGTTCAAATTTGGCCTCAGATACTTGCTAGCTGGGTGACTATGGGTAAGTCACTTAGCCCTGCTTGCTTCAGTTTCCTCATCTGTGAAATGAGCAGGAGAAGGAAATGGCAAACCACTCCCATAGCTTTGCCAAGAAAATCCCAAATGGGGTCATGGAGAGTCAGACACGACTAAAATGACACCATTACCACCAGAATTGTCAAGGATGACTGAGGTTGTATACCTGGATGACTGGAAGGGTGGTGATGACCTCAAAACAAACAGGGAAGTTTGAAGAAGGGACAAGTTTAGAGTGGAAGACAATGAGTTTTATTTTGGATATGTTGAATTTGGGATGCCAACGGAACATCCAGATGGAGACGTTCAATAGACATTTGGTGATGATGTACTAGAAGAGATTAGGACCATTACTTATCTATAGAGATGAGAAATCAATTTCCTGGTCGTTATAGTTTTGACATCCAATCAATTTGATCAATTTGTACTTTGTTTTTCATTTTTGATGTAACTGAAAAATGTTTGTTTTTTTTGTTGTTGTTGTTATTTCCCGAAACATAGCAGTCAGGGTCTTTTCTTCTTCACTGTATTTTGGAAGCCCAACAATTCTTAAATAGTCTTTCTTTGTTCATTCCTTCAGATCTGCTGCTTTTGTCTGCAATGCTTCCTAATCTTTTTTCCAGGTAAATGGTTTTCTGAGTTTGTTTTTCTACTTTTTCCTTTTCCTTCTGTGAAGGACCAACTTGAGCTGGATCCCTCCAGTGCCCAGAACTGGAGCCATTTATTGAATCCTAGAACTTAAGAGTTGGAAAGGTCCTCAAAGGTTATCTAATCTCAAATTCCTCATTTTACTAAAATAATAATAATTTTATTATTTAAATAATTATTTAAACAATAAATAATTATTTAAATTATTTTATTATATTATTTATATAAATATTATTTATTATTTTACATTATTATTTAAATAATAATTTTACTAAAAATAATAAAAATAATAGCTGATATTTACATAGGGCTTTGAAGTTTATAAAGTGCTTTATATACTTTATCATACTAGATTCTCAACAGCTCTGTAAGGCAGGTTCTACTGGTATGTTATCCCCATTTTACAGATGAAGAATCAAACCAAATGTGGCTAAATGCCTTGCTGATGATCCCAAAGCAAGTAGGTATTAGAGTATTGGAGTAAGAATGCAAACTCCAGGTCCCTTTGGGCTAGTCTTTACACTCCAGAAAGCTGGGATCACTCTAAATTCACAAAGCTTGTATAGCATTTGCTGAGTCAGAAGTGGAACACAGGTCTTCTGACTCCTAATCCTGTGTTCCTTCCATTTTTCCATGTTGTCTCACTCACCATACACCTCCTTTACCTTCTACCTGGCTCAGGCTCTGGGACGTATCTATCTCCCAGGGAGGGAAAGTGTGATGATGATACAAGGAACAAGTCTGCTTTGTTGCTGGTTTGGTTCTTGGGTTATACACCAGTTCTAGTCATTGGTGTCTTACCTTGTTTCTTGTGACCATACACCTGCCCTGTAACACAGTCCCAGTAACTAAGTTCCTGTCCTGTTTTCTGTGTCCAAGCCCTTGCCTTGGTTCCCTGCCTAGTCCCTGTAACTAGATTCTTACTACCTGCCGTCAGGCCTCCATCTGTTGCTTTCTACTGGTTCCCTCTCACTGAGTTATCCACCTGTCTTCTACTACCTGACCTCCCTGATACCAAATGCCTGTCTGACTTCCTCATGTTACTTGTTGCCTCAGGATGGGCCTGTTGAATATCTGAGACCACAACACTTCTGTAGATAGGTCCAGATACCCTTTTGGTCCTTTATAGGTAGACTTTAAAAAGCATTCAGCAATTGTGCTAATTGCCACTAGTAAGCAGAGTGTTCCAAAAGCCTTAGTGTAGCTGCAAGCTTTAATAGCTACTAGATAGTTTTTAAGTTGTTAAAGTTTCATACTACACTAAGACTTTTGGGATACCTCCTATATTGAAGACCTTTTTGACACAAGCACTTGATCCGTTGGCCACTCTTAAAAAGGGGACTGAAGGATGTGGCAACAGAATAAAGCCTTTCATTTTACACATCTCAATTTGTTACCTCACTATACTTCATGGGAGGACCTCTGTGGCAAAACTAAAACTCTTATTAAAAAATATTCTCTACTAAGGTAGATCAGCAACTTTTCTGAAACTTCGTCTTAGAAGGCTGCTTAGAGCATGGCCAGGCTGAATGACTTACCTAGAGTCATACAACCAGTGTATCACATACTTGAATCCAGGTCTTTCTGGTTCTCTATTCACTATGCCAGGCTGTCCCTACAAACTTTGACAAAGTACATGACAAAGGAAGCTGCCAAGGATCAGGCTTCAAAGAGTGGTCAATATGTTCCCTCAACCAAAAATTCTTGAGCAGAAGATCTTTAAAACACACACACGTGTATATATTTTCAGATCAGGAGTTCTTAGCCTGAGGGCTTGTGAACCTGATCCGTTAAAAATACTTTTGGGGTGGCTAGGTGGTACAGTGAATAGAGCACCAGCCCTGGAGTCAGGAGGATGTGAGTTCAAATCTGGCCTCAGACCCTTAATACTTATTAGCCGTGTGACCTTGGGCAAATCACTTAACCCCAATTGCTTTGCCTTCCCCCCTCCAAAAAGTGCAAAAAAAAAAAAAAACAACTATATTTAAATATAATTGATTTCCTTTGTAATTCCATGTATTTTCTTTTAGACATTTAAGAACGTTATTCTGAAATGGGGTTCATAGGCTTCAAAAGACTGCCAAATAGGTGCTTAACATAAAAGGGTTAAGAATCCGTGTTCTATAGAAGGAAGGAGACCACAGGGTATTTCAATAATCTTAGTGCAGTTTTAAACCTCAGTAGCTTAAAAATGTGTGTGCATACACACATACACATGTATACGTATACATACATATACATACATATTTGTTCTCATGAAGACAGACAGAATGACATACATTCTTCTATGATTCTGTGATATGTGATATTCTATGATAAGGATGATAATCACAACCCACCCACATCTTATTCTATGTGACTCTTTCCTCTTATAAATTCTTCATAGGGGGCAACCTAACATGTTGACAGCTTTCTTCTTGGCATTGTGTGAATTCCAAAGAAGCATATGGGCTGCCCATTAGCATCCTCCCAATTTTGATGTGCGGCCAGGCCAATTCTTTAATATATGAAGAAAAGACTTTTGATATACAGGTCTGAGACTTTTGGCCTCTCTCATGTCTGACTCCTGAACCATATTGTCCAATGTATTTTTCTTTGTCCTCTCTATGGCTGCCTTTGCATCAGCATCTCTAAGTGTCTGATTACACTCTTAAAGTGATTTAACTGAAAAAGGTGTTGCTGAATTCTTCATTGGATTTCTCCCTCCTCCTCAGCCTCTGAAACAGCTGCTGATATGGCAACTGCAATGGTCGTCTTTTTGTAAAGACTTAGAACAGAGAGGCACATTTTCAAAACTTTGGGCCCTAGGAGATGACTTCTTTGGCCATAGCAACCCATGACAGAGATAGTGATGGACCTGTGATTCCATAAGGAACTTTCCAATGAGGAAACTTCCTCTACCAATGGAGGGTGATACCTCTTCAGCTTGTGTTTTTAGGAAGCTGTGTTGAGTACCAGATGGTAAAGTTACTTGCTCATGGGTCACACGGCTAGTAGGTGTCATAGGTAGTACTTGAACCCAGGTCTTGTTGACTCTAAGATCCATTCTCAGGCCACTATGTCCCACTGCCTCTTGGGAAACCCATGAAACAAATGAGAACATAAAATGTTCCATGGTCCCATGTGGTCTTTGGTGCTCCATAGTGATGGTGATGAAGTGGCTGAAAATGGATCAGAAGTTACCAAGAATTCAAGTTTGTAGTCTATCTATATATTTAACTCTAGACAGTCTAAGTGTGAGGTCTTTTTAAACAACTACCAGTGAATTGTCCCACTAGAAGAGAACCTGAACTACATTAATACTTATAACAGACTCAGAAGACAAAAGGAGAGTACGGTTAGATGGAAAGAAGCATTAGAGGTTCTCCTTAGGGAGCAAAACAAATGAGTGAGCATGAGTGAGAGCAGAAGTGATGCTCTGAGTGAGGGGAGCAGAACCAGGAGTACACTGTACGCAATAATAGCCACAGTGTTTGAGGACTGATTTTGATAGATTTAGCCCAATGAAAGGACCTAAAACAATTCCAAAGGACAAATGATGGAAAATGCCAGTCATATCCAGAGAAAGAACTACAGACTCGGTATGCAAAATGAGGCAGACTATTTTCTTTTTTGTCTTGTTTTATTTTTTTTCTTTCTCATGATTTTTCCCATTCATTATAATTCTTCTATGCAACTAATGACTAATGTGAAAATGTGTCTAATAGGAACGTATATGTAGAGCTCATATCAAATTGCAAGCTGTCTTGGGGAGAGAGAAAATTTAGAACTTATGGAAGTGATTGCTGAAAACTAAAAATAAATAATTTAATTTTAAAAATTATCTAGTTTCATCAGGCACCCAAAGGAAACAAGATGTCACATTTCATAAGACACAGTTATTGTGTGGTATAGTGTATCTGCTGACAGAGACTGGGCTTAGGGCCTGGAACTATGATTTCATTGGTACAGAGAATTTCTAGGGGGATAGTAGGTGGTACAGTGAATAGAGCACCAGCCCTGGAGTCAGGAGGACCCGGGTTCAAATCCGGCCTCAGACATTTAACACTTACTAGCCATGTGACCTTGGGCAAGTCACTTAACCCCAATTGCCCTGCCTTCTCCTCTCCAAAAACCAAAAAAAAAGGGGGGGGATGGGAAGGGGAGAATTTCTAGGTAAGGAAACTTCCAGTACCAATTCAGGGTTGGCACCTTTTCTAAAACTGAATAGTCCTAAAGTTGCCTAGATCAGTAACACTCCCTAGTACAGTCTGATACAGATTAAAAAGTAACTGGGACCCAGCAATGCAAAGTTGTAAGACAACTCCAAAGGAGTCATGATGGAAAAGACTATCCACATCCAGATAAAGAATTATGGAGTCTGAAGGCAGACTGAAGCAAATTACTTGCTCTCTTTTTCATTTTGTTTTGTTTCTTCTTCCTCGTTATTCATTCCATTGGTTATAATTCTTCTTTACAAGGTGACTAATGTTTAACGTGAAGGTATCTGTAGAACCTATATCAGATTGCATGCCATCTTGGGGGGAAAGAGGGAGGAGAGGCCCAGGGAGAAAATATAAAATGCAAAAACTTGTGGAAATGAATGTTGTAAATTAATAAGAAAGAAAGAAAATAAAAATAAGTTATAGAGAAATATTTTACAAACTAAATAAATACAATAAAACAGATAATACTGCATTTGAAAACTAAATCACTATGCACCCCCTGGGGTCTTTATGTACATATTAGTGTCCCCCACTTCTATTTAAATTTGACAAGCTAGGCTTAGAGTTCTAGAGGGTTACCTATGTTTTGCCCAGAGTTACGCTGTCCTTTGTGCTCAGAGGACCAAAATAACATTATTATATTGGGGGTCAACAGAGAGTGCATCTGATCTGACCAACATATGCTTGGAAGACTCTACCACAAGCTGGGCACAAGCAGTCATTATGAGCATTTGGAGAAGAGATGTCTCTAAACTGGTGCATCACATGTTTGCCCAAAGTGGCCAAAAGGTGTCAGAAGGGGAACTTGAACCTAAACCTTCCTGACTCCAAAGCTGGTTCTCTATCCCCTAAGCCAGACTGCTTCTTGAGACTTGATTTTATTGAACACAAGCAAAAATGCCACTAGGGAGAGAACTGCAGTTTATATGGCAATATGTGTTGCAGAAGATGAAGAGGAATTCTGTGAAGAACCTAGCAATGTATACAAAACCAAGTCAAAATATACAGTGCTACTTAGTAACTTCAATGCTAAGGTGGGCTACAGGGAAAGATGTAGAAATGAATACATCTACCAACATTTCTATTACAACTTTTCTTTCATCAGTAGCAAAAGTTGAACCCTAACAAGTCAGTCCTTGATGTACTATGTGAAAAGAAGTAAACTGAAGCTGAAGGAAGATAACACTGAGAAGAACACCTGGAGGAGAACAAGTACATACTGAGGAAAACCACACTGGGTCAACAAAATCTTGAAAGCCCTGAGAGATTGCTTTATATCAGGGGTAACCATTTTTTTTTCTATCATGATCTCATCTGGTAATCTTAGTGAAGCCTCAGGACCCCTCTTCAGTATAACGTTTTTCAAAGAATAAAGTAAAATAAATATGATAAAAAAAAAGAAAACAATTACACTGAAATCCAGTTATCAAAATTTTAAAAAGGCTAAAACTTAGATTCTAGGATAAGATCTCCCTTTTCATGAAAAAAAGAAAAATATAAAATATTTGAGATAGGGGAAAATACTCAAATAATAAGAAAGAAATCACAGGTGCTATTAATGCACAAAAAAAGCGACAAAGAGAATAAAAAAAACTACTTGTGCCTACTTCCTCATCTTATAAAACCTGAGAATGATCTATGTCAGTATTGAGGATGTTTTTGATGAAAATAAACAAGGAAACAAGCAAGTTTTGGGCAAACAATTTTTCACAGGAGATCATATTTTTACAGTAACATGGTTGCAATCTCACACCATACACCAAGATAAGATCAAAACGGATAAGTGATCTAGACATAATGAGTAATATCGCAAGCCAAGTTAAAAGAGCATGGAAAAGTGTTCCTGTCACATCTATGGATAAGGGAAGAGTTATGACCAAACAAAAGATAGAGGAGATTACATTAAGTAAAACATATAATTATGATTACATGAAATTTTAAAACTTTTGCACCAACTAATGCAGTCAAAAATAGGAGGAAAACAAGAAATTGGGGGAAAAATTTTTTTTGCAACAAGTTCCTCTGATAAAGATCTAATTTCTCAAATATGTAGAGAGCTGAGCCAAATTTATGAAAATAAGAGCCATTCCCCAGCTGATAAATGATCAAAGGATATGAACAGGCAATTTTCAGAAGAAGAAATCAAAGCCATCAACAGCCAGAGGAGAAAATGCTCTTGGTCAATACTAATTAGAGAAATGCTAATTCAAAAACTCTGAGATAATGTCACACTTGGCTAACATGACAGAAGAGGAAAACGACAAGAACAATTTCGAACCATTCCCGAGGGGAATATACTCTTATAATAATACTCTTCATACTCTTTGACCTGGCAATATCACTGCTAGGTCTGAATCCCAAAGAGATACAAGAAAATGGGAAAGGATGTATGCATACAAAAATATTTATAGCCATTCTCTTTGTGGTGGCAAAGAACTGGAAACAGAGGGGGAAGGACCAGAAGGGAGGAAGAGAATCTGGAAATCAAAACTTTTAAAAATGATTGTTAAAATATTTTTGCATCTAATTGGGAAATATTTAATGAAGTGAACAGAAATATTTTTTGAAAGAAATGTAGTACCTAAAATATTTTAAATAAAGTAATGTAAATGATGAAAGTGGCAGTGATCATAAGATCTCACTGTATTTACTGGGTTTTGCATTTATTTTTTTAGAGGCTCTGTAATCGAAGCCAGTTTTATCTTATTTTATTTCATTTTCTTTTTTTTGAGACTCACCCAGGCTGGAAGTACAATGGCCACTGCCAGTACTGATCCTACTACTGATCAGCATGGAAGCTTTGACCTGCTCTATTTTCAACCTGGGCAATTTAATATCTTTTTAGGCAGCCTGATAACCATCCAATCAGTGACTCACAAGATTACTGATGAATTTAGTTCCTTACTTACAGACACCTGACTGATTGGCTTAGTCTGCTGCAACTCAAAATTTACCAAGCACAGGGGATGGAGCAGCCTAAGCCTCTCCAGGAGCAGGGATTACAGGTATTCATTACTACATTAGGCCAAAAGTCAGCTGTAAAGGCTCTCCTTCAACAAGAAATCTGTCACACCAACTCTAAAAGTCTCAGGCTGGAAGGAGATGTCTACATTCAGAGAAAGATCTACCAAGAACAGTTTAAATGGAGACTGAAGCAATGCATGCTATCGTTCTTTTCCATGCTTGGTTTTGTTTCTTTTTTTTCCCATTGTTCACTCCACTGGTTACAACCCTTCTATACAACCAGACTAATGTCCACTGTGAAAGTATTTGCAGATCCTATACTTGATTGTATGCCTCCATGGGGGTTGGGGGGAGAGAATAAAAAGGGGGGAAAATTTGAAACTTAAGGGATTGTGGGACTGAAACTTGTAAACTAAAACTAAATAAATCAATAAAAAAAAGAAAGGATCAAATAAGATCCTTTGATAAATGTAATCATATATAACTTTTTTTCAATGACTGATTATTCACACTAAGTAAGGAATCAAACAAGGAGATATGTGCTTTCCAGAGGCATCCACCACTTTTCCTGAGAATGTCTCCTCTTAAGAGTCCTGGGTCCCATAACTGACAGTGTTAAAGACAGAGATCTCGAAGGAACTTGAGAAGCCATCTAGCACAACCCACTTGTTTTACAGAGAGAATGCTGACCCCCTATGTGAGTATTGCGGAATTATTTTTAAATGGAATATCTTAACAATGACTTGACTAAAGTCACACAGATAATAAGTATCAGAGGCAGGATCCTTTGATTGCATAAGCAGAGCTTTTCCCACTTTACCATTCTGGGCCTAACTCTTGTATAGGGTCTAAAAATGACAAAGGATTCCCTATTGATAGTAAGGTATTCCAAAACTCCCGTTTGGGAAGTATATTGTATTGATTACATCAAACCCCAGGATGGTTTGAAAGGGAGGGGCTGTCAAGTGAGATCCTTAATGAAATCTATAATCACTCAAAAGAGATCATCCTAACAATCCAAAGGGTATACAGATGAAAAGAGATTGTCTTGGCTATGACATAAAAAGAGGCTCCATACACAGGATGTCCCCTGCAGATGGACCATAAGTTGGGCCCAGAACTAAACAGCAGGAAGAGATCTATCAGAGACTTCAGAAGCCATCCTATGGGTCACTTAGATTCCTACTTCTTCCCGCCCAAGGTCAACCCAAATGCTCTCTAACCCCCTGAAGTGTCCCGTTATTAGCTTCTCTAAGTCTATTCGGCCTTCCTTCTCCCTTGTTCAAGTGTTGTGTCTCCTGTCCATTCTCCTGAGTCCTCAGATATCTCCCCTAGAAAATGAGAGAGTAATGGCCTCAAAGTTGCCTTGTACAGTAGAGAGGCCTTTTCCATCTTGGTTGAAGATAGAGGGAGGCTCCCACTGGGTCTGGTGTGTCCCAGGAAAACTCATGGAAACCCATGAAACAGTATTTGCCACAAGTGCTAAAACACAGAAAAAAAAATTGGATTGCATTTGGGAAATTGCAAAATATTTTTAATAAACTTGGGCTGTGACCTGTCACAGAAACTCATCTTTTCAAATAAATATTCTCCTGGTGATGCCATATGGCTGTGAATTCTGAAGTTTCATCATGAATGAGCAATCAAAGTTGTGTGTGAGACAAAGGGCAATGAAAAGATGACTGGCGAGTTCAAGCTGACTAATCAGCTCCCAGGAATGACTTACCCACCAGGAGAGATGTAGGAGGAAACATGATTGGAAAAAGAATGAGGATTAGTCATACGAGAGGATCTGGGAAAGCAGAGAGACAATCAGAATGCTGTACTGATAAGCATGAAATGTAAGACATCTAGGAAAAGGCTTCCAGATCTTTGGACACTCTGTGAAGGATTTCTGAAACAGACAATAGCCTCAAAGGATGAAAAGGCACAGATGGATTGCAATTGCTACAAGTGGAGGGAGTCTCCACATTAATGGATTCACTCGGGCATCTGTGAGAGGTGGCATGGCAAACTAGATGGAGAACTGGCCTGAGTCAGCAAGGACTAGGTTCGGGTCTCATTCTAGAAACAAATTTGTGACATGTACATTATTTCAAATCTCAGTGGCCCAGGTCAATTCTCTAGGACTTTAAAGTTACAGAATGGGGATGGATTCACATTGGTAGACTGAGTTTCCTTACAAGGAGTTCTTTATAACAAGGTCTAGATCCTTTCCCCTCTAACGTGTCTATGAGTACTCCAGGAGAATATAACTCTGGCAGAGTCTCTGGACTCTCTTGTTTTTGTGTTTGTATCACTGGAGTTCCTGCCCAAGAGTAGACACTTAATCAATGTCTATTGTGTTGTACCATGTTGTATTCTTATTAAAGGCACATCTTCAAAGACTGGTGTATTAACTCAACATTTTTTCAAAAGAAATCTCTACTTTCTAGATTCAAAGGATAGCTAAAACAATATTTACTTCCCAGACAAATGACTTAGGATGAAAAAAGATTTTTATGTTATTGAAGAGTCTTGTAAATTTGAAAACTCTGAAAGGAAGGGCACATTTAAGATTTAAACTTCATAAAGCATATGTGATAATTTTTAAAAATGGTTTCAAAACAGTCAACTCAATTGTGCACACTGTGATTTGCCCTAAAAAACATGCTTTCAGGTTCTTATTGACACTGTTTTTAGTGCCCCTTAATGAAGCTTGTGTTTACATGACACCAAAGCATCCAGGGAATTCATTCAATTAAGTAGAAAAAAAAATCGATCAATCAGAGGGAAAAAGTCACCAAAAAGGCTATGGGCAAAACTGAATGACTGACCCAAATTTTCCCTCTTCAACTACTGTTTTGACACTGTAGAGACAAAGCCTTCGTCACTAGAATTTACAGAAATTTCAAGAGGAAGTCTTTTTAGACCAAACACTTAGTTATTTCCTTCTAATCTAGAGATGTCATGGACCAGAGGAAGCTACAGTACTATGAAAATCACAAGGAGAAAAGGTTTTTGAACTCAAAGTGTCAACAAGATATTGATGTTTTATCTGTAAAAGATTGACACTTTTCAAATCAGGGCCTGGTAAATGACATCCCATCCTCTAGCCCCCATCCAACACTTTTGTGCCATCTACCACGTTTCATTTGTGTCCAGAGAAGCAGAGACGAGTGCTCCTGAGCTGATGCATTTATGTGGCTTCATTCCTAAATTCTTTCAGAGAGGAGTCACTTGAGAGATGGAATGGGGTACTGGAAATTCAGAGAAAGGAAGCAGAATGTGATGCCCAAGTTTACTTTCCTCACTACAAAAACCTCTCCAGTGGGAAATAAGCTATACTTCGTGTGGTTTAGGGATAGAAGATAAGATCTGGAGAATAAGTTGAAGAAAATATTTTGTAAATGCCAGCTTAACTTCTGGCAATAGCAATTGGGAGCCTTTTCTGAGTCTGAAGTGGGAATGATGTAAGCTCATGATGATCATTTCACCCTAAGGACAAGAACTGGGGAATGTATGACACATTGAGAGTACATTCCAGTGAAAATGAATGGGACAGAGCACTGGTGGATGATTCAGAAGCCCTTTGGGTGGTGGTGAGTAGTGGCAATGGTAAAACTGTTGAAGTTTTATTGACATTTGAAAATTACAACAGATAGAAGTTGTTACATAAATATAAAACACTACTTTTCATGGTATAAGTAATCTCACATATTAGATGCCAGTTATAGGGGCAAGTTAACATTAATCTTAAGAAGCTATTCGCTTTCTGATGAAAGGAGATTTATGTCACATCTTTCCTTACACTTATATCATTTTCTGGCTACATCTATTTATATACAGTTAAGCTTTCAGCTTTAATAATAGTTAACCAACATTTATAACCACCCTCAGATTTCCACATAAAGATAATGAAAGGGGAAATTACCTGGTGGTATTTCTTGAGGATGTTGTGCATTTCTGCTACATCTTCACTCGTGATCGTTTTAATGATGTATCTTTTGTCATAGGAAGTATGAAATCGAGCTCCACTGCGTGCCTGGGAGTCGTTTGGGAGCGGTGCGCTTCTGGTCAAGGAATTCTGTTCACAGTAGCAAAGAAGGAAAACTGGATCAGATTCACCGGTTCCACTGAAATTTCCATTTGTAGTCAAAACAACTGTGACTGACACTTTCATCTCCTTGCCTTTTTACATACTGATCACTGAGCAAGGGCTTAGTGCTTATGCCCGATAGCATGATTCTATGGTCTAGACAGCAGATGGAGACCTCCAAAGCAGATACTTTTTTTTAACCACTGGCTCTGTTACAACTTGGAAGAAGGCACTTTTCTGCTCTGATTCTGTTTCACTACTTGCACAATGGAGGCTAATGCTACTAAGGAGGATCATTTTTACAGAGGGAGGAAGACTACATAAGACTGTATTGTATTTTTAAATGGAATATCTCAACAATTTTCAAATAATAATGATGATGATGTTATTTTGACCTTACTTCAAAATACAAAGTTCAAAGATAAGGAACTAGAAGGAACCCTAGAGGTCATTGGGCCCAACTCCTTTCATGCTTAAGAGTTTACAATTTAACAACACTGTTCCAGAGGCTGAGAGGCGGAAACATATAATAAAAAGTAAAATTATTATCAGAATTTAGGAGTTCAAAACTCTAGCTCTGATTACAAATTGTTTTTTAGAGTGCTTTAGCATTTTTCTTTTTTTTCTCTTTTTTCTGTGAAAAATTCTGTCAAAAGGAAAATACATTATTAACATATTCTAATTCACTGATAGATGATGGATGTTCCCAATACCTAACATGGGTCTGGCACATAGTAGGTGTCTAATAAGGGCTTGTGGAATGATCAGAAGCTTGGGTAAGTGCCATGCTTTAGTGGTCATAGATCCTGAGATCAAGTCTATTCCCCTCAATTTATAGAGGAGGAATCTGAAGTTCTGAGAGACTACAGGACTTAAAGGTTCATAGGTTTGGCCAAGAAGAGACCTTAAGGTCATTATAGCTCAGGATGGTGAGGCAGAGAAAGATTAAGTTACTTGTCCAAGGTCAACACCTAGTAAATGTTTGAGACAGGATTTGAACCCTGGTGTTCCTGGCCTCAAATCCTGCATATTTACTATGCAGTTCTCCACAAGGTTCTAAGTCAGTAATCTGTCAGTAAGCATTTATGTAGTGTCCACCAGGTGCTAGGCACTGTGTTAGGTGCTGAGGGATACAAGAGTGCCTCAAGAGTGCTAAGTAACAGAGCAAGGATTTGATGACATAGGGAGTAGTAGAGAAACAATGTAGTGGAAAGAGGGGATCACTTCAAGGCAGAAGACCTGGATTTGAATTCTGATTCTTTGACTCTTCAGCTCTGCAACCTTGAGCAAATAAAAAAAAAAAAAAGCATGGTGATTGTACTAGCCTGCTATAAGGAAAATATTTTGTAAACTAAAAATTGCTGTAAAAAGTGAGCTGTTATACATATGAATTATGATTAAGAAGAGAAAAGAGCAAGAGATGGATGAGAAGAGTGGCCATGGCAGATACAAGGTGGAGGGTGGAACATGGGAAGCCTGAGAAAGCTTGAGAATGGGGCATTGGTAACAGATCAGAAAGCATCTCAAGGACTTCACAAGAGGCAAGAACAGGGAGCATCTAGAAGAAATTCCAGTATACATTAACCTAAACTGTCACCTGCTTGGTAGTAAGGCAATTGATTGCTTTCAAACACAAGTTAAGCTGATCGAATCTCATTGGGCTGATAATATATTCTTCAAATCCACATAGTTTGTATTCTGAAATTCCTGCATATTGCAGCAGAATTTAACCTCACACTAACCTGTCTATGGGTGCTGAACTGCAGTGGCCAAAATGGCAGACTGTCAGTGCCATAAGAGAAGTAAAAATGATGGGGGAAATAAGGGCAGGACCAAGAGATGAGAGGGACCTTATCCCTTTTGACTCCCTTGGTGGCTGCACTAAGAACCATCCTGGAACATACGGGAACAGAGAACTCCAAGGTTTCCCTTTGCCCCCATTTGCGCCCAAACCCAATTCACAATCTTTCTTAAGTCAATAAATACAGAATTTAAAAGATCACAGACGCAGAGCTGGAAGAGAGTTCAGAGGTCATTCAGTCCAATCTCATTTAATGGATGAGAGGGGCCTTATCCCTTTGGATTCCCCTAGTGGCTGCACTGAGAACCATCTTGAAACAGTACAACATACAGGAACCCCATAGTCTCCTTTTCCCCCCATATTGTGGCAAAACCAAACTCACTGAAATCCATAACTCTATGAAGACAGAATTTAAAGGATAACTGACTAAGCACTGGAAGAGATTTCAGAGGTCATTAAGTACAACCTCATTTTAAAGATGACAAATCTAAGGCGCAAAAGATTTAAGTGATTCACCCACTTATACAAGTAGAAAATGTCTGACGTGGGTTATAATTCAGGTTCTCTGAATCAACTTTACCATTTCCTGCCCAGCATATAAAATCCAATCTCATCTCTGAGTAGCCTGCGACTTACATGAAACCACCCCATGCCACCTTATTCTGGTCACCAAGTCTGGCTCCATAGTCTCTTGGCATTTAGGGTTAGGGTTATGACTGTGTGTGTGTGTGTGAGAGATTACTTTAAGTAGTTTAATAGTACTCTAGAGCAGAGGTGTCAAACGCTATCCTGGTAAGCCTGGACCACATTAAAATGTGACTAGAAAATATTTAACAAAATGAACCAAAATACAATAGAATATAGATGTTAATGTGTGGTTTTATAAGTCAATGTGTGGCCCACACTTTAGTGCCCCCCCCCTTCTATTTGGTTTGACACTACTGCTGTAGGGTATCTATATCCATTTTGTCCTTTCTGCTCCCTATGCCCCTCAAGGGCAGGCACTCTTTCAACTTTTTTCTTCTATTGCTCTACCATGCCTTATATTACACTGCAGGTTACAATGGGCCAAAGAGGCACTTGAATTAAATGCTGACTTACAAAACCTTAAAGAACCATGTACATTCTGGACAAGCCCTCCCCATCAGGAAGTAAGAATTCCTTTATAATAAACTTTTTAAATAAGAGATTATTTTTTTTCTTTCTATTACAGTTTAGTCTCTATCCTCACAATTATTCTCTTTTCTTCCTTGATATCATCAACAGAATACAAGCTCGTCATGTATGAGAAAAGGGCAGTGGCTTAGGACTTACGAATGAATTACCACATGCTCCTATTTTCTTTCAGACAAATATTGCAGCAGTAATGGCACTTTAATTCAATTGTGAAATACAGATTCTTTATTTCAACACAGTAAGACACACCTGTTAAATTCTGAGAAATAATATTATCTGTTACTCTTCTTTATCATATTACAAAACTTGAGAAAGGGGGAAAAAAATCAATGTAATTACCACTTTAGAATTATTTTCAAGGGAGATGAAATTCATCAACTTGACTCAGTAGCATATATTTTAGTATGAAAAAGAGGTGATATTAATGGGGGATTAATTTTCAATTATATTGGTTATCTCAGTAAATCTCCCTTCTACTGCTTTCTATGCACACAAAATGAAAGAAGCCAAAGTATACATTTTAATTCATTTAATGGGATTTTAAAGCTAGCAAAATTACCAGCCTTTGTTAAAGGAGCCATGGAAATACTTTGTCTAATGTTTGCAAATATTAATCTGCTGAAGAAATCTAAGAATCATAAAATGAAAACTAAAATCTTGAACCATCAAATTATAAAAACCACATAAACCAGAATGAAAAACCTGCAAGCATGACTATCTAAAATATTAACTTGGGAAAAAATATAGAGTAACTATAACTGAATTTCATCAACTCCACTGATATTGAAGCTTGCCCTTCTTAGCACAAAGATACTGAATTATTATTTCTTAATTATAATACAGTATATAATAAATAATTCATTATACAATACATAATTTACATCACATATACTGGAAATTATAACATAATGTTTTTCAATATCATGAATGTATGACAGACACAAAACAAAAACTCTGGATAGTAAAACTGTTTGCTGCTATAGCACTGATTAAACTACACTATTTCCCCATTTGGAAATTTTGGGGTCCCAAAAGGGAAATCCATTCCCTTTCTAATTAGTTATGAGGCAGTGAAGGGAAAGCAAAGCTGTGATCTGAAGATTCTGAAATGTCTGTTTTTGCTCGTCTCTTCTTCAGAGAAACAATGACTGGCATCACCCAAAATTAACATATTAGCTCTCACTAGCTGTCTGAGTATCAGTCAGTCTACCATGTTATAACAACAAACATATACTGAAGTTGATAAACCCAGTACTGACTGACAGCTCAGTTAGGCAGTGATGTCAATGGAGAAAAAGAGGGTGTACCCTAATACTACAGTGTTCCCTTTTATAGGCAAATGTAAGCAGTGGACTGGACAAAGGCAGCTCACAGTAAACCAGTACAAATTATCCCTGAATCCTTGGTGTTACACATCCCACCCATCTATCTTTTTAAATACTACAAATATTAAGTTGGCATCCTAGAACAACGTTTCAAGAATCAGTAGAACCATGGTAGATCTTATTGGAATATTCTATGTCAAATAATAAGAGTTTTGAGTTACCTTTGCCAGAGAGTTCTAAAGGAACAACATGAATTAATCTCTGCAAGGCAGTGGTTTTAAAAATAAGAAATTTTGGGGGTGGAGTCAAGATGGCAGCATAGAAGCAGCAAAGTTTCGCAGCTCCCACACAGCCACTCGAAATACCCATAAAATATGACTCTAAACAAATTTTAGGGCTCCAAAACTCACAAAAATACAGAAAACACATCTCTTGCTGAAGGCAGCTGGGCAGGTGGGGCTCATGGTGGCAGGCTGGGAGCCGAGGCAAGGCCGGACCAGCCCAAAACTGCGGCCTGGCCCCAGGGTGGACAGGAGGAGCCTCAGCTGGAGTCTATAGGACAGCAGATCAGAAGCACCTTGGGGCAGTTTCCCCATTTATCAAGCCAGGAGAAATGAGGCTAAGAGAAAGGTCAGTGTAACTCAAGCTAAATTTGGGGGAAAAAAAGCAGTCCCATTGAACTGTCCCCAGGGCAGGGAAGCGGCAGGAACAACTGCAAGCGGCAACTGCCTCCACTGCGCTGCTTCAGAGCTCCTGGCCTGCAGATTGCAGGGGGCCCAAGGCGACTGATCAGGGCCAAGGGCTCTTGCACTGAGTGGCCAGGATCCAGATCATGGTCTCGGGTGGTGGTCCTGGGGTGCACTTTCAGCGAGCCAAAGCTGGTGGGGGTTGCAGCACCCCCCTAACAGCTCCAGCAGCTGGGAAAACTCCATCAATTTGGGACAGAGCTTTCCCCCTGGAAGCAGAGTTCCACAGAGCTAAAAAATCAAGCAATTAATTGACTGGCCAACATGAAGAAAAGGAAGCAAATAAGAACAGCAATAAAACTCTAGAATCCTTTTTTGGGGACAAAAAGGATCAAAGCATGGAACGGGAGAAAGACAACACAGTCTCAACAACCCACACCAAATGCTTCCAAGAAACATGAAGATTGCCTACAAGTGGTAGACCAACTTAAAAAGGACTTTGAAAACCAAATAAGAGAAGTGGGGGAAAAACTGGGAAGAGAAATGATAATGATGCAAGAAAATCATGAAAAGAGAGTCAACAACCTGACTGAAGAAAACAACACCTTAAAGAACAAATTAACTCAAATGACAAAAGAGGCCCAAAAAGCCAATGAGGAGAAGAATGCCTTAAAAAATCGAATTTGTCACATGGAAAAAGAATCTCAAAAGCATTCTGAAGAGAAGAATTCCTTCAGAATTAGAGTGGAGCAAGTAGAAGCTAATGACTTTATGAGAAATCAAGATACTATTAAACAGTTACAAACAAATGAAAAAAATAGAAAGCAATGTGAAATATCTCCTTGAAAAAACCACTGACCTGGAAAATAGATCTAGGAGAG
>CM053597.1:48087266-48154728 GCA_028646575.1 Pseudocheirus occidentalis
GGAGAGACAAAATGGGGTTAATCATCTCATATAGAAGAGGCAAGGGATAACTGTTACAAGTTTACTTTCGATTACTCTCACTGAATTTGGCTTAGGGAAGGAATGACATAAACTATAAACTGGGTATCATGCCACACAGGAGAGTAAGAGTCATGGGGATAAGAGGTGGGATGATGGAGGGGAGGGCAGGGTCTGGGGGAGGGATGCTGAAAGTATACACTTCAGTAAAGGGACAGCGACAGGGTAGAGAACAGAACAAGGGGGCAGGGTGGGATAGGAAGGAGGGACATAAAATCAGCCTCTCACTATATGTCCACTGTGGAGATGTCTTGCCTAATTACACATGTACATCCTGTATTAAACTGCTTGTCCTTCCAGTGGGGGTGGGTGACAAGTGAGGAATGGAAAGAATCTAGAATCTAAAGCTCTTACAATACATGCAACTGGGAATTAAGATATACAGGGAATGGGGTAGGGAGACCCTCTCTGCTGTACCAGAAAGTTAGAGGGGTGTTGGAGGAGGGCACAAAAGAGAGCACATCGGGGGAGGGGTTTTACAGTGGGATCTCTCTTTTGGGGCTGGGGGTAGGGGAAAGACAGGGAGAAAATTTGTAACTCAAAATCTCGTGGAAATGAATGATGTAAACAAGAAAATAATTTTTAAAAAATAAATTTCATCTCAAAAGGAAATTATTTGTACAACCCTGCTCATCAAAAAGTATCTATACAGCAATATATGCATGAAATAAGATGGAAAAAATGGTTAGCAATGGGAAAAGATAATCAGACTATGCTTCAGAGCAGATTCAGAAAAATCTGTTATGTAACAAAATTGTTGAATGCCTAAACTTCCTAGATATCTACAAGCTTCAGTTAGACAGATGTATTTGGTCATAGTTCCTTGAAGGATCATAAATAAATAGCTTCCGGTGGCAATTGTGACAGGTGGTTTATTATTCCTTTTATTGAATACAACTGAGCAAAATTCTGCTTGTAAAAAGTTGTTGTTGAAAGCATTTTTGCAGATGTTAATGCAAAATGAAGTTACTTCAGGACCGGTGAGTATGGAATTAGAACACAGAGTATATGTTCTCTGTACTAAAACAAATTTTTGTTCCTTTGGGCATTACTACTTGACAGTAGAATTGGGGGAGCCTAAGATGCATATTCAGACATCAATAGACTTTGCTCTCTCTGGGTAGAGGTTTCATGAGCAGTGTGCCCAGGTGACTAATTCACCTATGATCTGCAGGTGAACTCAACTGGGCAAAGACAAGCAGTTAGAATTGGATCACCAGCATCAGAGATGTTCCTGATGCTGATTATTAAAGATTAGGCAACTGCTAATTACATTCAATGTTATTACATTCTTTTATATATATATATATATATAGATATATGCATGCAACAATAAGATCATTTCTGAAGTTTGTGATTACTTTCATATTCTACAGTATATTTTAAGCAAATTACAGAAACGGGTAAATTGCCTACTACTACTGATATCTTAGAGGATTTTTATAAAAACAATTGACAAGCTCAATTCTTTTTCTAAATCAAAGAAAAAATACTATCATGACAACAAACCTAATATGGAGGCAGCAGCATTATAAATTGCTTGGCACATGGTAAGTTTGTTGACTGACGAATGCATATGCAAATGTCAACTTGATATGTACATGGAAATGCTCTTTTGACCACAAATGGTTTACTTATTCTTTTGTAGGCTTGCTCAGCCCTACAGAAAAAAAAAAAGATGCACTTGGGAAGAATTGATTAAATTATAAATATCTGTGTATGTCTTTTGAAAAAAAAAGCCAAAGAAGTCTGATAACACCTTTGAAGAATTTAAGTTTCTTGAGGTATGATGAGTATACCAAGTATACTAAGGTAAGGGTTTCAAAGTTGCTCATGGGGGCAGGAGAAGGAGGGGATGGGAAGGATGCACAATAGCAGAAGATTACAAAGCACACAGTGACTGGGAATTCAACGTGAGTCTTCCTTATGCCTGAATCTGAAAACTGCTTTTGTGTCAGTAAAATAAAAGCATGTGACTCCTCAAATTTGGAGCGAAAAGCACATTTTCCCAAAGATGATTTGCAAATCTGTCAGTATTAGACAAAATGTTTCCTCATCCAAATTAATTTCTAAATTAAAAAAAAAACATCCCCTCTTCTGACATTGTTTTCAGGCAGGTAGCTGTGACTGTGAATATGTCTGCAGGAGTGCTGAACATTCCTTGCTGACACAGTATTTGAAATGCCTTTAATATTCAGTTCCTTTCTTAAAGATACAACCTCAGATATGCACAAAACACTAGCCTCCACTTTAAGCCACTGAAAGCATCAACCAATAAGTGAGAAGCACCATTTTCTTTCTTCTCATGACCACAACAGCACAGAATGGGAAATGGGGAATGGTAATCTCATTTTGTTTGCCTACGAGCAAACACCCACTGGAGGAAAGAAGCCAGATGCAATTCATTAACAATTTAGTGCACAGTCACATGGCCTCTTTTTTATGAGTGACCCAAAGCTTTAACAGACTAGCTGTGGGCTTATCTTTCAATCATAGCAGTCTTTGGGTGCTGGCCATCCTGAAACCATTCCATCACCATTTTAGAGGTGTGCAGAGCTAGAAGCCCCTGTTGTTAGGGACAATGCAACAGAGAATGCCTTTTGCAGGCACAGCAAGTGCCAGAGAGAGCCTTCCTTTAGCACGTATGCATGTTTCCTTTGAGTTCAATTACTTTTCTTTGTCGTTGAGTCATTTCAATCATGTCTGACTCTCCATGACCCCATTTGAGGTTTTCTTAGCGGAGATACTGGAGCAGTTTGCTATTTCCTTCTCCAGCTCATTTGACAGATGAGGAAACTGAGGAAAAAAGGATTAAGTGACTTGACCAAGGTCATGCAGGTAATAAATGTCTGAGGGTAGATTTGAACTCAGGAAGATGAGTCTTGCTAACTCCAGGTCCAGAACTCTGTGCAACATTACTTCCATAACTCTTACTTTACCATCATTATAGTGTTTTATAGCCACACACTGTTTGATGGTTCACAAAGTACTTGTCTTCACAACAACCCTGTGAGGTAAGTCTCATTTTATAGTTAAGGAAACTAGGCTTGAGGAGGTGATAGTGATTCTGAGCAGCAAGTGACCCTGCTGACCAGTGGCTGCTCTTAAGGAGCCCCTTCATGCTTTTGGTTTACAATACCACCTCCCTCCCTGGGTTTTCCTCTCACTGTTTTCTACTGCTTATCCTGCTGTCTGACCATTCCTCAGAACTCTTTGATGGATCAGTATCCATGACACAATCACCCTAACTGGAGATGTCTCCCAGGTCTCTCTCCTGGCTCTTTCCTTTCTATATCCTTCCTCTTAAGTGAGCCCACCAGCCGCCAGGAAATTATCATCTCTATGCAGATGACTTCCAATCTCTACCTAGCCCTAGTCTCTCTATTCAACTCTAGATAGACATTTCCAACTCAATATGTCCCTAACCGAATTCATTAGCTTACCTTCTAAACTCTCCCTAACTGTAAGCTTCCCTGTTTTTGAAGGCACCACTATTCTTCCTATCCCCTAGGCTCAACATTTCAAAGTTACCTCCTAAAACATCCTCTATAACAAACACTCAGTTACGTTCTCATCATCACCGGCTCTACTTGCAAATGCTTGTCATGAGCAATAACCAAGCGCCCTGTTCCTTCAGTGCTTCTTGCTGTCTTTTGGATGTGGAGAAATGAACACCTTTATTGGTCTTCCCAAAAAGAAACTAAGTCACCTTCCTACTGGACCTTCAGTGTCTGGTTTTCTGGTTTTATTCTTAGTGAGAACATGAGGATCATCAGGCAGAAGAAAGAGCACTAGATTTTAAGGCAGACTCTGAGAAAAAATAATAATAGTAGCTAACATTTATAGAGCACTTACCATATGTCAGGCACTGTGCTAAATGCTTTACAATTATTAAATCAGTTGATCCTTACAACCCTGCAAGGTAGGTGCTGTTATTATTATCCCCATTTTACAGGTGAGGAAACTGAGGCCAACAAGGGCTAACTGACTTACTCAGGGTCATATAACTAATTAAGTGTCTGAGGTGGGATTCAAACCCATATCTTCCTGTATCCAAGTCCACTGCTCTCTATATTAGTTAGGTAAGATGCTTAAACTTTGAACTTAAGTTTCTCCATCTATAAAAATGAGGAGACCCCAAATTAAGGATCCTTCTAGTTCTAAATCCATGACCCTATGATATGGTTCATTTCCAAGAGTAGATAAAGTCACTGAACAGAGATCTCATATTTGTAGTTAAGATTTATGGATAGTCTAAAAATCATATGATCCTTAGCAACTTCATCCTAGTCTCTGAGAGCATCACTGTAGAAAGGACTGGGTGCCATTTCACACTTTTCATTTGTTTATTTTATGGATTTCTGTGGACAAAAAAACGAATCACCACATGGGTCTCTCCTGGTGACTTAAGACTGGGCCTCAGAAAACAGTCCATCACCAGGACTGAATTCCAAGGATTTCTAGTACAGTAGAACCTACCTAACAGAGGTAGTGCTCCACAAGCAGAGCCTTCTAGAATTCATGGTCACCTTGATACCATGATCAGGTAGGACTTTGTGGAGATATTCTCAGCTCTAAAACACTCAATTTATTAAAAATTATCCTGGAGGAGTGGGTGTGATTTTTCAAAGATGCATCCTCTGTTTTCCAAAGGGAAAAAAAAATATTTGTATATGTGTGTGCATGTGTATGTGTGTATATATAACTGGAAAAATGTCTTAATTATGATCTTTCTGAGTTCCCTGTAAGAAAGGAAGAGGAGTGTATTATTATACCTCTTCTACAGAGGAAGAATAAGGAAAGCACAGAGAAACCAAGTGATTTGCCCAAACTTACAATCCGTGCTGTAAGCAGTCGTGAGGTATCTTATCTCTTAATCTAAGCCCCTTCCATCTAGACCAGTGGTTCTCAACCTTCCTAATACCGTGACCTTTTAATACAGTTCCTCATGTTGTGGTGACCCCCAACCATAAAATTATTTTTGTTGCTACTTCATAACTGTAACTTTGCTACTGTTATGAATCTATCTGATGTGCATGATATATTTTCATTGTTACAATGTGAACATAACCCACAGGTTGAGAACCGCTAATATAGACCATAGTTTACTTTTTGAAGATCACAAAGGGACAATTTACAAAATAAGATCAAGAAGTTTGCTGTCAGTCAGAATCATAATCATTAATACATATATCCTAGAATGTGACCCTTTGAAATAAGGTGGTATCATTAATTCAGTAGGAAACATCAAGACACAGTAGACTGTGATATGGCAGAACCAGAACCCCAGGAGACCCAGAAACACCAATGCCAGTATAATTACTAGCAAAACATTTATTCTCTCTCTGTTTCCTTCTCTGTAAAATGAGCCTGTTGAAGTTATTCATGCCTAAAGTTCCTTCAAACCCTAAAATTCTGTCCTTCCAAGACATCTTATGTTGGTCTCAGAAACCAGTGAAGTGCACTCCCAAGAGAGGGCTGATGAAATAATTCCTTCCACAGGCTAAGCCTGTCAGAAGACAACCTAACTATCCTCTCAGCAGGGGCAGAGTGATAACTTGGGGCATTTGGAAGAAGAATTGAGGAGAAATGACAAGAGTTCTTAAGTCAGAATGAAAATGGCATTTCATAGGTTCCAGATGTGTTCAGCACAATAGTAGCAAAAAAGAAAAAGAAGGGGATATCATAGTTATCTAGTTAACATCCCAAGAATGGCCTACTCTTCAGTGAGACCAGAGGGCTAAATTTCACAAGGCTGCCTGCTTTTCTCTCACAAAAGAAAAAGACATTCAACAATCACTTATTAAGCATTTCCTATGTGCCAAAAATGAGCCACAGCATTCTAGAAAGGTTGCTTGGATGGGGGTGGGGGAGAAGAAGGAAAGACTCAGCAAGACTCTTGGCAAAAATAAGGTCAAAAAGGGGCCTTCGTGGAGGTCTACCACAGGTAAATAAATATGTGTTCCATAGCCCTGTCTGTCTTTATATGTACAATGGCTTTTAAATACAGATTTTCTTCTTTCTCTGTTACAACAAACACATCTTAATAACAATTTAGATAAGCTGCCAGCTGGCCGAGAACCAAACCTCGATGTCTACAAGAGAGATGAATAAAGCATACGGAAAAACATTCACAATAGCAGTGGCGACAGCAAAGCTAATGAAATACAGAATCCTTCCTTTATTTACACTTTTATTTACATGTATACAAATAAATCGGTGAATCATTTTAAGTGTGCTCATCACTTTTCTTCATTCATCTGCAGGGGGGGAAGGAAGTGGGAAGCTGTCATCCCTGGAGGATATGGCTGAAACAGATGTGTATTTGTGGAGCAAGGGCTTAGAGAAACAACCATATGCTGCTGCGCGGTGGTTGAGATTCATAGGATCCATATGCACAGGTAAGCCTATAGGATTCCCTAGGCTTCCAATTTTCCCAAGGGTCCTTTAGAATGCAGCCACAAGTTTCAGCACTAATACCACATCATAGATCACCAGGTTACTGTGGCACACTTCTCCACGTCTCTTTTAATGAATTCACGTGCAGAGGGTCTTGCAGAACATTTCCATTCCCCTCAGGTCAGTGTTCTCCCTCTGGATCACTACCCATAGCCATGCCTTCTCTGCTTAAGGAGGTGATGGTGGAGAACAGCAACTCGGACCTTCGCCTCTAAGGGGTATAGCTAAGGTTAGGCACCATCCTGAATCATAGGATGATGCTCTTCTGGTCACTCTCCATGATACTGAAAAGCTAAAAATAATAAAAGACAAAGAAGTCGGAATAAATGATTACAAATTGAGGAATGGCTAGAAAAACTGATACATGAATGTAATGAAATGTTAGTTTACATTAAGGAAAAATGAGTATCAAGAATGTTGAGAAAGATGATGCAATGATGCAAAATGAGTTAAGCAGAACTATGAAAACAGTAGATAGAGTGACTAAAACGATATAAATGGAAAGAACAAAAGAGGAATCGAACACAGTGTATTTAGAAATGACCAAGCTTTTCTGTGAAGAAGATATATGAGAATGAATCTCTTTTCTCTTACAGAAGTGGGAGATTATGGGTGAGCAACAGTATATACTTTTAACCTTTGCTTCATGTGTGGGCTAGTTTTGCTGAACTGCCTCCCCTCTCCTTTAATTTGTATTCCTTGTTGAAATAGATGGCTGTCTGTGTAGGGGAAAGGACAAGCAAGGATAGGTTTTCAAACAAAGGTGACAGACCAAATTATATCAATAAGATTTTAAAAAATAATTTAGAATAAAATCAAGATCTCTGTTAGAAGGAAGGTCTTGGATATATTTCCTTCTCTCTTCTTGTTTAAAGGCATCATTTTATAATTTCTTCTAGAGAAAATATAGTAAGGTAAAAGGTTTAAAATCCTGACCTTTTCAAGCCTTGGCAGAAGTAATTTTATTTTATTTTATCTTTGGCTTTTTGGAGGGGAGAAGACAGGACAATGGGGGTTAAATGACTTGCCTAAGGTCACATGACTGGTAAGTGTTAAGTGTCTGAGGCTGGATTTGAGCTCAGGTTGTCCTGACTCCAGGGCCAGTGTTCTATCCACTGCACCACCTAGCCACCCCCAGAAGTCATTTTAGAATCAATATTCATTGTTCTAAAGAAGAGAAATGAGAAGATGTACTCACTCCATTTTAAATACTAGAGATCAAGTACACTGCATAGATTGTATAAATATGCAAATATTTGGCTGTTTTTCATCTTTTTTCTTAAAAATATTGTTATATATGTATTTATAGTTTTATATGTATGCATATATAAAACTACATATGTGTTTCACCTATATGTAACTATATGTATATGTGTACACACACATATTTCCCCTCTGAGAGAAGGAAGAAGAAAAGAGGGATAGTGGGAGAAAAACCTGGTGACATAATAAAATATATCAAAGCACTAAAAAAGAAACAGGATTTATATTAAAGTGCCCATTTCCAAATGGGTAAATATTTTTCCAGATATTTTTCTTTGACAAATTCTACATCCTGTTTATCTTTATGACTGTCTTACTAGGAAAACTGTAAGACGAAACCCACGGAATGAACCAAGACAATATTTGGAGGGGAGGTATCTAGAGTCCAAGATGGCAGGAGAGCCTCAAATCTTTTCCTCCTAGCTTTGCATTTTGAAATCCCATCGTTCAAGATGAAATTAAAATACTTTCTTCCCCAAAAAGTTTTTCTTAATCCTCTTGGTTGGAAATGATCTTCCCTTTCCTCTAGCTGTGAACAGTATGTTGTACCTTTTTTTTTCTTTTATTCAATTCTGCACTATAATTATTAAAGAGTTATATTTAAGATGTGATATTGCATGTGTCCTATCCCCCTCCCCATTAGGTCATAAGCTTCATAAAGGCAAGAATTATATCTTATGTCTGTATTCTTTGCTTTATGAAAGGTACAGAAGGCACCCACATCAAATACCCATTTAGAACTAAGTGGCACTATTGGTATCAGGAAACAGTGCCTAACACTTGGAAGGAACCCTAACGCTCTCTGCTGAACTCTGTGAAAAGTAGCTACTATGCAGGTAATTCAAATTCTCTAAAGTCCATGAAACAAGTGAAGACTGAATGTGATATGCAACTGGGCAAGTTGTTTGGGAAATTTAGAAAACCAAGTGCTAGATGCATATCTGGTGACCAGGCTGGGAGAGAGAGATGGTGCCTCAAGGCTATTTTAATCCAGAAACCACAGGGAGTAGAAACTTTTCCAGGTTAAGGATTCTTAACACCTAACCCAGATGTCAGGTTGAGAGATACACTTTATGGATTTTGAGGCACCGACAACAGTTTCTCTATCTCAATGTTGTTCTGGATTGTCGGGAGATTTTTCAGGTTCACAGGTAAGCCAACTGACACAAACACTATTCATGCACTGACATGATCCATACGGATTTACTTCACTTAGTAGGAAGACCAAAGAAAAGAAGCACAGCCTGGGGTAAAGAAAAGGGGCCCCAGAGCCAGGAAGACCTCAACTCAAGTTCTTTATCACATTTTGTGTGTGCACATACACACACACACATACACACATGCTCCTGCACACAGATACCCCTCCACACACAAACACACTGGGTTGAGCCATGCGCAAAGCATGTCACCTTAGGAATTAAAGGTCTAGGGCCAATCCTTCTAACAGGGATGCTAAGGCTGAGGTTAACTATGAAACATGAGTTAACATCTAAAAGAAACTGAAGCTATTAGTGGTAAAGTTCAGACAAGAAACAGATCACAAGATTGACAACCACAGAAAATAAAACCGAAGGAAAAAAAAATCAGTACCTTTAGGATATGTTCTTCCATCTTGTTATCAGATCTTCAGAGTCCCCTCCATCTGCATTGCTCTGCTGTGTGTGGTTTCCTAGTGCTTAAGATGGGTGACCATATTTGTCCATTTACTTGCAGCAGGAGCAGGTATAAAGCACTAATTTGTGTGCTTTGTCTTGTACAAAGATTTGTTACTTCTTCTTCATGTTGTCTCCTCATACGCTAGATTCACTCAAACATGGTGATTCCCTAATGGAAAATCACTGTGGACGATAGACCCTCCTTAAATGCCTTCTAGTTTTGTATAAGTGTGACCAGTTAGCTGAATGGTTTATTTTTCAAATTTTCATGCAACAGAAGTCCAGATATAAGATATCTGTTATAGGGCTTGCTGAGACCAGAATCCAGTCCACAAATAATGCATACATGTTAATTACTAGTAGTCATCAAATTATGAGTCAGGGGCTGTTTTAGGCTTGACCTTGATGTGTCTTTTATTTTTGTTTACTTTTTAAATTTAATGCCTCCTTCAATGTATTCTTTAATTACAACTAACTAGATACCATTAATTTGGCAGATGCAAAGCAAGAAAAAAAGATGAAAAACTAAGAAATGATCATCTTCAAGGCCAGTGGTCTTTTCACCTTGAAAACTGATGATAAAAAAACAAAACAAAACAACTGTATCCAAAGTCCCCATGGAAATAAGTGGACATACTGTGGGTTTCTCAACTGATAATATCTGGTTATTTCCCCAATGAAATTCTAAGCAACAGGTCTGGAAAGATAAAGGGATAAGGTGCATACATGTGGATCACAGCATGTGGAAATAAACTAAAAGACCTTTGCAAGTTGGGATAAAACCCAGCTAGTAATTCCATTGAACTGGCTAATCTCTTAGACAAATTTGTTTTAAAGGAGAATATTCTCTTTTCAAGCATGAAAGAAAGGAGAATTCTGCCTGACTCCTCCAGCAGAGTCCATTTGTATCTTGCTTCAGTTGGAGCTCATAATCATGATCAGCGCAAAATAAAGTCTACATGCTGAGAAAGTTGGGCAAACAAAAACATAGTGACTGCTTATGCACAGCACAACATGACATGACATGACTGATGAGCAGTGAAAATCGAAGTGGTGAAGGAGAAAAGAACTACTTACACAGAGCTGACCTTGCCTGGAGAAATTAAGCATAATGCTCCAAGGGAAAAAATGGTCATTCAATGAACTAGAAGGATTTCAAGGTTTCATAAAGAGAAGACCAGATCTGAACAACAACAACAACAAAAGATCTCTAATATCCAGACTCAAGAGAAGCATACAAAGTGAAAAGAAAACATAAGAGATTCAATGGAGCTGAACTGTTTACATCCCTACTTGGGAAGATGATGCTTGTTGTGATTTTTAAAAACTGTACCACTAATAGTATAGCTCAAAGGAATATGCACAGACAGAGGGTACAGGTATAAGGTGAATTTGAGGGAATGATATAAAATAGAATTAGGGGATGGGAAAGAATATTACCAAAGGAAGGAAGAGGTAAAATGGGGTAAATTATTTCAAATGAAGAGAACAAAAGATCTATTACAATAGGGGGGAGATAGGAGGGTGGGCGACGGGCATCATTTTAATCTTACTCTCATCAGTAACCGACTCAAAGAGGAACTAATATACACAATCAGTTGAATATGGTAATCTATCTTACCAGATAGGAAAATAAGAAGGGAGGAGAGAAAGTAAAGGCGGGGGAGCGGAAGGGAAGATACAGAAGAGAGAGGAGATAGGGAAGGGGGGAGGTTGTTGACAGAAGCAAAACACCATCTAGGAGGGAAAGGATAAAAGGAAAGAAAGAACAAATAGGAGGAAAAATGGGATGGACGGAAATACACAGCTAGTAATTCTAACTGTCAATGTGAATGGGATGAACTCTCCCTTCAAAAAGAAATGGATAGCAGAGTGGATAAAAAAAAACAAACCAGAATTCTACAGTATGTCATTTACAAGAAACACATTTGAAGCAGAGACACACACAGACAGAGCAAAGGTAAGGTGCTGGAGCAGAATCTATTATGTTTCAGCTGGAAAAAAAAAAGCAAGGGGTAAGCAATACTGATCTCAGACAAAGCAAAAGCAAAAACAGACCTCATTAAAAGAGATAAAAAGAGAAATTACATCTTGCTAAAAGGTATGATAGACAATGAAGTAATGTTAATACTAAACATACATGCACCAAGTGCATCCAAATTCTTAAAAGAGAAGTTAAATGAGTTACAGGTTCATGACCAAACAAGAGATAAGAGAACATTATAGAATATAAAATGGAAATTTTTATTATGTTAAATTAAAAAGCTTTTGCACAAAGAAAACAAATTCAGTCAACATTAGAAGGAAAGAAGAAAGCTGGCATATAATCTTTATAATAAGCGTCTCTGATGGGAGCCTCATTTCTCGAATATATAGAGAACTGAATTGACTTCATAATAATACAAGTAATTCCCCAACTGATAAATGGTCAAAGAATATGAACAAACAGTTCTCAGATTAAGAAATTAAAGCCATCTATAGGCATATGAAGAAATGTTCTAAATCATTTTTGATCACAGAAATGCAAATAAAAACAACTCTGATGTATCACTTAACATCTATCAGACTAACTAATATGCCCCCCCTCCCCAAAAAAGAAAGGAAAATGATAAATCTTGGAGAGGATCTGGGAAAATTGGGACACTAAAGCACTGATGGTGAAGTTGTGAATTGATCCAAACATTCTGGAGAGCAATTTGGAACTATGCCCAAAGGGTAACCAAACGGCATACCCTTTGATCTAGCAATACCACTACTAGGTCTGTAGCCCAAAAAGATTATAAAAAAGGGAAAAGGACCTACATGTGCAAAAATATTCATAGTAGCCCTTTTAGTAGTGGTAAAATATTGGACATTGAGGTGATAACCATCAATTGGGGAATAGTTAAACAAGTTATAGTATGTGAATATAATGACTATTGTGCAATAAAAAATGATGAACAGCCAGATTTCTGAAAAATCTAGAAAGACTTGTATGAACTGATACAAAGTAAAATGAGCAGAACCAGGAAAACACCGTACACAATATCAGCAACACTGTATGCAGACCAACTATGATGACTAAGTTCTTCTCATCAACACAATGATCTAAGACAAGTACAAAGGACTCAGGAAGGAAAACGCAATTCACAATCCAGACAAAGAACTGACAGGCTCCGAATACTGACCAAAGCATACTTTTTTTCACTTTATTCTTTTTCATATTTTTCCCCTTTTGATCTGTTTCTTCTTTCACAACTGTGATTAATATGGAAATGCTTTACATGATAGCACATGTATAACCTATATCAAATTGCCTACCATTTTAGGAAGAGGGAAGGCAAGAGAAGGGAGAAAAATTTGCAACTCAAAATCTTGTAAAACAGAATACTAGAAATTGTCTTGAAATCTAATTGGGGAAAAAAATACTACTCAACAAACAAACAACAACAACAACAACAAAGCTCAGAATTCTGAATTCTTTCCTGATCTGGTAACACTTGACTCTGATGATCTCATTTCAGGTGTTCTCCTTAAAAACATCCTGCGAGGTAGACAGCTACAATAGGCATTATTGGCCCCTCTTTACAGAGGAGATTACTGGGGCTCAGAGTGGCCCGTGGTCAGATAGCCAGGAAATGGATGAGAGGGGATTTGAATCCAGGCTTCCTAACTCTTTAAGTACAGCAAGCTACACACCACTCCTGCTGCCTCTCAGTGATGTCCTCCACAATGGAGATTCTCCAACTCCTCAATCCATGACAAAGATATAGCTACTGATAAATGTTGCTATTATTCTTGCAGATGCCCATGACTGACCTCCCAACAACTCTCATAAGTTAATATCTAGGGTGGGAGAGTTCCTCAAAGTTTTAACTGGGCACCTGAGGCACCCAAAGGGATTTTTTTAAGGAACTATAGTGTTCAAAAATAGTCTCAGTGGACTCCTCTGGTATCACCTTGTATGTCTAAGATCCCCCTTAGGGGGCAGCTAGGTGGCACAGTGAATAGAGCACTGGCCCTGGAGTCAGGAGGACCTGAGTTCAAATATGACCTCAGACACTTAACACTTACTAGCCGTGTGACCTTGGGCAAGTCACTTAACCCCAACTGCCCCTCCCCCAAAAAGTAGCACACAAAAAAAATCTCCCTTAAAGGAACCCTAGGATATTGAAGGAGAATGAGAGTTCACTTCTAGGTATACCTGGAGAGAGGATATGAAGGAACAAAGAGAGGGATGGAGTGGACCAAAAGTTGAGGTTCCAGGGCAAAGCTGAAAAATGCTGGAGTTGGCAGGAACATCATGTGGCTCATTCTAATTCATTATGGCCCCATTCTTAAAGTTTGGTCTGTAAAGGACTTGTCTCACAGCTTAATTTTCATAACCTAACACATTGCTGATCTTCCCAACACATCCTCAATTCCAGATGTGACTCTTGGAGTCCAAGGGCCATGTCAGTCAATGACAATTTAGACTGTGAGACCAGATTTGCTCTTTGATGGTCTTTATACATTTATAATTGGAAATTTATTGCCTTTTTCTCAAAGAAAGAGATTAATGGTGCCCTTCCTCCTCTTTCTTCTCTAAGTCTGTAGTGAGAATGTTTATCTCCACAGTGGGAGGTCCGAGATTAGGTTGAGCCCCCAGGAGGGTGGGGAAAATTTAAAGGTCAATTTAATTAGCTCATTCTCATCACTAATCTTTTATCTATCACATAAAAATGTCATGATTTAGTGGCTGTTACTCCCTCACCTCCCATTTTTAATATCCAATCATTTTGAACACTTAAGTATATTGAATGTTTAATAGACATATGTTTTCCCCATCCAAGTAATTCTGGTCTCCTATTTTAATATGTATTTTTTTTTTTTAGCTACAGGGAAAATGATGCACAGAGGGATGGGGGTGGGGGAGGGGAGAGAAAGCTCTGCTCTAATAAACCTTCCTTTCTGAATAGCTTCCTGTATTGCTAACTAGAGTCAACTTACAAAAAGAAAAGGTCCTTAGATTCTGCTTTGATAGCATAATACTAATAATCCCTTCAAATGCCTGGGGAGGGGGAAAAACACAGGCCTCCTTATTGTAAGTAAGAATCTAGATGTTGCTCCTCCACATTTGGCTGCTGAATCAGAAAATACTGGGGTTTTAAAGACCACTTCACAAATGGAGAAACTGAGCATCTCAGGGTTAAGATGAGTTGCCCAAAACCACATGGTCAGTATGCAGAACAATGAAGACAGAACCTAGGCCTTTTAACTTTTAGCTAACTGCTCTTTCCAGAAAATTAAACTGCCTGAATGTACTGAAAACCAGAAAAGCAGAATATAGGGATGTACCCCTTAGATTTGGAGTCACAAGATCTGGGTTCAAATCTTAACTCTGTCATACACTCCCTTGTGACTTTGGGTCTTAGTTTCTTCATCTATGACAGGCCTAAGTTAGATAACCTCAAAAGCACTATTTCCAACTCTGGATCTATATGCCCATGATTATGACAGAATATTAACGTTTTCATCCAAGTTTCTTTGTAAGGGTCTTGGTGGTGTGGTGGCTAGAGGAGTAAGATTTGGAGTTTTAACCCAGTCTCATACACTTTACATGCTGTGATCCTGGGCAAATTACTTAAATCTTTCAGCCTTTTTCCTCTTCTGTAAAGTCAGGGTGTTTAACACGATGCCATCTAAGATCCCTTTAAAACAGATGACTAAATGATCCTATGTAAGGGAGACTATGTGGTCTGTCTGTTAGACCAGCTGTTGAATGAAGCAGAAAAAGCAAATGTATTAACCAAGCACCCACTCAATTCACAACATTTTACTGGATTCTTGCAGAATGTCAGGTAACATCTATAATGTGGTCACTGTCCTTAAATGGTTTTCAATACAAGGGGAAGACAGAACACACTGACCAGGGTAACACTATTTACTAATTTTAAAATAAGGCACAAAAATAAAATCCAGGACAATGGTCAACAAGGGAAGGGAGATGCTGCAGGGGGGTTGGTATCTTTATTTATTCGACAATCAGTTACTCAGCCTCTATCATGCAGAGACCACTGTGAAAAGGCAGGGCAGAGTGCCTGTCCTCCCAGCATTTAATCTAGTAGGGAGGATATAGCTTCTAGCTAATACTGAGCAGCAAACATAACTAAACACAAGCCACGGTCCGGAATATATGGCAAGAGCACAAAATGGGTAAAAAGTGTTTATGCAAGGGCTGAGGAAGCAAAGATTCTCTCTCACTTGCAGAACCAAGAAGACTTCTTGGACCGCTGATCACAGATTCAATGCTGAAAAGGGCCTTAGAGTCACAGAGGACAAATTCTTCATGCTACAGTAGAGGAAACTGAAGAGTAAGCACATGCATGAGGTAGGATTTGAACCCACGACTCCAAGTCAGTCAACTAACATTAGGTGAATTCTATAGACCACAGACGCTGTGCTGAGCACTTCACAAATGTTATCTCTGTTGATTCTCACAATAACCCCGTGAGGTAGGTGCTATTATGATCTCTATTTTACAGCTGAAGAAACTGAAGCAGACAGAAGTTAAATGACTTGCCCAAGGGCACACAACTAGTTGGTGCTGATGCTAGATTTGAACTCAGATCTTCCTGACTCCAGGGCCAGGACTCTACTCACTGTGCTGCCTAATTGGGGATACGAAGAAAAGCAAAAGAAAACAAACCCAAAACACCCCAGCTCCTGCTCTCAGGGAGCTTAGTTTATTGGGGAAAACACCTTGGAAACAATCATGCTAAAGCAAAATAAATATCAGATCAATTGGGGGCAATCTCTGATGGAAACCCCTAATATTAAGGATGACTGAGACGAACGTCTTGCAGGACCCCTGCTGAGACCTGAGTCCAGCAAAGGCAGGAGATGGAGAAGAGGAAGGAGGACATTGCAGGCACGGGGAAAGTCAGTGTAGACGCCTAGAGTAGAGAGATGGTGTACATGCCAGGAGATCACTGTCAAGGGGCTTCAGACTACAAAGAAAGGAGCAGGGTATAGGAAGAATGTAAAGGGACCAAAGGCTGAGGGCTGTAATGGAATTAAAAGGTGGGAGGATTTTATGTTTGATCCAGAGGCAATAGGGAGTCTGGAGTTAGCTGAGGGGTGGTGGGTGAGAAAATGACGTCCAGATTTTAGGGAGATTGATCTGACAGCTGAGGACAGGTCGGTCTGGTGCAAGGAGACACAAGAGGGAGACTGCTGTCACGGTCCAGAAGGGAGGTGAGGAGGACTGGCACCAGCATGGCGGTGGCTCCAGAGGGGAGACAGGGACGTGTCCTGGAGCTGTCAGAGGGTGGAAACAACAGCACTTGACCTCGACTGGACTTGGGAGGTGAGAGAAGTGAGTTCAGGGTGATATCTAAATTTAAACTCAGGGTCTCCCTGACCCCAATCCAGTTTAACCTGGAATGTCAGACAGGATTTCAAAAAACAGACTGTGAGAGTGGAAAAAAGACTGGGAAAGATAAACAAAGGCATGGAAGTAGGAAAGCACTGCATGGGAACTGAGGAGAGTATTCTGGCTGAAGCATTATGTGCATAGAGAGGCACAAGAAACAGGCAAGTGCCATGTTGTGAAAGGGCTCGGAGGACGGCTAAGGTGCCTGCACTTGATTCCACAGGCAAGAGGGATCCAGGAAGAGGTTCAGAGCAGGTGAGTGACATGCTCAGATCTGTGAATAAGGAAGACCCGGCAGTATCGCTGTCAGGTATGGGGGTATGGGGAAGGAACTACAGAATGAAACTTTAGAACTGAGCCTAGCACTGAGTCACATCACTTAACATTGAATATTATTGCTAGAGTGCAAAGAAGTCAGCTTTCTTTAAGCAAAGTGGCATAGAACCTGACTGTAGGAATGTGTAGCAAGGTCAACTGTCTGTCCTTGTTTGGGAAGCATGAGTATTACAGGCCAAACTTTCTAGGTCAAATGAGTGTGGCAGCAGCTGGTGAACTGAAGTGTCCAGGAAGTAGGAGTTCTGAGTGATAGCTGGAGGGGAGGGGTCACAGCAAGGGGACTCAGCACCTTGGAGCCAATGCAGGCAGGCAGGATGTGAGGGGCCTTCCCTAAAACTACAAAGAATGTGAGGGATAACCTCAGCAGAGAACAAGATCAAGGGACAAAGGAGATTTCTTTGGACGTTAGGAGTCTCAAGGTCAACCCAGCTTTGCAGAGAAAGAGAGAGAGGAAAACAAAATAAAATTTTAGTTGCAGGGTAGGAAAGATCATTACCAGTAGGAAAGATTATAGAGTATTTCCTGGGAAAGGTGACATTTTAGCTGGGTTTTTAAAGTATAAGTAGGAATGGAATAGGCCTCCTTTCTTTACAGTCACGTTGTGTGGTAACACTGGTCTTGATACCATCTTTATGACTCTGGGCAAATCATGTAACTTCTAGGCACCAGTGTCTTCATCTGTAACATAAGGATAGTGAACTATAGGACTAAAAGGAGTAGATCCAGGGAACCAAGATGATGGGAATTTGAGCAAGAAAGGCCCTTAGAGGCTGTCTACTCCAGTGTCCTCATTTTTAGTAAGGAGGGAACAGAGGACCACAAAGCTGAAGTTATCTGCCCAAGTGCCCCCAAGTCTCCTGCAGCAGTAAGAATTCAAACCCAGGTTCTGTGAATCCAAAGTCAGGGCCCCTGCTACTACGCCACTCTGCCAGTATTATTTCTGTATGAAGAGGACACCCGCAGGCTCCTACAATTCATGCAACGCGTATGTCTCTGGGACCTCGGTTAACTGCCATCACTGCCAGTTTCCACATCTTCCTCCCCTAAAACAAACACTCTGACCATTCCAAGAATGGCTGCAGTTAGCAAGCAATTCCATTTCATGTGCACCCAGACCAGTCCAATTTTGCAGGAATTCTGAGCAGCTTATTTTTAGAAGTGGTAAACTGGAGATGGCCTAGAGATGAAAGAGCTACTCTCCCATAGGCACTTCCAGTCTGGAGTCTCAGGGAGAAGCATGAGAGCATTACTAATTAATAACTCTTGTCCTTTGCTGTTGATCAGGTTGGGGGTCATTTATTGGGGGAGGCATTTATTATTGCTTCAGAGAAGGTTTCCCTACAGGACTCAGCTGAGTGCTGTGCTCTGCCCTGTGCTCAACAAAGAGTCGCATCGACTTGGGAGGCTTCATGGCAGATCAGGAAGAGGCCATGATCAGATATCACAAGACCTGGGTTCAGATTCCAGCTCTGCTACTTCCTACCTGTCCACCTCTATCTGACCACAGGCCAAGTCACTTAGGCTTCAGCTTCCTCATCTGTCATATGAAGGACCTGGACTTGATGATTCTTCTCATCTGGTTGAAAACATACTCTTTTGAGTAATAGTTCAATGATTTCTCTCTCTCTTTCTCTCTCTCTCTCTCTCTCACTCTCTCTCTCTCTCTCAAATTCACACACACACACACACTTTAGAGATAACCTTTGGTGGAGAAAACCAAAACAAAAATGCTTCAGTAGAACTAACAAATATAGTTATGTTAGAGAGGTGCACTATAAAGGCTCTAGAACATGGGAACTTTTGTTTCTGATATTCTGACAACTAGATGTCAGTATAAATTGGTTTCCTTCATAAACCTATGTATTTTATTTTATGCATTTAAAAACATTATTCTGAGAAGGAGTTCATGACAAAAAAAAATGTTAAGAATTCCTATTCAGGGTCAGAGGTTCCTAGTTCAAATCCCACTCTTGATACCACCTTTATGACCCTGGGCAAATCATATAACTTCTAGGCATCAGTTTCTTCATCTGTAACATAAGGATACTGAACTATCAACCACCTCTCGGGGCAACAAGGCGGTACAGTAGATAGAGCACCGGCTCTGGAGTCAGTAGAGCTCATCTTTGAGAGTTCAAATCCAGCCTCAGACACATACTAGCTGCGTGACCCTGGACAAGTCGCTTCACCATGTTTACCTCAGGTTCCTCATCTGTAAAATGAGCTGGAAAAGTAAATGGTGAACCACTCCAGTATCTTTGCCAAGAAAATCCCAAATGGGGTTACAGAGAATCAGACATGACATGATTGAACAACCACCAAAAAAAACATCTCTAAGGTTCCTTCCAGATCTAAATCTATCACACTATGATCCTCTAGAAACTCAGACCAGCGTTACCACACAATGTGACTGTAAAGAAAGGAGGCCTATTACGTTCCTACTTATTCTTTAAAAACCCAGCTAAAATGTCACCTTTCCCAGGAAATACTCTACAATCTCTCCTACTGGTAATGATCTTTCTTACCCTGGACCTAAAAATGTATTTTGTTTTCCTCTCTTTACTTGTACTCATTGTCTGACTGGACACTGTTTTCAGTCTATTTGTCTTATCTTCCTGCTACAGTATAAATTTCATGTAAACATGTCTAATCTAAACTTTGTACTTTCCTCTAGTGTCCAGCACTGTTTACGACAGGTGGTAAATAAAGGTGTATGGAACGGAGATCAAGCGTGAACATTAATCTCCACACTTTAAAGTAGGGTAGAAAGGAAGCTCCTTGAGGTCAGGGCCTTTTTCTTGTTTTGTTTTGTCTTTGTATCCCTCCATCCTGATACAGGGCTCTGCATTTAATACATCTGTGAAGAAATGAAGTTGGATGGGAACAAGTTTAGACTGATCCTGAAGCAACCATGTCTAGGGCAGGAGTAGAAGCAGCAGCCCCACAGACTCATGGCAGGGGCTTAGCCTGACACTTCAGAGACAGCCTCAAGGGATGTCTGTCGTGGACTGTTCAAGAGAATAGAGCAGGGATGGAAACAGCGGCTTTGCAGATAACAATGGTTGGGAAGAAGTTTTTAAAGCTGAATCCTCAGTAGCTGATGAGCCGATGCCTCAAATTGCCTTTAAAAGCTTTTCCGTGCCAGGGAGAAGAAAAAAAAGAGATCTAAGTCTTTAGAAGACAAGTGAGAAGAGCCAGCCACAAACATTCAGCAGGGCAGGAAGCAGGCTTTCCAATGTGGCCTAAAAGGCCTGATTAAATTCACGGTTTCTTTACCATGATAAAGGTCAATTAAGTAGGCTAATTACCATGTTCTGCTTTTATTGTAGTGGTCTCCACGGATCAATACAGACTCCTTTCAGGTAAAGCAAAAGGCATTAACAGAAACAATAAGAATCGGGACCATTTATCCTTTTAACTTAATGTAAAAGGTCTGAATAATAAATAAACCAGGAGGTAGAAGGACTTGATCACCATATTGATTTACAACTCACACAGCCCCTCTAACTCATAAAGAAAAAATACCTTTTTAAAAAGCCACACAGTAAAACAAAGCAATCTTCTTCATGAATCTAAAACCTCCACATACGGACAGAAGAGTCCAATCCAGTTACTCTAATTTCACAATCCAATGGAAAAAAAGACCATTTCAAGCAACTTATGTGAGAGAGTTTAGAGCTGATTTAATCACTTAAATGTATGATTTATTAAACAGGTAGTTCATACATGTATACACCAGTCACAAACTATCCATAACCATTTCTTAAGCGCCTACTATGTGCTGGCACTGTGCTAAGCAGTGGGCTTATAAGGGAAGGCAAAAGGAATCCCTACTCTCAAGGAATTTTATCTAAGGGGGTAGACAACCTAAAAACAACTATGTAAAAACAAACAACTCTCTCCCCCATATGTATGCACACATGTATACACATACATGTATATAATGCATATATAGATATATACATGCATTTACACAAATGTATATATACATAAGATGATATATCTGCATATATATTTTACAATGTGTGTGTTGTGTGTATATATATATATATGTATATATATGCATATACACATCTACATATACATATGACAAATAGGGTATAGTCAAGAGAGGGACAATACTAGAATTAAAGGGGATTGGGAAAGGCTTCCTTGTGGGATTTTAGCTGGGATTTAAAGGAAGCCAGAGAAGCCAGGAGGTAGAGAAGAGAGCATCCCAGGTATAGGAGCTAGCCAATGAAAAAGGTGAGTTGAGAGGAACAGCAAGGAAGTCACAGAGGACATGGCCCAGGGTAAGGGGTAGGAGGGATTTGTAAGAAGAATGAAAAGTAGCGGGAGGGACAGGCAGTTATGAAGGGCTTTGATTGTAACACAGTGGATTTAAAATTTGATCTTGCATGTGTTAGGGAGACACTAGAGTTTTAGGGACTGGGTGATGAGGTCAGACCTGTGCTTTAGGGAAATCATTTTGACAGATGAGTACAGGAAGGGCTAGAGTGGGGAGAGAATTCAGGTAGGAAGACCAACCAGAAGGCTACTGCAATAGTAAAGGTGTGAGGTGATCATCACCAGGGTGATGACGGTGTCAGAAGAGAGAAGGGTGACACATGCAAGAGATCTTACAAAGGTAAACTCAACAAGCCTCAGTAACAGATTGGATATGAAGGAATAAGAGAGAGCGAGAAGCTGAGAAGTTATGCATCTGGGTGACTTGGAGAACTGTAGTTCTCTCAACAGTAAGAAGAAAGGAAGAAGGTGGATTTTGGGAGAAAGATAATTAACTCACTTTTGGACACAAGTTTAAGATGTCTATGGAACATCCAGGTCAATGTGTCCAACAGGCAGGTGGAAATGCGAGACTAAAGATCAATAGAGGTTAGGGCTCAATAAGCAGATTTGAGAATCATCAGCATAGAGATGATAACTGAATATATAGCGGATGAAAACATCAAGCGAAACTTGTCTGCCCTTCATTCTTGAAGAGGACCAGTAACATCATGAGGGTGATGTCTTGACTTGGGAGTGAACTGGATTTAAGGGAGACAGAGCTACACAAAGTCATGACCTCACCCTCTTCTCCACAGTCATTGAGTCTGGTAGCAAGACACAATCCAAGACAACTGGCCATCAACTGAAATAATACAGAGGAAGAAGAATCAGAAGCAAAGTCAGAACCCTGGGGACATCAACAAGTTAGAAAGTGTGACCCCTTACAAAGTAACAGATGAGCAAAAACAACCAACAGTAACCACATCTTACAGCACATACAACGTTCTGCATTACTAATCCCCCTCCCATCACCCCACCATCCTTACAATCAATTGCTTGTTCTGCCTCTTAATATTTCTGTTTACATTATTTTAATTATCACATGCATAATTTCCTGGTTCTGCTTACCAGTTCATACAAGTCTTTTTATGCTTCTCTGAATTCCTTGTTTTTATAGGACAACAGTATTCTACTACATTAATACAGCATAATGTGATCGGCCTTTCTCTAAGTGATGGGTACCCATCTTCTTTCCAGGTTTTGTCAGCCCTCAAAGCTGTAGTTATCAGTGCTGTTACTGTCATTCACAAATATAAACCTAAAATCAAAGTGTCAAAGGTTTCAAAAAATATGCATATGTGTGAATGTGAATATATATGTTATGTGTATATATACACATACATACATGCACGCACACGCACGCACACACACATATTGCTTTGGTAGATAAAACTGGTCTGCTTTAAGTTCTTTCTTGATTGTCATTCCACTTTGCTTCTGTGGAGCTACCAGACCCATCACTGCCATGGAACTGGATAAGTCATTTCCATCTAACATCCATTTAATTTGTCAAATTGTTCCTTTAACTGGTTCACCCCCTATCTGCCCTCTTCCCCCACCCCAAACTGATCAGTTGATTATGAATGAGCTGACTGGTTGTTTCAGTGCTGGGTTATTTAAAAAAAAACAAAACATTTAAGTACCTTTCATGGTACTCCAGAGTTTGAGTTACACAGGGACCCTGTATCTGAAAAGCTCATCATCTTCACACGGACCAAAACCACTGGTGAATGTAACTAGAATTTTGTAAGGCATGGCCTAAAGAAGAAATTCAGATTGATTCATATTAAGGAGGCATGTCTAGTGAGAGATGGTCAGTTCTTTACAGTGGGAGTCTTCTCATTTTTATTTCACATCAGCATTAGCCTCTGTGTGCATATGTAGAGAACTATAAATCCTCCTCTTTGCCTTCTACCTATTTCCACCCTCCATCCTTATCATCATGGGATGAAGGTTTATAGACACCATCTTGTCCTGGACCACACAGGGGCTCTTCTCAACATATGCTCAACTTTTGTGTTTACTGCCCAAAGAAAATAGAGATGGGGTGGGGTGAAGGGAGTTCCTGAAATATCTCTGTTTAGTGTATTCTTTAAACACTTTTTACAAAAGAAAAATCAGTCTCCAAGGAGAAGCAGTAATTTAAATGCCAAAAGCACTAGTCAGAACTAGCAGAAGATAAGAGTGGTGTACAAATGATTAATTACACTTCGGCTCAATTCTACTTAGACTGATCTCTCAGACTAAGAGTTCAACAGAAAAGCCAATTAGTTTCTTGTGAATCATTCTTCTATTTGTCTAATTTGCCTCCAAAGTTTTTAGTCAGCAGTTTGCACCTCTTACTTAAATATCAGCTTCTATAGTTTTGTTTTTAATAAAAATAAGGGAAATTGAATTATACCTCATTATTTCACTAACCATTTGAGCAATTTTAGGAAATTCAGCTATATGGAAGCTTATCTTAATCTCCATGTAAGAGGGTAGTTATTACTAGAAGTATGAAAAGGACTTTATTTTAATTATTTATAACTGGGTTGAGAGCAACAGGAACTCCAAAGACAGTGTTAAAATAGGACTCTAACACTATTCTTTTAAAACCAGGGGCTGTGGAGGCTTAGTAGGAAAATGTGTGGGTGGTGGTGGTGAGCAGGGGAGAAGTTGATTTCCTTTAAAAAGGCAAACAGATTCTGTGCAGAGTTCAAAGACATTTTCTGCTTATTCTGTTTCTCCTTTTTAAGTCATAGGAGCCATTTTCATAAAACATCTTACATGCAATTAAAGTGTTTGGATAAGAGAGAGGTCATTCTTTCCAACTTCCTGCAAATCTTTCTTTTTCAATTGTTTCAGGAATGCTTTACTTCAAAGGTTTTGGTGGAAATTTTCCCCTCCCCCTTGCAAATTTCAAGTTCAAAATTTTGATCAAAGTTTTCTTTTGAGCAAAAAGCCCAAACCTCAATGTTGGCTCTCTTGCAGACTTGAAGAAAGAAAGCCAACATGCCCACATCCTCGTGAGTGTATACTTCCTTTTACCCTCCATCAATGTGCAGAGGCAAAACATCTGTGGAGACATTAAATGGTATTCAAGCTAGAGGCGAAAAGTGAAAATCATGGTGCTAGTCCATGAAGCTGAGGGCATCTAGGCAACTTGGCCAGCATTTCCTTATTTCAATAGCATAGCTGTTTCCAATGCCTAAGTGACTCTATCAAATGCCATTGAGAGCATGTTTAACCTCACAGTTCAAAGTTAAGATTTCAGAGGTTCACTTTTTAAAACTTCCTTATACACCAATTATTTAAAAAAAAAAAAACCAAAGTAAAAACACTAGAACTAGACTATCTTTGAGATCTATAGATCTGGTGTTGACATATGCCTGCCTCTAAATCTTTTCATGGCTCCCCACTGCCCACTGGATAAAGTTCAAACTTCTTACCCTAGCATAATCTGGCACTGTTCAACCTTTCCAGCATTGCTACATACTGTTATCCATGCACTACCACAAAACTGAACTACCTGCCTTCTCCAATACATATCTTGTGTTTACCTACCTCCATGCCTTTGCTTCCAATTCCCAAAGCCTAGAAGGCTCTCCCTTCTTTCAATTAGTTAAATTACTACCCATCCTTCAATGAATCAGAATCAAAGCCTGAAGAGATCTGAAGGTGAAGATAACATGAGCTAAGGCTTGAAGGGAAGATGGAATTTCAAGAGATGGATGTGTTTCCATCCACATCTTGACAAGAAGAATGTCTACAACAAAGCTCTGAAGAAGAGGGACCCCCAAAACCTTCCAAGGTAGCCTGTTTCATTTTTAGGAAACTTTCATTGTGAAGGAGTCTTTCTTCCCAATAAATCCCTTGGCAACTTGTACCCTCTGTACTTTGTTCTGTCCCCTAGAGCAATGCCGTACAACTCAAACTCTCCTTCCTCCACAGTGCCTTACCCAAACCTGTAGCCATCATGGTCAGGGGCTGGTTTTGCCATTTTTTATATCTTCAGTGATTAATAACACATGCCACTTTTTAAGAGCTTAGAAATGCTTCATGACTGACTTCCTAGGACATCTCTGAGATTTTTTTTTAGTAGCTTACTTCTGTCTGTTTTAATTGTCTTTATAAGGTTCTAAATAGATTCTAAGCCCACACAATGTTTAGCACACAGTAGTTACTTAATAAATTCTGTTTGCTGGCCTGAAGGTGAAGTATAAACCTTATATTTATCATGGCTGCTTTTGTTTTTACAGTTATGAGGGAGTTAAAAGCCAGTTTCTAAAGAATTTGAGCAAAGGTTGAACCTAAGGCAGGAAGAGGAAAACCAGCTTTTCAGGTCTGCTTCAGGGACATCACTAGGCAATGTTGGTAGGTGGCACAGTCTCCTCCCAGTGTGGCTAGGCTGCTAGCAGTCAACCCAGCCCAAGGGAAGCATGATTCCTGGTCCTATCCACAAAGCCAGAGAGTGTGATAGTCAGGAGGGAAAGAGGTAGCTGAGTGAAATAAGCATAAAAGTGAGAAGGGTCTGCTGGTCATAGAGGATCAGGAAATGGAATAGTCTCTCACCTCTGGACCTTTGCATAGGCTGTACCCTGCATGAGTGGAATGTTCTCTTTCATCCACCTCTTGAAATTCCTTCTTCCCTTCAAGCCTTAGCTCATGTTATCTTCACCTTCAAAAGGCCCTTCCTCCTTTCCCAATTGTTAGTGCTACCCTAATTACTACAGATATATTTATTTTGTTTATATCTGTAATGATTTATCTCTGAACACATTATATTCTCCTCTTCCTTTACCCCTCTGTCCCCAAATATAAGCTCCTTAAGGGCAGGGAATAGGTCACTTTTAATTTTATTTTTTCACCATGTAGCACAGTCTCTGGCACAAAATAAAGGTAGTTAATGAATCTTGTTCATTGACCAGGGAGAGGAAATTCAGATCAAACAGGTTTTTCCGTTTGAGATGTATTAGAAAAATCTTTTGCTTTCTTCTCTATCATGGCAAAAAGGAGGCCTCAGGCACCCAAAAGCTCTGATGGCAGAACTCAAACTCTGGCAGGTCATACCTAGCTGGAAACACTTCAGGTAAGGCCAAGAGCCAGGATGGCCCATCACGCAGGGCCTGGCCTAGCTAAAAATCATAGAGGTTTATTACCTGGAAAGACACCCAAACACAACTGGGGGAGGCTAGGGCAAGTCATAATGGCTCTTTACTAAGGAAGACATTGAGAGGTTGGGACCTCTGTTGGTGGATGGAATGCCTACACCCATGAAATTCAGGAACTTTGCTTCAAGTTGCAAAGCTCCTGATGAGATCTGAAGGACTTTATGCCTTCAGCCAGCCATTCTCCTTGCAGACAATGTGTCTGGTGCTTGGCTTCTGCAGTAATCCCAAGTACTTGGCTTTTGAGCATTTTTATGAATTTGGCTGGCAGTATGAGAAAGTGGTAATCAATGCCAGGCCCCTTCATCAGGAAAAAACAACCATCAATCAACCCTGGGGACAGAACATGATCACTTTTTAAAAACTCTCAACCCAGGACCGCAGCACTATAAATGAGTAATAAGAAATCACCAAAATTTGCAAAGGACATTTTCACTCCTAACTACCCTGGAAAGAAGGTACTTTTCCAATGTTTTTGTTTACATTCTACAGATGAGGAAACCATAAGTCCAGAAGGTTAAGGGCCTTTATACAAGGTGTGTAGTAGGCAGCTCATGGAACCTGTACCAGAATCCAGGCCTTCTAATGACAAATCCAGCCTTCTCTCCACTATACGTGATGGAATAGCACCCATTCTGCCATGGTACACCTAGGACCAACGAGAGAGTCCCCTACCAAGACCCAAGAGTCTTCTTTTTCTACTGCTGACTGTCCAGCAAACAAATACCTGCATCAGCAAAGCAAAGCATCTTTTCACTTTCTTAGAAACACTGGGAGAAATGTAAGTGCTTAACAAATGGGAAAGCAGAAAGAAAAAAAAACATTTTGCAAATTCTGAATGGCTGTTCTCAATAAAAGGAAAATATGCTGCTAAAAAGACAAGAAATCACCAAACAAGTTACGGATGACACTTAAGGCAAGGATCTAAACGTGGCTCTGCTTATTAAGGAAGCAAGGTTCATTTGTCCAAGAAGCAGCGTGGCAGTGTGTTCTTTTATTCCCTTTCATTTTTCTCCCTCCAAAGAGAAAACACTCATTTCCTTATTGACCTCTATACTGAAGCCAGTGTGTACATCACTGACAGAACCCTCACTTTGATTACTAAAGGTCTCATGTATAGAGTGATAATTAACTTCACATTATTCCTTGTAGCTACAAAAATACCGACCCACAAAATGAAGTTAGAAAGGAAATTTAAATATTTGTCAACATCCTGCAAACAAACATCCTTCAAAGCCATTTATTTAAAGTCTGAGGACTGGATGCAAGTCCTAGATATCAGCGCTGTGGAATCACCTACTGGCCCAAACCCCTTCCAGGGTCAGTGCTCACCTACTCCCTCATCCCCCACACAACCTGAATAAAAAGAATCAAGGCCTTCTAATGACAAATCCAGCATTCTGGATCTGAATCCAGCTGCTGGGAAGGCGGACAAAGGGCTGGCTATTTCTAGGACTCTTCATAGGGATAGTAGAATAACACCAGGCTGAAGCAAGAGCAGCTGAAGGGGTCTCCTTCTGACACCCGAGTGAAACCTTTTAATGCCTAAAATGTCGCTTCTGGCTCCAGTACTTCGTGATTCTTTAATGCTACATGATTAGATTACATCTATTTCTTCAAGTGCATTATTTCAAAAGAAGATATGACTTCTTTATAAATGAAATTAATTAATTCTAAAGTCTTTGTGTGCCCTCCTCTTCTGAGGGGAGAGAGTCCTAACCTCCAATTTAACTCCCAGGTGGAACGCTCCCTCCTCTGATCTAATCTGGTAATATGTCTGCAGATTATGGTCCTTGAGAGTGGTCTGATGCACTGATCATGGGGGTCATGGCTTTCAGACTCAGAAGAACCTTAGAGGGGGCAGCTAGGTGGCACCCACCCTGGAGTCAGGAGGACCTGAGTTCAAATCCAGCCTCAGACACTTAACACTTACTAGCCTCATGTGACCTTGGGCAAGTCACTTAACCCTATTCTCTCAGTTTCCTCATTTGTAAAATGAGTTGGAGAAGGAAATAGCAAACCATTCCAGTATCTCTACCAAGAAAATCCCAAACGAGGTCACGGAGAACAGGACAAGACTGAACAATGACGACAAGGGGTTGGGAGGGATTCCCAGTGAAGAAACCTCCCCTCCAAGGTTTATAAAGTTATGTGGGGCACTGAGAATTCAAGTGACTTCTCACAAAGCCAGGCTGTGCCAGAAGCAGTACTAGACATCAAGTCTTCCTGACTTTAAAGACCGCTCTCTACCCACTATTCCACAAGGCCCCTCACATGGGGCTTTAGAGGTCACAAACTAATTTCCTCAAAATAACTTAATGAAATGGCACTGTTATTGCCACTTATCAACACAGGATTACAGGATCACATCTAGAACTGAAACAGAACTGGAAGGCCAGTCAATCTAACCCATTTTACAGATAAGAACATTAAGGTACTGGTGGAACCTGGTTTTGTGACTGAGACCTCAGCTAGCAGGCTGGACCAGAACTGTCAAACCCAAGGTCCACTTGATTGTGGCCTGAACCAGACTAAAATGTAATTTGGAAATAAATATTTAATAAAATAAATACAAATACAATAGAACACAGATGATGTTAATATTCTGGATTTTTAAAGCAACATGTGACGCACAGGGATCTACACAGTCTAGTTTCTATCTGAGTTTGACATCACCACGCTAGACCACAATTTCTAGGGGGGTCTGGTACCTAAAAACGCAACGTTTTTGCTGTTGCGGCTTCACCTCCTTCAAATTCAATTATTTAAACAAATGGGCCTGGATCTCTGGTATATGCTAGGTCTTTCTGTAGATAATAACTATATAATAACTAACAACTTTCTTAATAACTAACAACGGGGTGTGAACCAGATCTAAACTATAAACGTGTTTTAAAACAGGACCTTTTCCTTCCTCCTCAGAGCTCCAGGGGACTTGAGAATAACCATCCCAAGCAAAGGCTGAAAGTGCTGCCACTCACCTGAAAATCCTGATCATCAATTCCAAACCTTTCTCTCAGGTTACGGAAAACCATCGGGCAATATTCCTTAAATTTGAAATGACTCGGCATGTTTTCTCTGAAATTTTAATAGCATCAAATGAGATGTAAAGGCACATACAACAGCTAATGTTTACATAGCTTTTTAAAGTCTGTAAGGCATTTTACAAACACATTCATCCCACTTGATAGTTCCATAAGCTTTATGAGATGAGCGCTAGAGGGATCACTAGCTTCATTTTATAGTTAGAGAAACTGAGGCTCTTAGAGGTTGGATAATTTACCCAAGAAGACACAAGGGCTAAGGACCAGAGCTGGGATTCAAATGTAGGTCTTAACTATAACCCCAGTGTTCTTTCCACTGCTTCCCCTAATCACACTAACATTTCCTGATGGGTTGTTCTAGTACATATCTTACTGCAGTAATTAGAGACAAGCGGTAATAGGTTTCGTTCTTCATCTCTCTGATGGTAGATCTTCCTTATCTCTACCATGCCCATCCAGCAGTTCTGGGTTCGTGCTTTAGAAAGGGGAGAAGTCATAAGTAGGAGGGAAAGAAAGGGGAAGGAAGAAATGAGATGGAAAGAGGAAGGGAACAAAGGAGAAGAAAAGTAGAGGACAGCAGGAAAGGAAGGTGTGAAGCACATTCCTGGGCCATTTTCAGTTACTCACAAGTGGTAGGACTGAATTGTAGCCCTCTAAAAACACAGTCAGACTATCTTCTTTCACTAACTTCAAATACTGAATATGCTTTTTATTTTTATTTTTTTTTACTACTTTCCAAATTCAGTTCAGATAACAAAATAGCAAACTAAGATGTTTTTTTTTTTTACCCTTCTAACTCCTGAAAGCCCAGACTCCAAACTATATTGTGATAAGGACCGACTCACCTGTTTCACTCAGGACAATAGTTTTATTTAGAAATTCTTTTATTTAAATTCACATAGACAGGAGTAATATTTTTAGTGCTTTATATGGCCTCCTATTAAGTTTTACAAAAGTGCATGGCATCCTTCATTCACTGCCAAAATAAATCCTCTTGAATTTGTCCAAAATGAATCCCTTTTTGAGGATGCACATTATAGAATATAAGTTTATATTTCTTCCAAAATTCAAATAATTTGCATCTTTTAAAAAATTCCCATTATAATGAAATTTCACTTTTAACACGTAAGATATTCACAGAGAACAATATGCCATATGGCAATAGGATTCTACCCAGCGGGCCCTGCTGTTACTTTTTTGAACAGAACAGATGGTTGTGTTTATCACAGGATTAACTTAATCAGCAAAACTTTACTCCTACCCATTGAAAAATAATGGAGTTTTTAAAACTTCATAAAAACTGAACTCCCAGGAATTCTACTAGCACAAGAGAAAGGTGGTAACAGAACTTACTTGTTAAAAAGGTGATTGTCCACCTTTATCTTGGAATACGCTTTGAAATCATCAGGCATGAGCATTACAGGGATTTGGACGTGGCTCAGTTCATTGATCTAGAAAGGAAAAAATAAATATTCCATAGTGGTTATCATTGCTTAGAAAGCCCCTTCCCATTTCCCCTCATGCATGTCCCCCACTGGTCAAGGAGTTTTAGGAATTCTCCTCTGTCCCTTGTCACTACTCTTAGGGTTTGAATTTCCCCCCTTGTTCTCCTTTCCCGATGCTTCTATCCACACACAGCTGCTTCCTGAGCCCCCGTACGTTAACACTTCCCAGAGTAGATCCTTGATTCTTCTCTGTCTCACCAGTGCCAGGATACGGTGACAGGTCTGGTAGTGGCAGAGAACAATGGAAAGGGGGAGGGGGGGAAGGATGATAAACCACCTTTCAGTAGCTACCCCTGGCAATCATCCTTTAGCAGAATGAGGAGGAAGGTCTAGCATGTCATCTCTATTTAACCAATCAATCAAAAAAGTATTAAGTACCTACTGTGCTAGGCACTGACAATACAAAAACAAAAAATGAAACAACCCTCCTCTCAAGGAATTAACACTCTAAAACAAACAAACAAGCCTTGGCCTCTGGTGTAAGAATTGCTGGGCTGACACCTAGGACCCTTTGTGGAATGTGTTCGCTCTCCCCACTTGCTCTAGGTTCGACTTCCCCACTTTCCTGGACCGATAAGAACACTGCTGATAAATTCTGCCTGGCCCCTGAGACTTGGTCACCCTTTAAACTCTGGCTTGAGTCACAAGGGTCTCTGGTTTAATCTCTAGAATCAAGATTTCCAAAACCAAGAGAGTTCTTTCTGTTAATTGCCCCTAATTGCCAGCTTAAGTGGGCACCATTCTTCACTAGGAAGTTGGAACTCCACTTTTCCCCTTCCTTCCTTTCACCCCCCACTACTTGACTGGTTTGATTCACAAGATTCCAGCTCTCTCCACCTTAAATATCCTCACCATCCCCCTTTCCACAAGGTACAGGTCTAGTCTTCACCTTCATGTCAACCCTGGGACAAAAGGAAGACGAAAAAGAAAGACTTCTTTGGTGACAAAAGGAGATGTCCAAAGAACAACTTGTGCTTTCCTCTAAAATGTAGAATAGACCCTTGCAATTAATTCTACAAGGAAATATTAAATATAAGGTACAAGGTATACTATGTCTACAAGCGGGACACCAAGTGAAAAGAATTACACAGTTCCTGTCCTCAATCCATTATCAAACATTTATGCAGGGGCGGCTGTGGCACAGTGAATAGAGCACCAGCCCTGGAGTCAGGAGGACCTGAGTTCAAATCCAGCCTCAGACACTTAACACAAAAAACTAGCCATGTGACCTTGGGCAAGTCACTTAACCCCAACTGCCCTCCCAAAAAAGGGAAAAAACAAAAAACCATTTATGCAGCGCCTACTCTGTGCCAGACACTGTGCTAAGCAGTGGAGATACAAACAGAGAAATGCACCAGACCCTTCCTTCAGGGAATTCTAACATTCTAACAGGGGACACAACAAGGACAAATATCAGCATCTTTAAGGCATGTGCAAGTCAAAGTACGTGCTGAGGGCACCAGGAAAGGTTTCCCCAAACAGATGTCACTTTAGCAGAGTCTCCAAGGAAACCAAGGATTCCTGGAGGCAGAGGTAGGAAGGAGGCCATTTCAGGCAAAGTAGATGGCCAATACAAAGTTATGGTGATGGAAAGTAGAGCACATCATGAGAGAAACAAGCAGGAGGTCAGCAGGACTGGACCACAGGGAACGTGGAGGGGAATAACGTATAAAAGCAGCGTGGAAATGTAGAAAGAGGCCACTTTGTGAAGAACTTTAAAAGCTAGAGGAGAGAAAAACAAGCACGCATCTAAGTAAAATAAAATAGAGAAGTAAGAGTAGTGACAGCTAAGGTGGCCAGGAAGGCTTAACAGGAGGACATCTCACTTGGAGAAGAGCTAAGTGCAGAGGCTCTCATGCCCAGAAGGCTGGTCACTAGGGGATAATCATTAGGCCATTTATTAATTGTTTGGGGAAATAGTCATACCAATGAAACCACAAATTCTTTAAGGATAGAAGTCACGAATTTAAGAAAAACTCAGAGTTTGTTTGCTCCAATAGGCTTTGTTTTAAAATCATATTATAAAGAATTTCAGCACAGAGTATGGAAGACATAGCTGCTTGTAAATAAGACATGGTCAAACCCATTCAAAACAAGTACAATTCTAACAAAGAAGCTTTATGAAGGTATGTATACGTAAACATAGATTGCTAAGCCTTCGGCAATGACCTAGTCAAAGTAATATTTGGGACAACCAAATTCTAGTATGACAAAAGAATGAGAATAGTGCCTCGGGTTTCATTGTAATGGGAGATGACCTGTATAGAACCTTAAATCAGTCCCAAACAATCTTAATTACCACCGACAACTCTCCAATTAATTCTTGTACTGCACAGACTGCTGATTTATAAAATCTTTCCATACAATTAGCTCTCTGGTTTTTCACTGCCATAAATTACTCTGAGGATCCTTTTACCCGTGCCAACAGCTCCTTCCCAAGCCAAAATAACATCACAGCACAAGTCAAAGAAGGAAGTTAATCCCAAATCACCTGGAGACTGTACAAGCTTGGCCTGAGCATTGCATCTCCAGAGTCTCCTTTGTACTTTAAACACACAAAGATGCTATTTATAAAAACTGGAACAATAATATAAAATTATGTAACTATTTTGATTCATTCGCTGTTCTTTTTAAGTACCTTACCAGTACAGGGTAATTCTCAGAGCAAATTTGTAAGACAGATAGATACTGCCCCAGATTCATTTTACTATTGCACTATAAAAGCTTGAAGGATTACTTTTTTTTTTTAAAATCAACGCAAGAACATAATTAGAACTCACTAATTGTTAACATAAATCCTGGGGCCAGATAATTAAAATATACTTTATAATTAAAGAGACTGTTACAGAGAATAATTATTTAAATAGTTTGGAGATCTGGAAAGGAGGACTTAACAGAAAAATAAGGGAAGTAAAGGTATCAAAACAAAGGAAGCATGTACATGCTGAGTTCAATATTTCACTAGAAAAATTGAGAGTGGCCACATAGTACAGACAAGAGCTCTAAGCTAGATGTGGAGTCAGAAGAGCCCAGAGCTGATCTTGGTTTGGTCACTTAAAACCTATATGACTTTAGTCAAGTCATTTACCATCTCGGGTAAATACAGGTTCCCTCACCTGTAAAATGACAGTCTGAGATCCGGTGACCTGTAAGAGCCCTTTCCAGCTCAAAATGTATCATCCTGTGACAAGAAAATCTTACTGAGGCCTCTCTTTAACAGTTCTGTCTTTGATCACAATTACTTTCTGTGTGATTAATAATGTCTTCCCCAGTTTCAAAATGGAATTAAGCCTTGATAATTCAGAGACTAGCTATCCAGCTTTGCCATGGTCCCCCAGTTCCTCTTTTTATCCCAGCTAATTCCCTCTTCTCTGTTCATTAGCATCTCCACCAGAGGGGGAGCAAGGTCTACAGGATTAAAGATTTAGACCTGGAAGGTCCCTTAGTTGTTACCTAATCCACCCCCTTTGTTTTAGAGAAGAGCTAATAACCAGGCATTAAGTAATCTGGCCCAAGGTCACCCAAGTAAAAATGGGTAGAGCTGGGACTTCAATCCAAGCTCTCTGACTTCAAATCCAGGGCTCTTTCTGCCGTACTATGATGAAATAGCAAAAGTCCAAGATAATTCTTTCTTTTTAGTAGCTCTGTGAAGGATCCAGGAAAGAAGATTTAAAAGGTATTGGTTTAAATATGGTTCAGGGATAAGCCTGTGGATTTCACTGGGTTTGAATACTGGTTTGAATTACCTATGGGACCTTGGATAAGTCACTTAACTTACTTGGGTCTAAGATTCCTCAACTTTAAAATGAGGGAGCTAAACAAGATGACCTTGAGGTTATTTCCAGGACTAAATTTACACCCCCCATGATTTATTGAGCTTACACTATATGCAAAGCTTTGTGCTACATGCTAGAGTTACAAAGGACACAATCCTTGCTTTCTGAGTGCTTACAGTCTTGTGGAAGAATTAGGGTATGTATGTATGTATGTATGTATGTATGTGTGTATGTATGTATGTGCACCCACACATACCCATATATGTATATATGTTTATAACAGATAGCGAGACCGTTCATGAGATAGAGCACTAGGTCCATAGTCAGGAAGACCAGAATTCAAATCTGGTCTCAGACACTCACTAGCTAAGTCACATTTAACCTCAGTCTACCTCAGTTTCCTCATCTGTAAAATCGGGATAATAATAGCAACTACCTCCCAGAGTAGTTGTGAGAATCAAATGAGACGATATTTTTAATAAGCTTAGCAGCGTGTCCCTTCCTTCCTTCCTTCCCTTTCCTTTCTTCCTTCCTTCCCTCTTTCCTTCCCTTCCTTCCTCCCTCCTTTCCTTCTTTCCTTCCTTCCTTCCTTCCTTTCTTTCCCTTCCCTTCCTTTCCTTCATTCTTTTCTTCCATCCTGGATTTAAGATCTGGTCTATTTCCCCAATTTTACAGAGGAAGAATCTGATGTTCAGAACATTTAAATGAGCTGCCTGAGCTGACAGAGGGAGTTGGCTGACGCAGAGCTAAGACTGTGGCCCGGTCCAGCTCTTTCCCCCATCTTGCTGCAGTGGCCAGCACTGACATCTTCAGCCTCATAAATGAGGAAATGTTCAAGCCTTTAATATGAGCTGCCATAAACAGGCCAGTTTGGTTTCATTTCCTATTTTCTAATTCTTCCTTTATGTTCAATTCTCTGGTTTCAATCGCAAATCTAGAAGATCTCCATAGCTGGAAGTCATCTGAAAAGGCATTTAGTAAAACCCCATCATTTAACAGATGAGGAAACTGAAACCAAGGCCACACAGGCTGGAAACAGCAGTCAGGATTTTAACCCAGGTCCTCTGATTCCACACTCAGCACTCATACCACTTCAGAAGTGAATACAGCTGGGCTTGAGGCTAGGAAGACCTAAGTTCAAGTCCTGTCTCTAATACAGACTGGCTGTATGACCTTGGGCAAGTCACTTAACTTCTAAGCAAGTCTTTAAGAAAGGAATTCTTGTCCTGGGATCCATAAACTTGGTTTTTAAATATTTTGATAAACATATTTCAACTGATTCCCTTTGTAATTCCTACATATTTCACATACTTAAAAAATATTATTCTGGAAAAGGTTTTACTAGGCTGATCCGTGACCATCTCCACCGAAAAAAATGTTCAGAACCTCTGCTCTTATGACCCTAAGTTGCAGGAAAGGTGCTGATCTGTACTAGTAGAGAGAGTTCCTTCGTCCAAGTATTCCTCCCATCAATGAAACCACAAGTCTAGCTTCCACCCCTGTCTCTATGTGTTCTGATTACATTAAACTCACTTCTTGATAAAGCTTTCCTGGTGGTAAGTAGTCAGGAAGAAAACCTCTATCATTCAAAAGAATATAATCTGCTCCTGGGGCCGCTGAGTCCCTCTCAGGGCTTCTCATCCATCTTCGGCAGCCACCTGTCATCCAACTCTCACCTGTTCAAGAAGCTGCATCACCCACTGAAAGACCTCGGTAGATGGGCTAAACCAGGCTGAGGGTAACTGACAGGCCTCAAAGCCACTTATGAGTTAGGAGGGATGTCCACCCCAAGCAAGACTTCCACCAGCAGAATGAGAGGATGAAAACAATTTATTCCAACAACCATGAAGGCGGGTGAAGGAAGAACTATGGAGAACTTAGAACCTGGTCAAATATCAAAGACACCAAGTAAGACACCTACATCCTGGGCCATCACCGACCGTCTTGACTCGTCCTGCCACTGGACTTTGATGACTCTGGATGAGAGGATGAGGCTAATGACTTTGCAACTTTGCTTCCCCTAAATCCAATGTATGTTCCAGTCAAGACATTACCCTGTGGTGTCATCAACCTCTTCAAAAAAGAGTTAACAAAAGTAATAATCTGTACTCATTTTCTACAGCCCTGTTTAACTTGAGAAGATGCTAAAGTCAATACCAAACTAAGACCTCAAAGGGTCAAAAAGTGGAATAAACAAATGCATACATAGTAAATACTTTCCTAGATTTATGGAGATGCTGCTGGCAAAAACAAAATGCACAGAGGTAACCACAAAATAAAGCAAATTTCACATTAGGAACGTCCACTGAAGGGTCTGAGTATCTCCACAAGGAGATGGAGCTAACAAAAGACTTCTGGAAGTTCATCTTTCTGTCATTAAGGCCTTTCCCCCTATAGCATGGGGAAGTACATCAGCACACAGATCCTAAAGAAGAATCAAGTCACTCACACTACCTGCAGAGGAAAAAGCCAATGAACAAAGGACATCAACTGTCCACACTGTGACATGGAGTTGGATGGATAACACATTTTATGTATGTATGTATGTATGTATGAGTATGCATGTATACATACATGACCATGCATTATACATTAATAATATATTATGTATACATAGCATTACATATAAATTCATTCTTCAGTTCCTTTATCTTGGACAGACACTATGGATGACAATGACTCTCGGTCCAGAATTGAGCAGAAGGAGAACAGGTTTGTTTCACTTTGGATACTGAACAGTACTATTATTTACGCCAAGCTTATTTTTTGAAACAAAGCCTTTCTAAGAAAAATATTCTTTCACTGACCCTGTATAAGTGAAAGTTACAGAATAGCATAAACTCCAAAAGTTGAAAACAGACAATGGAGAGACATGTGGTGGATATGAGTAGTCTGTAATAACATTACCAACCATAAAGTGTAGTCAACAAATACTTATTAATTATTGACTATGTGCCAGGCAGACACTGCACTGAATTCTGGGGATACAAAGAAACACACAAACGGCCCCCGTTCTCAAGGAGCTCACATCTGAATGAAGGAGACAACATGAAAAGAAGGTGGAACATACAAGCCACGAGCAGAATGAACAGATGTCCTGAGAGGGGAGATCCCTAGCCAGGGGACTTTCAGCTAAATGCTGAAGAAAGTCAGAGAAACAAGAGAGGAGGGGACTAGGCATGGAGGATTGCCAGTTCAAAGGCACAGAAGCGGGAGGTACCAGGTCACAGTAAAGGAACGGCCATTAGGCCAGTACAGCCAGAGAGGAGCAAATGTAGGATGACTGGAAAGGTAAGAAGGGGCAAGGCTATGGAGTAGTTTATATCTGATCCTAAAGGTCATTAGGAGTCACTAGAACTCACAGGGCAGGGAGGCGGCCTGGTCAGACCTAAGATCACCTTGGCTCTTGAATGGAAGATGGAGTAGAGTAGGGAGGGACTTGGGTCTGGGAAACCAATCAGAAGGCAGCAGTGCCGGGACGGTGATGAGGGCTTGGGTTTGGGTGGTGGCTGTGTGAGTGGACAGATCTTGCCTGAATAGAGGCATGACAAGATTGAACGAGGCTTGGATGGGGGAGGGGCAGACAGTGAGAGGCTGAGGATGGCAGTGAGTTGTCAAACCTGGACAAGTGGAGGGATGCTGGTGCCCCCGATGGTTGGTCATAGAGAAGTTTGGAGGAGGGGAGTGTGTGAGAAAAGTGACAGCACCCAAGTGATACAGGCCCAGAAAGGAAAGTGGGCAGGCCATGGACGTGAGCCAGGCATGACCGGGGCACAGCTTCTGCGTCATATTAGTGTCTGACAAGAGAACTGGGAAAAAGCTGTTGGTAAACTGGGTAGATTAATGGGAGCATATAGACAAGAGCAGAACAAGAGAATGGGCTGTTACCTGTACATGTGAAAAGTGTGTTCGTGTGAATGAAATCACAGAAACACTGGAGAACCAAAGCGATCCCTTTAGTGTTGAATGCATATAATCCAATTATGAAATTGTAACTTACCAAGACAAACTTTTTCCCTAGTGCTATCTCTCCTATACAATTTTGGCACATTTCACAAAGTATAATAAAAATATTAGTTGCCAACAAAATATGGTCTAAATTCTAGTGTAATATGAAACTCATGGGCAGCAGGTGGTGCAATCCTGGACTCATCTTCCTGAGTTCAAATCTGGCCTCAGACTCTTACCAGCTGTGTGACCCTGGACAAGTCACTTAACCCTGTTTGCCTTAGTTTCCTCATCTGTAAAATGAGCTGGAGAAGGAAATATCAAACTGCTCCAGTATCTTTGCAAAGAAAATTCCAAATGGGGCCACAGAGAGTTGGACCCAACTGAAAATGATTCTATGACAACATGAAACTCATTATGTTAAATGACTTCTCATTAATGCTATTGTCATTCAGTGGTTCAGTCACATCCAATACCCATCATAACTCCAAAAATAATGCAGTGATTTACCATTTCCTTCTTCAGTGAATTAAGACAGAGGTTAAGTGACTTGTCTAGGGTTACACAGCTAGTGAGTATCTATGATCAAATTTGAACTCAGGTCTTCCTGACTCTAGGCCTGGAATTCTATCCCTTGAACCACCTAGCTGTCTCCATAAATGCTAGAGAATTTTTTTTAAAAATCATCTCACTCCCTGTACAGGTTCAATGAAGGAGCCGTTTCAGAATGATTTGCTAAGTGATTAATCTTCATGATGTAGGCAACTCTGTAAGAACATTCTTAATTACTTTTATTAAACCTTCTGTCTACGTAAATCAGACTATTCTAAGACACAGGCATGTACTTCATACGGGTTGCTGAATTTATTTTTCTAAGAGATAATTACATGAACACCTTAGGCTACATCATAGATTTGCTCCTGAAAAGGCATGTGTATATCAAATTTTTATAAAATGAATAAAAATTTCCTTTATGCTTCTAAAATTAATTTTGATTGACTCTTTTAGTTGTGGTTAATAGAAAAATGCTTTAGCTAAAGTTTCTGAATTTCTCTTCCCCCTTCTCTCCATCCCTTGGTTTTGATGGGGCTTTGGGGCTTGTTAACCCTCAGGACATGGTAGAAGCCTTTTTAAGTTAGGTATTCAGGTCCCTCATTTATTATGGTGGAATTCTAATTTCATGGTCTGGTTTTCTACCTGACCCAACTTATTAATACATCCTACTCCCTAATAGGGTAGCAGATTAATTCTGACCATTTTACCCTTGTGATTGTTAGCATTTACCCCCTGCCTACAATGTTTTTCATTAAGGCACATAATACTTTTCTTTATATCATATGAGAAATGTATGTATAATTATCAGGATGGAGCAGAAAGATTGATGAATTTGGAAGTAGAGGACCTAGGGAAGCCCAGATCTACCAATTATTTAAATTCTCATTCTTATTCTCATTCTCTCTCTCTCTCTCTCTCTCTCTCTCTCTCTCTCTCTCTCTCCCTTCCTCCCTTTCTCTCTCCCAGGCACTGTGCTAAGTGTTTACAAATATTACCTATAAGTGCTTACAAATATTACCTCACTAGATTCTTATACCAACCCTAGGTGGGGGATGCTCCTATTATCCCCATCTTACAGTTGAGAAAACTGAGGTAGTCAGAGGTTAAGTGACTTGCCCATGGTCATACAGCTAGTAAGTGTCTGGGACTGAATTTGAACTCGGGTCTTCCCAACTTCAAGCCCGGCATTCTATCTGCTTTGCCACCTAGTTTCCACACTTAACCTTTCAAATCTTGGGCAAAAAATTTCTTCTCTCTGCACCTCCAGTCCTCACCTACAAAATGACAGGTTATAGGGTCTTTAAGAACTCTTCCAATTACAAAGCTATGTAATTCTATGTGTTATGAAAATAATATATACAGAGATGATCTGTGCTCATTGTATACATTTTTAAACCCAGCAAAAGGAAGATTTTAATTTGGCCATGAAAGAGGAGATATCATATATACCTATATCTATCTGTCTGTCTGTCTGTCTATCTATACACATACACTCATATTTATGAATATACACACATATTTATGTATACACACATATAAAATATGTGTGTGCGTGTGTGTGTGTGTGTGTGTGTGTATAGAATACAAAATGAGTGTAGTTAATGAAGGCAAACACCTCGGCAACCTATAAAAAGTGATAAATGTCATCTTTGGAGTCTGTTAAAATCGTTATTACAGTAGGAAGAAAGTAAAGTATATTGCCTATAAAATACAAAGACTACAACTCCACACTGATTAATTCTTCCTGAAGCAATGACTTAATGAACTGCCATGGTAAAAAAAAAAATCTAAAAAGTACAAGAACCGATATATTCATGTCAACCCCAAATAAAGAGAACAAACAAACCAGGCCTCCAACCTGACAGTCGGATAGAAGCCTGACATCCACCGCCCCACGAGACACTGAAAGGCTGCTTGCTATCAGAACATTCCATGAAGGCTCCCTCTCTTTTCTCAAGAACACGGTGTCAGTCATTACTAAAAATAAATTGATCAGTGCAAAGCAGGACCTTCTGTTTGTTTCGCCGGGGTAAGTACAATCCTTACATCAGCGTTGACAGTGATGTAGTTGGTACCCAAAAGAGGATGGAAAATAAAGAAGCTTTGTTGTCAAAACTCAAACATACCAGGCTGGGCAAAAAATATCAACAATGCACTTAACTGTTCCTAAAAAATATTATTCCGAGCTATTCTAAGTATATTAAAAAATGGAAGCCTATAACTAAAAAATCTAGTAAGAACTGATGGAAATACTCAGATGGAATAAAGGTAAGAAGGCCTGGAGTTAGGGGAGAACTGGATTGAAATCTTGATTCTCATATTTACTCGTTGTGTCCACGAGAAAATCACTTACCTCATTGCCTGCTCATTTCTAAAATGGAATAATGTTACTAGCTACCTCATAGGCATGTTTAGGGGAAAGAGAAATAAAGACGCCTAGGTGGTTCAGTAAGTAGAGCACTAGGCCTGGAGTCAGTGTAAAGACCTGAGTTCAAATCCAGTCCTAGACACTGACTAGCTTTGTGTAACCTTGGGCAAGTCATTTGACCTCCATTTGTTTTGGTTTTCCCAACTGTAAGATGGACCTGATAATAACAGTACCTACCTCTCAGAGATGTTGTGAGCATCTAATGAAATAATATTTGCTGAGTGTTTAGCACAATGCCAGCAAACGGCAGGCACTATGTAAATGTCAGGTAGCATCATCAGGTAGTATTGTAATACATACTTTATTAATATAATACATTTAGCGCAACTATGCTGTACTACTATAAGAAATGAAAACAAATGTATTATAATCAATAAACATGTTTATTACAGGGGCAGCTCGGTGGCACAGTGGGTAGAGTGCGGGGCCTGGAGGCAGGAAGACTCAGCTTCCTGAGCTCAAATCTGGCCTCAGACACTTCCTAGCTGTGTGACCCTGGGAAAGTCACTTCACCCTGTTTGCCTCAGTTTCCTAATCTGTCAAATGAGCTGGAGAAGGAAATGGAAAATGCTCCAGGATCTTTACCCAGAAAACCCCAAATGGGGTCACAAAGAGTCAGAGGCAACTGAAACAACTCGACAATAACAATAACAAATTATTATTATCATCACCAATTAAAATAGAATTAACTTTGTCATTTTGATACTTCCGGATCCAACCTCAGCGAGTGAGCAGTACTTCCAGTGACTCAGATAGTGATCCATCTTGCCTGTCCCTTCTATCCAACTTTCCCGTGTCATCCCATAAAGTCACCATGGGGGTCCACCCAGTGTGCTAGGAAACCTCCACTGGAAAGATATCTTGAAGGGGCATGGGTTCCAAAGGAGCATGTGGGATATGTATCAGTTTTCCCTCGCTCTTTTTAATCCAATTTTTAAAGGCTTTGAACAAAGAAGAAAGAAGGAAAAGAAACCTAAAAGACACGTTTGTCCTTTCCCACGGATCACAATTTGGTATGGATAGTAAAAAGGACACAGCCTTCTGAATGAGGAGAAGGACTCCCTTTGTGGACTGCACCATCTGCATGCCTTTTTCCTTCTCCTCCTCCCTTTCTCATCCCTATCCCTTTAGAAGCTGGGGCCACGCTGAGTCTTGGACAGGTGGGGCATTGGCCGGAGGTGGGAGACAGGCAGGATCCTCAGCTGGAGTCAGAACTCCCCGTCATTTCCCTGCCACCCTTGTTTGCTTTTCTCCTCTTCCAGCTCCCCTTTCTCTGTGGTCTTCCCCTATGAGAAGGTAAGCTCCTTGAGGGCAGGGATTGTCTTGTTTTTTGTGTTTGTATCCCTAGGCCTTACTACAGTAGTGAGGAACAATCTGAATACAAGTCATTCTACTGCTGCTAATTAAGTCTTTTTTTTTTATTATAGATGAATAGGTGAATAAAATTAATTTTGTAATATATAAGTTCATCTGTAGATCCACTGAAAGAATGTTTATTATTCACTATTATTATGGAATTGGGATCAATATGATTGATCTATATGTTTCATTACAACTTCATATAATATTCATTGTTACAAAAGACAGAAGCTGAGCAAGAAATTATTTTCACATAGTATGAAGTGAATTAAAGAAATATAGATATAATCTACTAAGACAACTTTAAAGGGAACAATGATATCTATAGCTAACCTATCTGATCTACATCTCAAGTGAATGACCAAATGACATTATCCAATGCCATAACTGGGGTTGGGCACTGGGGCTTTGATCCAGGGTATAAAATTTAAAGGGCACTGATAACAGGCCATACGGTCCTTTGGTGTGCTGCAGCAAGCTGCTTCCCTATGTTGCTCTGGTCTTCATTCTCCCTTCAGTTCCCTCCCCAGGAACCTGACACCAATGCCTACAGGTCTTCCCATCTAGTGGTCAATATACACAGTCTCTCATCTAAAGTAGCCTTTTATGTTGCTTCTCCACGTGCAAAAATTCCTAGTAACAGTTCTGATATCACAGTTGGGTTTTGCAATGAAGGGTGTGTGTGTGTGTGCGTGTGTGTGTGTGTGTGTAATTATGATGCATTAATGAAATCATTCTAAAATGACATAAATCAGACCAATGTTATTTGGGGATCTCATTATAGATACAACTAACAGATTGATAGATACATCTAAGTTTAATTTAAAACATTAAAATTAGGGATGCCTACCTTGCTGAAAAATGTTTTCTTTTCTATTTCCTTCTAAATAAAACCGGTCCCAAGAGGCAATGATACGATGGAGAGAGAACATGGGATTTGTATCCCGGTGGCTCTGGAGTTCACTAACACTAAATCGTTATCCCACTAAATCAGCTAACTTCTCTTAAGTCTCAGTTTCTTCATCAATAAAGGAGGAGGGATGGCCTTGGGGACCGCTAAGGCCTCATTTAATTCTAAATCTACGATCCCAAGAACAAGCCCCAAACTTGTCATAAATCCAAGGAATTCACACAATCAGTGTCCTTGGAGAATGTTACATATATTCTCTAGTAGAAGTATTTATTAAAGCAAAGAGTTGAGAATTTGCAGTCTGTAAACATATGATTAGGCCTCCTTCCAATCAAACTTGTGACGATAACTTTATATTAAGAAAAAACAAAATAGGCTAAGGCCAACTCATAGTTGATATGTTTGTTCCAAAGCTATAGTTTTAATCTTCAAATTTACATTATAATCAAGTTACCTCCAACTCTGTAAAACATATGTTTATTTTTGGTGGGTACGATTTGCTGATTGCAACTTACATTGCTCCTGCAGATTTAAGACTGAGCTCACACTGGCTAGAAAACAGAGGTTGCAATTAAGCTAGGAGAAAAAGCAGTAACAATAAATGACTACCGGACAAGGAATAAATAAGGAAGACCCAGCTGGTAACGGGCTCAGAAATGAAAGCGCACAGAGGGGTCCTCACCGAGCCATTTTGCACTGTGACGTTTTTAAATAAACTTCACTAATTTATATGATTTTAAGCCAAGCAATGAACACACTCATAAACTGGAAGGCATTATTAATGACACTTATTTAATTCAGATATATTCACCCTAAACACCATATTACCAGGGTAATGCATAATTAGCCATTAATTTTCATTCTGTCAGAATATAAGAAAGAAAAAAAAGCCTCACACATAGACACTGAGACATTTAATCTGATTACAATAAAGACAATTTACTACAAAGTATGACACACTGAGATAGAATACAATGTGGGAAGCATGAGAGGTTGCGGGAGCAGGGGCTGGCCACAAAGGCGAGGCCTTCATCCTGGCCCTCTGTGTGGGCATGGACAGAAGCTGTTTTTGTCACAGCAGGTATGGCTGCATTTGGTGTGAGACACGAGAAGCCAGAGAAGGGTAGTGCATTTGGAGCCTCATTCAGACCTTCTTATCATCACAAGAAACAGATTGAGGAGGGCCGATTCTCAGTTATCTTTTAAACAATGGCCCCTGCCATGGGCATCTGGCCATACAACCTGATTTTGCTTAAAACAAACAACTTGACAACAAAATTATAAAAAGGGCGATGTGCAGGATAATGAACCAAAAGGGGGTGGTACCCTGCATGAAGGCAGGCCTACAAGGGGAGTGGAGAAAATGTCCAAAACCTCGTTGCCATAAATGGTGAGATGTGGTTCCTAAATGAATGTTTTCATATATGATTTTAATCCAACTCTCATGGGAATCAAAAATTAAAGACTTTGTACTATTTGGAATGACTAATGCCAGACCAATTTCCTTTATGTTTCTGCTACTGCTTCTTTATTCAAATATGACTCATTAGCTTTCCTTCCACATCTTTTGCAGTTCTATTTCCAGATTCAACAAAGACCTTTACTCCACGAGCTAAATCTTAAGTGTGTAACATTTCCTCCAGGCCCTCACTCTCACTGTGGAACAGTTAGCTTTTCTCCAGGAATACCAGCATGGATACTGTTTGGGAAGGGCAGCACAGGACAGTGGAAAGGGCATCCAATGAGGCCCAGAAGACCTGTATTCAGATTCCTTGCTAGCTGGGTGGTACAGTGGATAGAGCAGCGGTGTCAGGAACATCAGAGTTCAAGCCTGATCTCAGACTGACTTACTGGCTGTGTCACCTTGGGCAAGTCACTGACTCTCTGTTTGCCTCAGTGCCTTCATCTATAAGATGGAGAGAAGAATAACAACAACCTCCCAACTTCGTTGTTAGGGTCAAATTGCAACCTTTAAAACACTACATACATGCTGCTAGCTATGTGATTGTGAGCAGCATCGGCTGACCTTGATGAGACTCCTCTCCTCTCCTACTCACTCCTCAAACATGAGAAATCTGACATCGGAGTCTACCCCTAGACTGAAATTACCTACTCCAGTGACCTCTTAAGTGCTGAATCCAAAGGCCTGTTCTACTTTCAGGCCTCATCTTAACTGGAATTATCCACACTTTTTGGTACTGTCTAAAATAGAGAGGTCAGTCACACGCCGCAGCACTGCCAAAGTGCCTGGGAGCCAGACTAAAATGTAATTGAGAAATATTTAACAAAGTAAATTAAAATACAATATAATATAGATAATGTTAATATGTGGTTTTCTAAGTTGACATACGAGGTCCAAGGATCCTTCAGTATGGTTTAGTGACCGTACCTGAGTTTCTACTTGAGTTTTACACCACTGATGTCCGACACCTAGTCCTAGAAAACCAACTTCTGCTGAGGCTTCTGTGACACCCCCTTATCCTTCTGTTATCCTCTCTACAGGCTGACCACAAACCACTCCCTTGCTCTACATCAACATCTTCATCCTCCACCTACCTACTAAGTAAGAATGTGCCACAATCTCATTAGTTCCCAAGGACCCAAACAGTATCCTTCCCTAACAACTCCAAAATCCATCAATCAAGCCCTTCAGACACCACTGATGAACTTCTCAATGTCTCAGAGCAGGGGTGGGGAACCTGCAGTCCCGAGACCACACCTGGCTCTCTAGGTCCTCACGTGCAGCCCTTCAACTGAATCCAAGCTTCACAGAACAAATCCCCTTAATAAAAGGACCTAGAAGGTCACATGAGGCCTTGAGGCTGCAGGTTCCCTGCCCTTGTCTCAGAGATACCTCAAACCCGGCATGACCAAAAATGTTATGACATTTGTCCCAAAGTCAACTTGCCTCCAAACTTCACCACTCTTTTACTCCTCTGTTTGTCATTTTAAGAGACAACCACACATAGCTCCTTCCTCTCCTTCAACATCCATATCCAATTAGCTGACAAACCTTATCCATAATGGCTCCACAATACCCCTACACTTCTCATCTTTTTACTTACACAGATTGCAATAACCTCATAATAGATCTCTTTGCCTCCAAACTCTCTCCACTCAAAACTATCTTCCACCCAACTACCAAGTTGATATTCCTAAGAGATATGATGATCACCCCCTACTCAAAAAGTCTTAACTGGTTCTCTACTGCCTAATGGCAAAATAAAAATGTCTTTATTTACTTTAGAAAAATACTCTCGCTTCACTGTATCTTCTTCCCAGTAATTTCTCTTGGGGAGGATAGAACAATCCCCTACTGAGACTATACTGGCTCCACAGAGTCCAAAACTCTCTGTTAAGTATGAGCCCTGAGTCAGGGCAGCTAGGTGCCACAGTGAATAGAATACTGGCCCTGGAGTCAGGAGGACCTCAGTTCAAATCTGGCCTCAGACACTTGACACACACAAAAAACTAGCTGTGTGACCTTGGGCAATTGGCTTAGCACCAACTGTCCTGCCTTCCCCCCTCCAAAAAGGCAAAACAAACAAACAAACCCCCCAAAACTATGAGCCCTGAGGGGGTTGGGGCCTTCCAGAAGAGTGCTGCCATTGTCTGTCCAATGGAAGCAACCCCACAGTGTGCTGCTATTCTCAGCCAAAGGTGATGGGGACCACATATGACTATTCTCCATGTGTTTCTACTGCTCTTCATATGAATTCTTCTGTGCTACCATTTATTTTTTTGTATCAGTATTCCCAGAACTTGCCATAGGGCCTAGAATATAACAGATAGCCTATAAATAGGTGCTTTAGGAATACAACTGAATCTCATCTACAAAATGGGGAAAACAATATTACCTGCTTCACAGGACTGATGTTATTTAAGAACGCTGTAAAGTACAAAACACTATACAAAATGTGAGCTCATGCACAATTTTGGGGGTCATGCCGAAAAAGAAAAATGACTCAATCAAGAGATGAACAGATACAAAAAAGATACTTAAAAAATTTTCAACCTTCAGATTCACTAGTTTTAGGGATTCGGGGAAAAGCGACTTAGAAGAGGAGGCTCTTAGGTTCATTCTAGTAGACTGTGACTCCTCAGGTTTAGTGGAGGACTGAATCAGAAGTGCCAGTCGGATGAGCCTGTCTCACAGATGTAGGGTCATCCTGACAGGCATCACAACTTTTATGGGCCTTTCTTCCAATAGTATAAACCACAATTCAAAGTAACAGACGGCCTCCAAGGTGTCACTAAGCAAAATTCCCTATAACCTCACATTCTTTTTCTCATATTTACCCTGAACCTGGTTCTCTTCCTTCCCTTGCCACAATCTTTTCTGGTGGGAAAGCTAGTCAATCATAGATGACTGGGGAGAAGCACATGACAACCTGAAGTATTATGATAATAATAACATCTTAACTAAAAAATTGCCAGAGAAGAGACCACCCAGATTACACTGAAAGGTCTAGATTGGATGCAAATGCCCTTGGGAGTGCTCCATGTTTCAGTTATAGAAACTGAAAAAGATCTAACGGATAAACCGGTGAACTGCGTGTCAGAAATGTAGTTTCCATTCCTGGACCTGTCAGTGATTTGTGACTCTGAGCAGGTCATTTTATCAGCACTGTATTTCTTTATATGAATGATGGAGATAATACCACCCCCTCACCCTAGAAGGGATGTCCCACAGACTAAAGAGATAGTGTTGGCAAGTTCTTGCAGCTTTTTGAAGAAAAGCATTACAGAAAATGCCCAGCACATTGACCACAATATCTTGCTTCCCCCTAGACGTCTTTAGCAAGTTTAGAAAAAGAAATTCTAGGCATACGATTTTTTTTTAAATCTGGTTGATAATGCTTCCATGTGTTACCCATTTGTAATATTCTAAACTCATTTTGAAAATCAGTAATTTGTGGACCCTGTTCTGTTTAGGAGCAATTTTATGGTATTTCATTTCATTTCAAATAATAGTGAAAATTGGTTAAAGCACACAAGGAAAGAAAAGTTCACAGAAGTCCATTCTCAGATGTCCCAGAAGTCTGCAGCTGCACCATTAGAATGGTAGGTCTTTCACTGTAACTTAGGCTGTAAGTGGAATGGCAATTAGAAGGCTTTGAGGTTTGGATTAGGTGGGGGAGGCAGAGAAAAACAGACAATCACAAAGGTAGGAGAAAGAAGTGGTTAAAAATGTTTGAAAAATGTATTTTCACTGGTTTTAAGGCAAAGGTCAACTTCATAATATCATCAGCATGGTTAACATCCTTAAATAAAAAATACACAAGCCTATTTCAAGTAACCTCCTTTTCCTGAAATGAATGAATTCAAAATACCTAAGGGGAAAAAAAAAAGTCCTGGATCATTTGAATTATTCTTCTGAATGGGCAAATGGAGTAGTAATTATTCTGTAAGCGGAGCAGAGTAAGATTTGTGTGAAAAGCAATAAATGTTTTACACTTCAGCAACTATAAATTCAAAGGCCAAATTAATACACTTAAAGGGACTCTTCTGTTGAATGAGCATCATTTAGTCAGTCTTTAAATTAATGACTAGCAAAAACAAATGTGTTATTGGAAATGTTTCAACTCACATTTCAAGTTGTATTTTAATTTCCAATGTGGGTACAAATGCCATGACAAAATATTTGTCAGTTTCAGTATTTAGAAGCTCAAATGATCACTTTAGTTGTGATTTTTAATGCAATATATTGCCTCATTAGACTACACTATGCCTCATCAAAATCAAATGGAAAATGAACAATATTTTTTAAAATGTTCAATGAGCCAAAAAATCTGACATGAAACCAACGAATCAAAGGGAATCATTCACAAATGCTGTCTTGTAACACTTTAAGTGGTATTCATGGTTTTTTTTTAATGATTGGAAATAATTAGAACTTTTCATTGAAAACAAAAAAAATTGGTATATTTTTTTAAAATAATTCTTGATAAGGCTGCATTAATTTATGATTGAAACTAGATCACCTAATACAATAACTCTCCAACTGTGCTTTTTTTTTCAACTGTAATAATAGTAGCTGGAGTTTATATAGAGTATTATATAGACAACTGTGTGTAGCAGATAGTGTTGAGCTTAAGCGGTGGGGAGGAACCTGCAGCCTCAAGGCCACAATTTGGCCCTCTAGTACAGTCCTTTGATGAAGCTGTTTGAAGTCAGTACTTGAGGGCTACATGTGGCCTTGAGGTCACAGGTTCCCCACCCCAGGCTTGGTTCAAATGCCACCTCTGACATTTAGTAGCTGTGTGACCCTGGGCAAGTCACTGAAACTCTATGCGTCTTGGGGAATGCCTTATTACTGAACTGCTAAATAATAACCAGCCACTATCAACTGTGGTGGAGGGAGTTCCCCAGTATGGAATTCCATCTGGATGAAAGTACAGCTCCATTATGTATTTCTATAGGTAGAGCTTCAAAGTTGACAAAATATTTTATGTAAAATATTTTACACACTCATCTGATCTTTAAAACAGCCCCAAAAGGTGAGAGAATAAAACAGAATGTTGAATCTAGAACCAGGAAGATATGTCCCCATGATGCCCAACACATTCAAGCTGTGGGAGTCAGAGACCTAACTTACCTCTTGTTTACTCATCTATAAAACAGGGATAATAGATAGCATCTAACTCAGAGTTATTATTGGGATCAAATCAAATTAGTTAAACAGAAAGGTGATATGAAATGTTCATCGTCATTACTACTACCATCTCCATTTCACCAAAGAGAAAGCGGGCTGAGATACGTGACTTCTCCAGGGTCTCAGAGCTGGAAAGTGTCAAAAGAAAGATTGGAATCCAAGTTTTCCTCCCTCCAATTTCAGTATGTCTTTCAGCTTAAGAATTTAGTGGGTCAGCTTCTGACTGGAAGAATGTGGTCTTGGTTTTCCACTGCCCTGACATCCTTAATGAAGGGTAGCAGGGAACACAAGCTAGTTCTCCACAGCCTGCTCTCTGTATCAAGGGTGGGGAATGAGGTGCAGTGTTCATTCTGGATGTTCCCAGGCAAACATTAGAAGGCATTTTGCTAAGGGCGTGCCCTCTTTAGCCTTTACTGAGGTCTGTCAAAAATGGCTTCCTTGAATGAGTATAGGTTGGATCAGAGGAAGGGAATAAACATTGCTTAAGAGCCTACTAAATGCCTGCCAGGTATTTAGCACAACTATAATCTTGTTTGAGAGAATACCTTTCAAGGGAGGTACTTTCATTAGCACTATTTTACAGTCGAGGAAACTGAGGCAGAGAGTAGTTAAGCCATATGCGAAGGGTCAGCCAGCGGGAAGTGCCTAGTTCTTCTGGATGGGAAAGGCTCCTTCAGGTACAGCCCAGCATTACTGCTTAGCTCACTGTGAGAAAGGGATCATCCTGACCATGATCTTAGGCTGGCTTGAAGGTTATCTTTTATTTCTTTCAAAAAGTCAAATGACATGTTGGGACCCTTTATCTTTGGCCAAAAGTCACCGCTCAGAACAAGCAATACACTCCAAGCAACTCAGAATTCTGCTTACAAGGAAAGCTACTCATAATCCATACGGACCAAAATCCATAAACCATTTTATGAGGTGCCATCGGACATCCTCAGCTGTTGGCTCAAAGTCAAGAAACTTGAGGCGTCCGGTAACTAGTTAGAACTTGGATGGAATTCACAAGAAAGAATATAGGCTGAACACTTACACAAGGAGCTCCAAGTTTACTGTTAACTACTATTTTCTGTGTTACTTTTGAATGAAAAGCAGCTAAGTCCAAATAGCAAGATAAGGACTTTCTTTAAGTTTAACACACACACACACACACACACACACACACACACACACACACACACACACACCCCTTTTCAAATATTTATTATGGCCCAAAACAACCCAGACAACTGCAGTCTAGTCCAACTCCTTCTCTTTATATATAAAATGAGCCTGGGAGGAGGTTAATGAGATCGTAGATGAGCACAAGAACCTGGTTCTGAACCCAGGCAGCAGGGTCAATCTTCATCCACAAGGACCCTGTGGGAAGGCAGAACCAAGCTTCTTTCACAGCCCAGCTAAAATCCCATTTTCCCCTAATTGTAGTGCTTTCCTCTGCTAATTAGTTCTAGTTGATCCTGCATAGTTTGTTTGTACACGGTTGTTTGCATGTTGTCTTTCCCATTAGACTGTGAGCCCCCTGAGAGCAAGGATTGTCTTTTGCCTTTGTATGGCCGGTGCTCAGCAGAATGTCGGCACATAGTGATAAATGTCTGCTGATTTGCTGACTATTTACTGAATAGATAACAGAACTGAAGTTAAGTAGTACAGGGGGCTTAGCCAACTTTCCCAATAGTCGCACTGTTAATTAGGGGTCGAACAAAGAAAAGATTACGGTACCATTAAATGATGGTGTCTGCCACATACACATGTATACAACTCTCAGTTCCCTTCAAAGATTCCCAGTCCTAGAATTAAGTTCCCACAGATCAGGACAAAGTAAAAGGCACAGCCACAACAAGCAAAGATGAGGGGTTTGACCAGAGGGCAGGACTGACAAAGGAGAAGAATTTTCAAGAGGCACTGGGAGGGGATTTCAGAAGGATGAGGGGTTGGGGGGATGAGTCAGTTTTACCTAGGACTAGAGAACTCAAACATGTCACTGACAGTTGATGTTTAAGCTCTTGTTTATTCGGAATGAAATTAAATTCAACAAACAGTTAAGTGCCTATTATGCATGGGGGGGGTAGGGACAAGGAGGGAGGAGGAAGGAGAGTGGAGGAAGAGCAAGAAATAGTCCTCTGCCCTTTGAGAGCCCTATACTGAACTGGAGTTGGGGTGGGGGTGGGGGTTACAATCTGCACACAAATACACAGTATAAAGTCATACAAAGTCATTTCAAGAGCAGAGGAGTGCTAATATATATGAAGCAGGTGTGGACTCAAGAAGGCCTGGTGTAGAACAGGGCTGCAGAAAGGTTCTTTGAGGAAAAGGAAGGATTCAGAGGCAAGGGAAAAGGGAAGTACGTTTCAAACCAGGGAGACTGCTCATGCAAAGGGCAAGAGATGAAATGTCTTGTACAGAGAACAACTGGTAAGCCCATTTAAAGGGTCACATTGCCCCTCTAGCCCTCCAACTTAATGCAGTATTTCCTTTCTTCAAAGGAAGCTTTGGGGTGGCACAGTCCTGTCTATGCCTATGGTCCTTCTGATTCACTCATCTCCATTAGAACCATATATACCCAAAGAATTAAAAAAGCTGAAAAGACCATTCAGAGCCAGCTTATGGACATTTTTCTTTAATATAAGCACTCTGTCTACAACAGAAGTTTAGCAAACAACAGTTAAAAGCTAATTTATTCAGAACAAAGGGATCTTGTTTATGAGACATACCAGGTTACATTCTTTCTGTTTTCCTTTTTAACTGGAAAAAGCTCCACAAAGCTACAGATTACTATTAAATTCAGGAAGACTCTAACATTTCTCTACAGATTTAAACAAAACTACATTTCCATCAAATTTTACTGTGCCCAGATGCCTTCCATAAGAGACAGATTTATATTGTTTTTTTAAGGTAAAGCATAGTTGTTTTTAATAGCTATGTTTGCCCCTTTTGGTGTTTTAAGAGGGTATTTTTTTTTTACCCTTTGTGTGTATTTCATACCCACCTATAAATTACTACATTGTGAAATCTATGAGGGCAGGGACACTTTATTGTCCAAACCTTGTACTTCTCACATCATAGAAAAGGCTTAATAATAAATGTTGTTTGAACTGAAACTTATAAGCAGAATCTTTACACATCTAACCTTCCCAAACAAAATGCCCAACTATTTTCCTTCTTCCCTATAAATAAAAAATCCAGTTTCAGATTCATTAAATGGGAGGTCACAAGTCAGCTAATATCAAGTACCTCCCATGGAACAATACCCAGAAAGTAATAAGATCATAAGGTTTTTGTTTGAGGGCTGAAAGGGCCAGCCACCTGGTCTAACACTCATTTTGCAAGGAGAAAACTGAAGCCCAGGGGCTGTTAAGTGACTTACCCAAGGTGTCACAGAAGTAGTAAACACCAAAGGAAAAAAAATTGAAGCCAGGGTCCTCAGACTCCACAGCAAATGCTCTTTCAGGGGAAACTTAAGTTTCAGGGGGGGGAAGTTTCTTAACTAACAAAGCCAGAAACTCATATGATGACTTTAGCGATTCTGCATTTGGTCTTATTAATAAATGAAGTGGGCACTTTCTAGAAGTATATGTACCAGACGTTTTCTGCTGAAAGTTCCTTTTCATATAATTCCAGGAGCTCTTTTTCTTTTCAGACACCTTTTCACCTCCTGTCACACAGACTACATTAACAGAAGCCGAAGAATGAGTTGGGCTGAGACTTTTCCTTTGAGAAACACTGTTCTAGGAAACGTATGAAAAATGTTATTTGTAATCTGAAATTAGGAAGAATATTTGAAATTGACAAGGATGCTATTTGCAAAGCTTCAAAGTCATGTTCTAACAACTCTTGGCATAAATTAAAACCAGGTAATTCTATTCTTTCAACGCTAAACCCACTTCAATTTTACCTCTCAAATTGATCCCAGGAGCAATTTTTAGTAATATCATTTTCCCCCCTTGTTTAATCCCAGGAGAAGATTACAATTTTCAATAATTGCTTGTGTTTTTCCAAAGAAAGAGGGAAACCTTCCAAGAGCTTAACCTCACCAACTCAGCATTAAAAAAATACCTGTGCTGGCAGAACAGAAACAGACAATGGCTTGTTATCGCAGAAGTGTCTTTTCAAGGATAAGGACAGAAGCGAGTGTCTCTAAAATGAAAGAATATTACTGAAGTTACAACAAAAAATCTCAAATAAAGACAGATTAAGGGAAGCCACTTACATTTTACAACTTACTTTAACACTGTGTTTAAAACAAAACAAAAACCGCAAAGTATTTTGGTCTTTGACTAGAGGCATCTACCTTTTCATTTGAAATCTCTCCTGTGTTTTCCAGTAGTAGATGATCTTCTTTTTTTAAAGCTCCCTTTCTTCTTTTCTGAGGACATTAATATCTATATATCAAAAGACAAGGGAAAGGCTCAGAGTAGGAAAAAACTGAATTCTCATAATGGAGAAGCTGTGCTGTGTTATTATTTTTGTGCTTACCTGCCTTTGTGAGACTGGAAGGTCTGTAAAGGGTAGGGACTATACTTTTATATTTCTCTATACAACTCTATCCCTATCCCATATGCCATACCAGATCCAATATGGTATGGGGGAAAGAGAAATCAGAGGACCTGGGCTCAAATCCTATGTCTGCCACTTACCATCTCTGAGATCGTGGGTAAGTCATTTAGATTCTCTGGCCCTCAGTTTCTTCATCTGTAAAAGAGTGGCTGGACTAGGTGGCTTCTGAGTTTCCTTCCACTCTAAATCTTTGTTTTTCAGTTTTACTGATTTTTTTTTTCCTCTCCTTTTCCTCTTCTGAATCAGTCTCTGTTACAAAGGATGCATCTCAAAGACGGGGGAAGATGAAGGCAACACGGGGTATCTAGGCAACATTTAAAAAGAGACACTAATAAAAATCTATCATTTAAGATCCTATAAACCTAATACAAGGTCTTTCACAAAACAGACACTCAACGAATGTTGGCTGAATGAATTGTGAATGTGAAGATCAATCCTGTATTTGTTAGTTCAAATTCATTTGTTCATTTGGCTAGCAAAGAGAAATCCGGATGTAAATTGACATGAATCACTCAGGAAGACCAATCATTATGCTACTTTGTAAGATTACTCAATAGCTAAATACTCCCACATTGACCATTTTCCTGAAACCTTCCAGGCTAGATAAAACTTTGTAGAATTGAACAGAAATTGCATCCAAATCCTGTACTCTATTCTCTCTGTCACACTGACTAATAGAGAAAATTAAATACTCTGTAAACATAGGGAGCCAAATCCTGCTACCCGAAGAAGTTCCTCTGGTAACTCAGCCCTATTTAGTGGATCTATTTCATGGTACCGAGGCCAAAAAACAAGCACTTATTGAGTTCTTACTGCATACCAGCACTACGTTAAGTGCTGGGCATAAATACGTAAACAAAAAGACAGTTCTTGCTCCCAAGGAACTTATATTTTAATAGGGAAAGACAAAACGCAAAAGAGAACTGAATTAGGGGAGGAGGATGGAGGGGGGAGCCTCGTGTTGAAGTCCAGAAAGTGAGAAGGATTTCTGAGAGGGAAATGAAGGCTGACCAGTGTGGGCCTGTCCCCTAAATGGAAGCACTAAGAGAGATTCACCAACGGGACAACAGGAAGAGCACAGCAGAGTGATGATTCAGGGTGAGACAGCGGCTGAGGCACGGCAATGAAGTCTAGCATAGTCAGGAGGGGAATGCTGGGCACCAAGAATTATTAAGAGGGTGCAGTGCTGGAGGAGTGAGAGCCAGAAAGAGCCGAGCTCAAATCCAGCCTTAGATACTTACCAGCTAGCCGGCTGACCCTAGGCAAGTTATGTTTGCCTCAGTTTCCTCATAAGGTAAAGGGCGTGTGGGGAGGCTTTAGACCAGAAGATCCCTAAGGGCCTTGTTAGTGCCAAATTCTACAATCCTACAATAAAATTAGATGCTATACTGCTAAAAGACTTAATCGTCATAAGATTTTTATACTTCTGAATTTCAGGCTGGAGGACAAAACCCCAGTTCCCTCTCCCTACTACTCAGACTTAATAAATTCTTTGTTGAATTGAATTAAGTGGTTGACTTGTGTCTGAGAAGACACTAAACGAATTTACATTGACCTGGTCCTCTATTAGACTTAAAGTCTGGGAGGTATGCATTCCAAATAGTGGATTTAAAATAACTCTTGTGTGAGTATTCAAGATGAAAAGAAATACTTTATGTTTCAAAAGTAAATACTAAAAGTATCCAGGGCAGGACAGAAAAAAATGTATGTATGTATGTATGTATGTACAGGATTGTATAATCTCATTGATGAGTAAATGGTCCCTGAATTCAGCCCATAATGGCTTTTAAAAATGTATATCATTTTCATAATGTGTTAACGCATCTAGACATTCATTTTCTCAAGTCTTTTTAATGGGCTAAAGGGAATGTACTCCCTCGAGAAATCATTACTTCAGAAGTAATCAAAGCCTTCAGAGTCTAGTGTTTACACCCAGCTAATGGAAAACTATAGCCATTCACCACAAAAAATAAACTTCCTTCCTGCAGTCAAATATAATCTTCTGTGTAGTTCAGTATTTCTCCATTTTAAGAAAATAATATCTTCCCAGAGAGCTAAGAAGGAAATGTAATTTACCTGAACTAGGTGAGAAAAGAGGCATTTGGGGGCATTTGCATTTCTCTAGCGCCTCTTTCTAAATCTTAACAGCTCAGGAATCTGGAAGCCTCCTGTGCACCTGGGTCACATCCACCTGGACATCTAAAACGGGGTCAAATACAGGTTGCTGTACTTCCCTGGGTGTCGGAGGTGACAATGCTGAGGACACTACATTGCTTCTCCTCCAGGGTTTCTATTTTCAGCTTGATTTACACTTGGCTTGTTTATTATGATGCCATGCATCATGTCATTCATTCTCTAGCCTATGATCCCACGGCCCTGAGGCACCAAAGCTCAGGATCCTGACAGGTTTCCAGTAAATTACCTGGCTGTTAGGAAGCAGCTACCTGGGCCCACGGGGGTAGCCACACAGAATCTGCATTCAATGCAGGGGATTCAACTTTCAAAATAAAGATAATGATTAAATGGCTTGTAAATCTAGCACAGCATAAAATACAGCTTTACAACACTCAGCAAATGGAATTGCTTTCACTTGTCAATTTGAATACAACTAGCCAGGAGCTCAGGTCAGACAGTGTCCTCCTTCAGCACTGCATGGAAATAACCCTACTGGTTTTCCTTTAGAATACCACAGCCACAGTCTGGCATACTGGAGAAAACAGAATGATAACAACAACTCTAAGGATGATACAAAACTAACTAATTACATCCCAGGCACAATGCTAACCTAACCGCTCTACGATTATTATCTCATTGACTCATCACAATAATGCTGGGAGGTAGGTGCTATGATAACTCCTATTTTAAAGATTAGGAAACTAAAGCAAACAGGTTAAGTGACCTGCCCAGGGTAACACTGCTAGTAAATGCCTGAAGCTAGATTTGAACTTAGGTCTTCCAGGAATTTCCAGAACTGGCGCTCTATCCTCTGCACCACCTAGCTACCCAGGAAGGAACTCAGGTTTTCTAATCCAGTATTCTGCTTTTATACATGAGAAAAATGAGGCCCAATATTTTCCTCATCCAACATCACAAAAAGAAACCCATGCGCTGGGATCTGAACCCAGGTACTCTGTCTCCAAAGTCACTGCTTTGCTGTCTGATTTGGGGCAGTTTGTTCCTCTTTCTGGGCTTCAGTTCCCTCATCTGAAAAACGGGTGAACTGGAAGACCCCTAACCTTTCCAGTTCTAAACCTATGATTAGATGAATGGGTATCCCTGTCCCCCCACCACCACCACCAGAGAGGGCAATGGGAAACACTCTTAGCCTCTAGAAGAGAAGACTTCTTTCCACGTCCCACAAGAGCCACCTGAAATATGAAGGCTATGCAAGGTATCTTTGTGCTTCTGTTACTTTTAGGTATCACTCCACCTTTATAAAGTAGCCCCAGATACTAGGTGAAGCAATATTCTTAGATATTCTTGAGTCCTCCCAGTATCCACGGCCACTGATTCCAAGAATTTACCAGCTCTGGTAAGGGATGACCTGTTTGCCTACTTACTAAAGTACAGTAAATACTGCTAAATTGTGAGGTGGGGAAATGTCACACATAGGTGCTGGGATGGACTGTGGCCAGGAGGGGAGGGCTTGGGAGTAACCCAGGGGAAGGAAGGGCTTACTGGCAGCCTCCCACGCATGGGTTATGGGCCAGAGCAGGAAAGAGAAGTAGAGGATGCTTTGTTCTCACCTGGGACGTTCAATCTTCCCCCTGCTTTTATACAAGTAAACTTTCAAACCTGAGATCCTTGATTAAAGGTGGGTAGAGGGCACCATGGAAACGGTGTTGGACCTAGACTCAGGGAGATCCATATTTAAATCCATCCTAAGCCAGTTTATTAACTGTGGGTCTCTGGACAATCCAATTTACTTCTACCTGCCTCAGTTTTCTCATCTGCAAAATGGTGGTAGTAGTAACACCTGTCTCCCAGGGTGGTTGTGAGGATCATATGAGTTAATATTTGTAAAGTGCCTGGCACATGGCTAAGCACTAAATTAGTTAATTGATAAGTAAATAAGTGAATCAATGACTATAATGAATAAATAAAATGAATATAATAAATAAATAAGTGTATAATACATCCCTTAATTCTATTCCTGGCATTATTCAAGTTTGCCCCACTACAATAGGCCTTTCTCCATCCATCCCAACACTCCACCTGCCTCCCTGATAGCATTTGTTATAGATTTTGTCTTCACTTCTTTATGTCTGTGTGTTTTTCCACATCAGGAAAGTCTCTTGAGCAAATGGATCATTTTCACATTTGTGTTTGTATCTCTTGCACCTATGACAACACCTGGCACATGGTAGGGATGCACTTAATATATGCCTGCTGAAGTGAATGGAATTTCAACCAATCTGTTTAATAATCTCTGAATTTGGAGGTGAGGGTACTTACCCTAACCTGGGAAGCTTACCAGATTAAAAGAATATTTTTCAGAGGTATCCCCCACCCGGAAAAAAAAAGGAAAGAGGAATCTTAATTCTAAAATCCAGTTTAAAAAAACCCTCTGTATGTTCATATTCCTTTTTTTCTAGGCATCAGAAATATAACTAAGAAACTATGGAACACTGGCATAGTCATATACTAGAAAGTTTACATACACATAAAAGGAAGCTAAATGGGTAATACAAAATCAACACACACTAAAAAAAAAAAACAGCCAAGAAAGGCATTTCTAACCCTTCTTACACAAAAATTGCTAAAACTTCTAATTTGTTCATTTAAAAATAAGTTAAGCATAGGAAGATTTTTGAAAAAAAAAGAAATCTAAAATGTGGAAATATCTTGTTTACCAATTTCCAGTATTTTTTTATCTCAACAAGACCCTTTGATGCTCAAAAAAGATGCTTTTAAGAAAAATAAAAACAAATAGAAAATGTGCAGAGCTTGTTGCCTAAAGAGGTACTACAGGACCAAAAAACCCCAAACAAACAAACCCATAACTAGCTTCACAAAAGGTCTTGATGAACTCAAGTATGACAGACTCATAATTTGTTACTAAGGAAACTGGGACGGCGTGGAACATAACCCCAACATTAGAGGCTGTGGCCAGGGAAGACAACTACACCCTCCACAACGCAGTATTTGGCCAAATATAGTCAGATGACCTGTATGAGAACAGCAATTCAGAAATCCTTCTTAGACACAGATCTTGGGGAATCAGAAAATCTTAGAGCTGAAAGCAAAGAGAGAAATTATCTAGTTTACACTGACGTGGGGAGCACACTACATTTGTGGCCCCTGAGGAACCACAAGGCTTCACAGAACTGAGTCAAATGGGATAAAGGAGAACCAATGTCATCATGGAGGATTCTCAGTTCCTCATTTCCTTCAGTATTATTAGTGTGGGTCAGGACTGGCTCATTATGTTTGCCATTAATGGAGATTACGGTCTATCTAACTTGTATCAACTGTCCTTTTAAACTCCTTGTTTCTCCATTCCATTCTTTTGTAGTCAGTCAAAAATCATGTAAGAAGTACCTACTATGTTCTAGGCAATGAAAAAAACATGTAATAAGCACCTTCTATGCTCTAGGCCGTAGGTTAACCATCAGAACTACAAAAAAGGGCAGAAAACAGTCCCATTTTCAAGGATCTGATACTCTAATGGGGGAGACGCCATGCAAACAACTGTACAAACAGGATACAGACAAGCCAGAGATCATCAACAAAGGGGAGGCACTAGAATTGCTTCTCTACTGATTTTCATCATCTAGATACTTACACATATTCACTTACTAGCATCAAGAACATTTTTTAAGGAAAGGAAAAGCACAATATAATGTTGCATTGCATTTTTACTTATTTTGTTAACATTTCCCAATTACATTTTATTCTCGTTCTGGCCACATTTGGGAGTTTTGCTGGTCATTGTGGTTATCTGACATCTCTGTTCAAGACAATAAAAATATCTGCTGACTGAGAAAACATACAACAAAAAAGCTACTCCATGATTCAATGAGGATCATAAAATTGTAGTTAGATCTCAAAAATACATCAGAATATGAACAGTTTTCAAAAGAAGAAATCCAAATCAAATTTATAAAAATGAGAGCCATTTTCCAATCAAAAAATGGTCAAAGGTAGTCTTCAGAAGAAGAAATCAAAGCTGGCAATGGACACATGAAAAAATGCCCTAAATCACGACTGATAGGAGAACTGTAAATTAAAACAACTCTGAAGTGCCCACCTCACACCTATCAGGTTGGCTAACATGACAGAAAAGGAAAATAAATACTGGATGGCGATGTGGAAAAATTGGAACACTAATGCATGGTTGGTAGAGTTACAAACTATAAAACAGTTCCAAACATTCTAAAGAACAGTTTGGAACTATGCCCTAAAGGGGTATAAAATTGTGCATACCCTTTGATCCAGGAATACTCTTAATAAGTCTGTATCCCAAAGAGATCAAAGAAAGGGGAAAAGGATAAATATATACAAAAGTATTTATAGCAGTTCTTTTTGGGTGAAGAAGAATTGGAAATTGAGGGGATGCCCATTAACTGGGGAATGGCTGAACAAGTTATGATATATGATTGTGATGTAATATTATTGTGCTATGAGAAATGATGAACAGGATACACTCATAAATACCTAGAAGGACTTACACGAGCCGATTCAAAGTGAAGAGAGTAGAATCAGATCGCTATACACAGTAACAGCAATATTGTAATGATGACTAACTGTGGAAGACTTAGCTACTCTGTCAATACAATGATCCAAGTGAATTCCAAAGGACACAAGATAAAAAAAAATGCTACACATCTCCAGAGAGAGAATTGATGAATTTCTAAGTGTAGATTTTTTCACTTTCTTTTCTTGGGGTTTTTTTTTTTGGCAACATGGCTAACATGCAAATGTTTTTCATGACTTCACATGTATAACTGATATCACATTGCTTGCCTTCTTAATAGGTGGGCAAAAGGTGGGAGAGAAGAAGGGAATTTGGCACTCAATTTTTTAAAATGAATGTTAAAAGATAACTAAGTGAATGAGTAAATAACTGATTTAAAAAAAAAAGACATCAGAAACCATCTAGCCCAACCCTGTCATTTTAAAGATGAAAAAACTGAGAACTAAAAAGACCCAAGGTCACACCATAAGCAGCAGAGCCAGGGACTGAAATGAGCTCCCCCGGCTCCAAATTCATAGATCTTTCTCTTGCACAAGGGAATTATGTTGTTGGTGCTAAATAATAATCAAACTGACAAAGCATAGAGGGCCCATGGATTGACTGATTTATGGGAGATGCCTTACAGTAATTCCATAGCCTACATCAGTCTTCAGTGTAAAGGTTGAGAACCATGACTCTGGAATGTTCTTGAAATGCAATTCATAATCTTCTATTATACTGTTGGCTAAATGAGACCTAGCCTTTTTATCCAGCAAATGAGAATTACTTTATGTGGCTATCAGAAACAGAATTCTAATTTGGTACTAGTAACTCCAGGTTCATCGCTCTTCCTACATTGCTTTGGTTTTAACAACTAGCTTTTATAAGGCACTTTCAGCTTGCAAAATGTTTTTTTTATATGTTCTCTCAGGATGTCCTTAAACCACCTTGAGAGATAAGGGCTATATCCAGCTTTATCCCCATATTGCAGGTGAGGAAAGTGAAGTTCAGAGAGGTTAATGAGATAATAGAATCGGAGCTGAAAGGGCTCTACAAGCTAGAGGTAGATATTTTTCATCATTCTCCAATTGATGATCATCCCCTCAATTTCCAACTCTTCTCCACCACAAAAAGAGCTGCTATAATATTTTTATAGATATAGGTCCTTTTTCTTTTTTTTTTTTTTTGCTTTTTGGAGGGCAGTTGGGGTTAAGTGACTTGCCCAAGGTCACACGGCTAGTTTTTGTGTGTGTGTGTGTTAAGTGTCCGAGGCCGGATTTGAACTCAGGTACTCCTGACCCCAGGGCCGGTGCTCTATTCACTGCGCCACTCAGCCACCCGGTCCTTTTTCTTTTATCTCTTTGGGATACAGACTTACTAAGAGTATTCTTGGATCAAAGGGCATGCATAGTTTTATAGCACTTTGGGCATAGTTCCAAGTTGCTTCCAGAATACTTGAACCAGTTCACAACTCCAGCAACAGTGCATCAGTGTCCCAATTTTTCCACATCCCCTCCAGTATTTGATCATTTTCCTTTTCTATCATGTTAGCCAAACTGATAGGTGTGAAGTGGTACCTCAGAGGTATTTTAATTTACAATTCTCTACTCAATAGTGACTTAGAGCATTTTTTCATGTTCCCATTGATAGATCAGATTTCTTCTTCTGAAAACGGCCTGTTCACATGCTTTGACCATTTGTCAACTGGAGAATGGCTCTTATGTTTTATAAATTTTACTCTGTTCCCTATATATTTGAGAAATGAGGCCTTTATCAGAGAAACTTATAAAGAGGTTTCCCTAGTTTCCTACTTTCCTTCTAATCGTGGCTGTATTTGTTTTTGTTTGTGCAAACCCTTTTTAATTTAATGTAATCAAAATCATCCATTTTACTTCCCATGATCTCTCTGTCCCTTGTTTGTTCATAAATTCTTCCTTTAGTCACAGATCTCCACATATTTTCCATGTTCCCCTAATTTGTTTATGATATAACCCTTGATGTCTTATGTACGCATTTTGACTTTTTCTTGATATACAGTGTGAGAGTTTGGTCTACACCTAGTTTCTGCGAAACGGCTTTTCAGTCTTCCCTGCAACTTTTGTCAGATAGTGCGTTCTTACTGCCAAAGCTGGGATCTTGGGGCTTAGGAAACACTAGCTCACTTACTACAGTGTACTATGTACCTTATCTATTCCATCTTCTACCACTCTGTTTCTTAGCCAGCACCAGTGTGTTTCTATGATTTTCACCTTGTAATGTCACCTGAAATCTGGACCTGCTAGGCTACCTTCCTTTACATTAAAAAAAAAAAAGTCCCTTGACATTCTTCACCTTTGTTCTTCCAGATGAATTTTCTTATTATTTTTTCCTTGCTCAATAAAATAATTTTTTATCAGTTGAAGCATAATAAATTCTACTATAACTCTTCATTTTAACTCTATGTGTATCTCTCATTATCAATTGTGTTTCTTGTAAATAATATATTGTAGAATTCTGATTTTTAATCCATTGTGCTAATAATTCTTTGGTAGTTTGGGACTGAATCCTGGTTTTTTGGACCATCCTCATTTTACAGAAGAAACTTGGGGCCTATGAAGATGGAGAAATTTCTCAAAGTCACACAGGGACTAAATGGTCAAGCATTGGCTCTGCAGCAGGAGAATCTGGGTTTAAATTCCACCTCTGATCTTTACTCCTTGTGTGGCCTTAAACAAGTCACACAATGGGCCTCAGTATCCTCATCTGTAACATGAGAGGTATGGACTAGATAAACCTTGACCCCTTCAAGAAATGCCTTTCTACTCTAGAGCTAAAATCTTCCCCTTCCCCCACATCACCATTGACATAATTCATTCAAGATACCTATTTTAAATGTACAATTATTGGGTTTATGCTAATTTTGGTTAAAACAGCAACAGAGAAAGAACACAACAAAACACTGATAAGTGAAAATCTGAATTTGCAAGGACAAATTAGAGAGTGTTACTCACATAAATAATATTTTCACTAAAGATTTTAAAAAATTAGTTTGATCCTCTAGGGTATGCTATGTTTCAGCTTCTAAACATCTGACGTACAAAGTGCTTTTAAAGAACACACACATTTCCTGCATGAAATAAGAAATGCCTGTAATTTTATCACCTAAGAACTGTCCAGTATTCTGAACATTGATACCCATAATTCCCAAAATTCAAATGCATCAAGAAGTACGAGGGCAAGTCCTAAGAGACTACCAGGTCTAAAAAAAAAAAAAGTACTTTCCAAGCTTTCTGTGAAACTTTGAACTTCCATGGAAGGAAACCATTACACCAAAAACTGAGTAATGGCAGATATTTTTTTTAGCTCTATTATTTCTGGTTAATAAAATGATTTAATGCCTCATGGGCACAACCATTTCATTAGATCTACATTTTCTTTGATCTCTGAAAATGAAATATATATGTTCTTAAAGTTCTACATCATGACACATTTGTTAGGTTGGTTAGGAAACTATGAAGTTAAATTAACTTGGAAAAAGGTCTCCTGTTTTTTATAACAATTGAGGGCCTCTGATCTACCAAGTTATTGCCATTTCTGTGACCCATCAGCAAGAACAATTTGTGCTCTGAAGTGAAATTTAAATTTTCACTTGTCGCTTTAAGTATTTCCATTCCAATCATTAAGTGTTAATAACAGCCACAGTGGTTCACTTTAATTTCGAAGTTTTCCTATCATCTTACTTGGTGTATTTTTTCTTGAAAATGCCTTTTTGTACATATTGTCTACATACACTGGTGGGAGGACGACATACCAGAGACGCCAATTCAAATGCAGAGTGGACTGATTCAGAAGTTACTTTCTGTAATTACAGTGTTTTCTTCTCTGAGATAATTTTTTAAAATTATTAATTAATTTATTTTATTGTTTACATCATTCATTTCCACAAGATTTTGAGTTACAAATTTTCTCCCCATTTTTCCCCTGCCCACCACCCCAAAACAGCCCTATCCCTCTTATAACACGTCCTCCAATCTGCTCTCTCCTATGTCCTTCCCCATTAACCCTCTGACTTTTGAGCAGAGCAAGATGGATCTCCCTACCCCAGTGCCTGTATACCTTAATTCCCAGTTGCATGTAGTTAATAATAATCATACACATAAACACACATATTTATACATGTGTACGTATATATGTATATATATATATACATACATATATATTTTTTAACATTTTATTATAGAACTTTAAATTTTAAATTCTTTCCCTTTCTCCCTCATCACCCACCCCCACTGGAAAGACAAGCAATTCAATTTAAGCTGTACATGTGTAGTTACACAGAACATCTCCACAATAGGCATACTGTGAGAGACTGAGTATATGTCCCTCCTTCCTATCCCGTATGCCCCCCTTTATTTATTCTCTACCTTGTCCCTTTACAGAAGTGTGTGCTTCCAGCAGCCCTCTCCCCCCCCACTCTGCCTCCCCTCCATCATCCCACCTCTCATCCCCATTCCCCCTACTCTCCTGTGTGGCAAGATACCCAGTTTGGAGTTTATGTCATTCCTTCCCAAAGCCAAATTCAATGAGAGTAAGGTTGACCCATTCCCCTTTTGCCTTCCTGTTCTTCCCTGCCACTGTAACAGTTATCCCTTGCCTCTTCTATATGAGATGATTAACTCCTCTCATTCTATTCCTCTCCCACCTCAGAATTTCACCTTTTAAAGTATCGTCCTTTCCTATTCAATTGATCCTGTGCCCTCTATGTACACATATATAAACACACTCAGATATGTATTCATATATATATGCCCTTCTATATAGACATCTGTATGTATACATATATATACATTTGTATTCCCTTCACCTATCCTCATACTGAGAAAAGTTTCATAGGTTACAATTAATTGTTTTTTATGTTGGCATGTAAATACTTCAACTTTGATAAGTTCCTTACGACTTCTTTTCCATGTTTACCTTCTCATGCTTCTTGTATTTGAGTGTCAAATTTTATTTTAGTTCTGGTTTTTTCAGCAAGAATGCTTGAAAGGGATTTCCGGGGCGGAGCCAAGATGGCGGCTTAGAAGCAGCAAAGCACCGCAGCTCCCACACAAACACGCTAAAAAACTCATAAAATGGGACGCTAAACAGATTTTCAAGTTCCAAAACTCTCCACAAGACAGAAAGCACTACGGGCAGTGCAGCAGGCAGGGCTCTTCGCAGCAGTCTGGGAGCCTTGGCTGAAACCCCTGCCGGCTCAGGCCCTGGGGCATCGGGCGGGGGAACCGCGGCTGCAGGAGAGCAGATCTGCTGCACTGGAGGCAGAGTTACCACATTTATCAGGCCAGAAGAAAAAAAGGCTAAGAGAAAGGTCAGTGGATTTTGCTAACTGGGGAGGAGAAGAGCGGGTCCG
>CM053597.1:48155228-48179274 GCA_028646575.1 Pseudocheirus occidentalis
AGGGCAATTTTCCTTGAGAATTTCTTAATGGATGCTTTCTAGGTTGTTTTTTTTTTTTTTTAATCATGGCTTTCAGGTAGTCCAATAATTTTTAAATTGTCTCTCCTGGATCTGTTTTCCAGGTCAGTGGTGTTTTTCAAGGAGATATTTCACATTGCCTTCTATTTTTTCATTTGTTTGGATCTGTTTAATAGTATCTTGATTTCTCATAAAGTCATTTGCTTCCATTTGCTCCACTCTAATTCTGAAGGAGTTATTCTCTTCAGAATGTTTTTGAGATTCTTTTTCCACCTAGCAAATTTGACTTCTGAAGGCATTCTTCTCCTCATTGGCTTTTTGGGCCTCTTCTGTCATTTGAGTTAATTTGTTCTTTAAGGTGCTGTTTTCTTCAGTCAGGTTGTTGACTCTCTTTTCATTAATTTCTTGCATCATTCTCATTTCTCTTCCTAATTTTTTCTCTAATTCTCTTATTTGGTTATAAAAATCCTTATTAAGCTCCTCTATGGCTTGTAGGAAGTCTACGTTTTTCTTGGAAGCTTTTGGTGTGGGAGTTCTGACTGTGTTGTCTTCTTCCCGTTCTATGCTTTGATCCTTTTTGTCCCCAAAGAAGGAATTGGAATGCTATTCTTACTTTGCTTCCTTTGCCTGCTCACACTGCCAGTCAATTACTTGACTTTTTAGTTCTGTGTAACTCTGCTTCCAGAGGGGAGAACTTTGTCCCAAATCGCTGGGGTGTCATAGCTGCTGGGGCTATTAGGAGGCCGCTGCAGCCCCCACCAGATTTGGCTCACTGAAAACGCACCCCAGGACCACCATCCAAGACCATGATCTCTATCCAGGCAGCTTAAGGCAAGAGCACTTAGCCTCTAAATGGTCGCTTGGCCCTCCCTGCCATCTGTAGACCAGGAGCTTCTAAAGCTGCCACGTGGAGGAGCCTGCAGGGCTGCTGCTTCTGTTGCTTCCTTGCCCTGAAGACAGTTCGGCCAGATACTCTCCCCCAAATTTAGCCAAGTTCCACTAACTTTTCACTTAGCCCTTATTTCTTATGGCTTGATAAGTCTGGAAATCACCACAGCTGCCACTAATTCACTCTCCTGAAGGCTCCAGCTGGTGCCCCCTGGGGCCAAGCTGCAGTTTCAGGCCAGGATGGTTTCGGCTCCCAGCATGCTGTGATGAGCCCTTCCTGTCCCACCTGCCGAGCTGCCTTCAGCGGGAGATGTGTTTTTCTGTAATTTTGTGAGTTCTGGAGCCCTAAAATTTGTTTAGAGTCATATTTTATGAGTAGTTGAGGTGGCTATATGGGAGCTGCAGAGTTTTCCTGTTTCTGTGCTGCCATCTTGGCTCTGTCCCCTTTGAGATCATTTTCAACCAGCAATATTTACTAAGCATTCATTTGTTGAATGGAGATGAAAAGCAAGTGGCTCCATCCTTTCCTGTCAGACTTCACAGTGGCAGGAATGAGGAAAAAAATTACCTCTGATTATCATTAAAAACTGTTAAAGCGCTTTGTGTTGGGGGAAGGGGAAGTACAAATGTGCACATATATGCATAGTGCTACAAACACATATAAAGAAGACAAAATCAGTAGAGTGCCTTTCTTCTGGAAACTTGTAATTTAGATAGCATTGTCGGATTTATTGAGAAGATGCTTTCCTCATAACAGTCCTGTGAGTATTATCTCCATTTTCCAGATGAGAAAATTGAGGCTTCAGTGATTCACTTGCTTGTGATTACACAGGTAGCATGAAATTGAAGAGTCAAACCCAGGGCTCCTGGCACCAAGTCTTCTTTCCACTATGTCACACAGCTTTCCATCGATGGATAATGAAATTGAAGAGTCAAACCCAGGGCTCCTGGCACCAAGTCTTCTTTCCACTATGTCACACAGCTTTCCATCGATGGATACTTATGCATAAGCCACAGAATGGAAACATTAAATCAAGTCACAAAAAAGGAAGAAAAGTTCATTAAAAATACAAGTTGAAAAAACAAATATGGAATCAGAAAACACGGGTTCAAATCTCACCTCTTATTCTTCAAGCAATTAATAAACATTTCTTAAGTGACTATTGTGTGCCAGGCACAATGCTAAGTGCTGGATTCATACTAGACAGGTGACCACGGAAAAATCACTTTGGTTACTTCTCTGTTAAGATGATGAGGCTGGACCAGGTCTAGCTTTGGATCTGCACTGTTGGGAGTCCCTCGTGAACACTGAAAGGCTAAAATAAAAAACTAGGGAGAAAAAAAGGCCCCAGAGTCCTGGGGCCAAGGGAGCTTCAGGGGTGTTCCTCCCTACTCAAGCTGCTATGGTGTTTTTGTTTTTATGCTCTTGTTATTCTTTCCTGTTGGTGCCAGCAAATGTTTCTATAGCGTCTCATTCTCTCCTATCTATGCTCAATGCTCAGGGTTTGATTTTAGAGAGTTCTATGTAACCTCATTACTCACAGTGGGTGCTTAGTGAAAAGGGTCTTGGATTTGGAGACAGAAGGATGTGGGTTCAAATTCAGACCTACCCACTTTGGACAACTTCTCCACTCCTCTGGGGATCAATTTCCTCCTTGACCCTAGATTAGTACTAAACACCAAATCCTCTGATCTGAGGAAATGTGAGGAATGAATAACCTATGTTGTGTGCTCAAAGCATTTACCTGTTACTATAGAGCACATATGGGGAAAACAGGAGTCAAAACCCAGCCTCTGAAACAGACTGTATGAGAACAGGCAAATCATTTTGAGGTATTCTGAGGCAATGCAAAGGAGTGGTATGGGAACCACTGGACCTCGGGTGCCAGCTTTGTTGGTTACTACATGTGTGACTCTAAGCAAGTCACTTAACCTCGATGGATCCTCCTCTGTAAAATCAAAAAGTTCTGCTGAATGACCTACCTCTAAAGCCCTTCTCAGCTCTAAATCTCTAAACCTCAGAACCATCTAGCTTCAGTTTCCTCATCGTAAAATGAGGATAATTAATGTCAGTAGCACCTACCTCAAAGGACTGATCAATGTATAAGAAACACCTTGGCCAGCTCTGAAGAGCTTTGCAAATGCCAGTTATTCAAATGAGCATAGTGTGAGGCCAGTGAGAAAACTGAATGTAAAGTGCTTAAGTCTAGATCACAAAAAATAAACTGAAATTCTGCCTCTGCCTCTTTACTCCTTGTATAACCTTGAGTAAACCATATACCCTCTCTAGCTCTCAGTTTCCTCATCTGTAAAATAGCAATATCTAACCTTTATATAGTGCTTACTATATGTCAGGCACTGTGCTAAGCACTTTACAATTATTAATTCATTTGATCCTCACAATAACTCTAGCAGGTAGATGCTATTACTGTCCCCATTTTAGAGGTCAAGTGCCTTACCCAAGGTCATACAACTAGTAAAGTACTTGAGGCTCACTCTATGCATTGTACCACCTATTAGATGATCTCCAAGGACTGTTTCAACTCCAAATCTATGATTCCAGGACATAGTTTTAGACTTTAGGATCTATTTAATCCAACCACAGAGCCCCTCATTTTATAGATGAGAAAACAGAAGTGCTCATGCAAAGGTCATTCAACTAGGTAAATACGGCATATATTGGACTAACATGCAGGTCTCCCAAGTCCCACTGTTCTCCATCAATCCTATCCCTTTGCCTCTGGCTTTAGGAGTGAGGTTTTCCCAGGCTGTCCAGGTATGCTATGCTGCCTTCTGACAACTCCTATGACCATTTCTACAGTCTTGCTTTTTCTCCATGATAAGGAATAAGTGTGCATTTCATGCCCCAGTGCATCTTGTCCTGGACTTTTGAACTTCTGAATGTCCCAATCAGTTTAACTTTAATAGCAGCAACATGGTAAGGTGAGGCATGTCAAGAGTGCTAGTCCCTCACTTTAAACCCTTGGCAACATGCCTCGGACAGCATTAGGTCAGCGTTTGCCTGTGGTCACAGCTAAGAGTGGCCTGTGAGAAGATGAACACAGCCTAAGGAAGGGCAGACAGCACAGCTATGGAAAAAGGAAGCCATATTTAGCCAATGCCCAGCCTCCACCTACAGCACCTACAGAAACTGTTTATTTACTGTGCCTCCCATGTAGTTGAGAGGCATTTTTTCACATCTCATAATGGTTTTATAAACAGATAATTTGGAAATAAGTAAAACGGGCAGGGTCTATAAATGGACACAATCTCTGGATAATTTGGCCCACTGAGGCCTCCATTCTGTGTTTTGGCCGGCTTACTCTCAGATCACCCCTCTCCCCAAGCACCCTCCCAGCAAAGAAGACCTACAGTGAATTTCTGCTAATGATCCCCAGTGGGACTTCCTGCAGAACTGCATTGTGGATAAAAATCTCCTTAGAGCTGGGTTCTACTTCCTGACTATCTGTACCTGTTCAAAATAAATGAATATAGTTGCACTGTATTTTGGGGAGAGGAAGAGTTAGGGTTGGCTCATTAACACAAGTTACTACTCTCTTCCTCAAAGAGTTATTAAGTATCTACTAGGTACCTAAAGTAGATACAATAACAAAAATAAAAAAAGCCTCTGCTTGCAAAGATCTTACATTCTATGGGGAGAAAGAACATTTAGACACAGAAGCCTTTACAAAATGCAAATAAAGTACATATCAAGTAATTACAAGGAAGACAATCTGGGAAATTAGGAAAAGCCTCATGGAGAACCTTGAACTGTTCTTTGAAGGAAGCTAGGGATTCCAAGAGTCAGTGTGAAGGGGGAAAGCATTCCAGGCATGGGGAACAGCCTGGGCAAGGGCTCAGAAATAGCATGTATTGTATAGAGAACAAATAGGACTGTTTGGCTGCAATGTAGCCTATGTGAGGAAGAATATTAGGAAGCTAATCTAGAAACAGCCAGAAAGTCTGGAAAGGAGCTAAACTGTGAGGGTCTTCAAAAGCCAAAGGAATTTATTTTTTAACCTAGAAGCAAAGGAGTGTAGACTAGGATGCTAGAGCTCTCCTTTTCATCATCTCCTCCCTTGGAATTTCCTATACTATTGCAGTCATTCATTCACTCATTTCTCCAGTAAACCTCTATTAAGTACCTCTGTCACTGTGCTAGGCACTGGGGATACAAAGGTAAAATATAAGGTAGGATACAATCTTTACCCTCTATGAATTTACATCCGATAGAGGGATTAGACATATAAAAGAATAAGTACACAAAGTACAGAGTTTATAGGAGCCAAAGAGTCTGAGAAAGGAGGGAATATTAATCTGGGAGAGGGGGAAGAGAACAGGAAACATGGAACAGAGAACACAGGGTAGATGGCATCCCTGAGGTAAGACTAGATAGAAGATTCTGAAAGGCAGAGATAAGATCATTCCAGTCAATGAAAATTAGAGAGTGTACTGAGTTCAAGAAACTGCTTTCCCTAACCACTTGGGTCCCCTCTTCTGCCGAACAAACCTTTCAACAGCCTTCTGACCTAAGCCAGGCAGGAAATCAAAAAAAGAAAACAACCCCTCTTTCTCATTCCTATTTCCACCTTTCTTTTTTTTTTTTTTGGAAGGTAGGGGGAAGGTAGGGCAATTGGGATTAAGTGACTCTATTTCCACCTTTCTAAAGGAACATATTTCTACTCAAGCCTCCAGCAACATAGACCATCAACGCTTTGGAATACTGTTTGTCCCTTGCTCCCTTATTTCATCTGTGCTCTTACCTCCAAGTGACCAAGGACCATTAGATGAGACTGGTCATTTCCAAAAAGGTATAGTATAACGTGCATAAATTCATGTCCATGCTGCATAGCATGGAACATCCTACTGATGGGGTCTGGGATGCTTTTGTCTGTAACCCCAGTTTGTAAAAACCTCACTTGTGTTTGGGTACCTATGTATGTAACAAGCCTGTACAATAAAGTTGTAAAAGTCACACTTTTCCCCTGCCATAAAGGCATAAACCTTGCCTCTCCCTTCCCCCAGCCTAAAAGTCTTCCCCTGAGCTAGCAGTCTACCTAGCAACAAGAGCCATCCCTATGAATACATCACCCAAGTATTTCATAAACAATCTCTTTAGTCTAGAGAAATGCATAGCCCCTTTGTTCTAAGTGGCCAGCTGCACCCAAAAGCCTTGAGCAACATTATCAAAAGATAACTCCGGCTCCATATGGTACCTCCTGAATCCCTAATCAATCTGGTTCCCATACTTGGAAACAATCAAGCCTATCTTCCCAAAAGCCATATTGGCCATACCTCATACATCCTTGACCAAAGGTAACATAGTGACATGTCAAGCTCAAAACCACACCCCCCTCTACCCCTGCTAAGTAATTTACCAGTGAATTATGGGTAATTCACGTGCACAGTTGATGTAAAAAGTGCATGTCCCTTTAAGCACTGACCACTCCTAAACTCCTCCCAAACTCCACCTTTGCCCACCTAGTTAGCATAATTAGCCTTTGACTGACAGTTTTAGGATTATAAAAACTGCCCCTCAAGCCACAGCTCTTTGCAGGTTCCCTTAACCTTTTCCTGCCCACTACAGAGCATAAAACTTTATAACTCTACCTTAGATCCCTGCACTTTGCAGGTCCCCCCATTTCTTCTGCCAGCTACTAAGCCAACATATCAATAAACTTTGAAACCTTGCCAAAAGACAGCTTGAGTCCTATTTGAAATTCTTTTCCAGACAAGAACCCACTAGGGGTTATATGACACCCCCATCAGACATCCCCATCTCCCACACCTCTTCACTACCAAAGAAGGGCATTTTGGTTTTATTTTGCCTGTGGGTGATATGGAAGCTAGAAATTCACTGTGTGAAGAAATCTGTGGCTCTCACTTCCATAGGGTATTTATTGCAGGATTCCTAAAAGGCCACTAGCAGCAACATTTGCTTATCTTGAAAAGATTTTTTGGGGGGACAGGGTGGGGGGAGAAGAGAGTCTTGCAAAGATAGGACTGAATGATCTTTCTGATTCAAATTTCAACCCATCTTTATGATTCAAGTGTCAAATTCACCACATATAATTCTGAGAAAGAAGGAGGTTCAAGGTTCAAGTGGAGGTGGAACTGTATGTCGGATTCCAGGACCTCAGCAGATTGCTTATTTAACCTATGGTAACTACGTAAGACAGAAGTTCATAAATGGGAAAAGAAACTTTCTATTAAAGTGAAGCTTCAACAGACCATGATCTCATGCTTTCCCTCTACCACTAAAGCGTGGTTCTGGAATCAAGAGAACTGAATTCTAGTGTAATCTCTGATCCTGATTCAGCAAGCCACTTAAACTCCCTAGGCCTTTGTAAAATGAGGGGGTTAGATTTGGTGGCCTGTGAGGTTCTTGCTAGTTCTAGATCTCTGAATTATACCCAAATATAAGCTCGGGCAAACGATAATCAAATCAAATCAAATCAAATAATCAAATCTAGGATTCCTTGGAAAGGATATGCAAACGCCATTAGAATGAATACTCCTTGAAAACAAATTAAGTTGGGGGCAGAGGGAGGTGGGAGGCGTGATTGGATGGAAGGAAATACAGTTCGTCTTTCACAATATAACTACTATGGAAATAATTTGGGTAACTACACAGGTACAACCTATATTGAATTGCTTATCTTCCCAGTGGGGGTAGGTGAGGGAAGAAGGGGTAAAAATCTGGAACTCAATGTTTTAAAAACAAATGTTTAAAAAATGTTTTAAAAAAATGCAACTGGAAATAAGATATATAGGCACTGGGGTATAGTTATCCATCTTGCCCTACCAGAAAGTTAGGGGGGTTATGGAGGAGAATCTAAGAGAGAACAGATTGGGGGAAGGAGTATTCAGTAGGCTTGCTATTTTGGGGTAGGCATAGGGGAAAGACAGGAAGAAAAAATTATAACTCAAAATCTTGTGGAAATCTATGTTCAAAAATGAAAAATAAATAAGTAAATTTTAAAAAAAGAATGAATACTCCTTAAAAGCAGAGTGGTGTGTTTTATTTTATTTTATTTCACTGGTGGGGGGGAACTTCTTGGTATTACCTACACTGTTAGCCTAGTTCCTGGGCAAACAGCACTATAAAAATGCTTGTAGACATCACTGAGTAACTTCACTCTCCATGTCAGTGGATTCCTGGTATTAAAACAAACCTCTCTCCCCTCTAGGAAGGTCTTTCCCTATTAGAATGTAAGTTTGTTCAGGGCAGGCATTGCCTTTTTGTTTGTATCTGTATAACCAGCATCTTGTGCACACAAGTGCTTTATAGATAAGTCAGGTGAACAAGCATTAATTAAAAGCCTACTATGGGCCAGCACAGTGCTAAAGACACAAATTTATATATACTTATGGGTGATCCTTTTGCAGCAATAAACAGAAAAGGATTCTTATAAAGGTTAAAACCAGGAAGTTTTGCTTAATTCATAGAAGTGGGAACTATTAAAATATTATGAATGGCTTCGTTTGCATAATTCCCAGGTCCTTGTACAGAATGTGTGAAGAAAATTCTTAAGCTTTCTTCCAATTCCCAGCCTCATTTCAATTTTCAAATTTAATTAAAACCGGCAGTTTCACATCAGAAGAATCAAATTTCAATCAAATGGGTATGTTGTCTTTCCTCCCTTTTTTCCCCTTTCTCTAAAAATATTCAGGATGTCCCAAGTAAAGGATTAGCATGGCTTTGATTGGAATGGAAAGCAGGGAGTGAAACAGGTGTTTTGAATTACCACTTTTATTAAAACACAATCCTTGACATGATGTTCACTGGATTTCTGATTAACTCTAGAATATTGAGAGAAAATGTTTATTCAGCTTAACATAATGGGGACTCAGGACCACAGAACTAAGGGTATCTATGATGCACCTGGGAAATTCACATCTTAAATACCCTCCTCTACTGTGTATCATGTAATTTTTTAATAAAATTTAAAAAAAAAGACCCCACACACCTTGGCAAGAATCAAGTGCTCTATAAACAGACAACGTATCATCTATGATGTTTCTTTGTGTGTTGGAAGGGAATACATTTTACTACAGAAATGTGAAATCAGGGTTTCATTCCACAAAAGAGTTGGCCTTCTTACAGACAGATGATGTTCCCAGGGATGAAGTGTTACACAAGTTATAAGAAACATAAAAAGGTCCAATAAAGAGCAACCCAGCCTGGAAGGGCAGCAAAAGTGGCCATGGCTCACTGTCCTAAAAAAGAAGGAGCTTGTGGGTTTTGCTAATGGAGTGACCTATGCCACACCTTAGAGATTTGCCTGCCCTCTTCATGGAGTCTGGTTGAAAGACAATTCTAAGGCGATCCTCAAACACAAGCTTCTGGCTGGATTCCAATCTGTTTATTCCCCGCCTCCCTAACCCCCCTCACTCTCCAGAGACCTGGAGTCCAGCACTGGCTAGGGAGCAGCCAGCCACACCCACTTTCTTTAGCATTCCCTGATACAAACTGCATGGCCAGGTACAGCTGAGACAGAAGATGCATTATCTTATTGGGAAGAAAGAAGATCTTTAAAATTCTAAGATAGGTCGAAGGGCTGCATAATGAGGTCTGGCAAAATGAATGATTAAGCTGAGTAAGGGATGCTTGGGGATCCTAAGGGAGGCAGAGTACAGTTAGAAAATGGATAATTTCATAAATGCCCCCTGTGCTTCTATATCTCAACAGATATTTTAAAATATATTATTAAATGTTATCTACAACAAACAGTATTTTTACAAGATTCTGTCCAATTAAAAAAACTACCATAAATCTTTTGCCTTTTGAATTCGCAGCATGTTGTATAATTTACATTTTAAGTATCTAAAATCAAAGAAGAATCTGAGTATGTTGAAGCTGGTCAGGAACTAGACATTATAGGATCACAGATCTTGAGCTGGTTCTATTCCAACTCCCTTATTTTTCAGATAAGGAAATGGAGGCTTATAAAAGTGAAGACTTGGCCAAGGTCACATGGCTCTTTGTGGCAATAGGCATGTAATTTTGCTACCTTTAACTTACAAAAAATTAATTTTATTTCCAGATAATGTTTTTAGCTTCTCAGCATACATGCATTGTTCTGGATACATACAATAAACAGGTTTTTTTTTTAAAACAGTTAACATTTTACTGGGGAGACAGATCTCCCTGGACCTATAAATATTATGCAATCCACTCTACTATCTACCAACACCATGAGGAAGAGAATTTGAATTGTCCTTTGAAAAATTTCAATATTCCCAAGGCTTCCCTCAACAACTCGAGCCTGTGTTTACCAATTGTCACAGCCAAGAAATTTCTTTTTCGTCCCCCCTTTTATGTTACCCAAATGCCTCAGCCTGTAGCTTAAACACATTTCCTCTTTTCCATCCTTCATGTGGAAGAACAGCCAGTCCACCATCCTATATTAAAAAATCCCTTTATATATTTTTAGTCTTTTTTTGTACCTCCCTCTTTCTCTTACCTATATATTCTTTGCCAGATATGGTCATATGGCAGGAGGAGGGGAATGGACCAGGCAACGAAACATCACAGCCTAAAAAATGAGAACTGGGAACAGACCTGGACATTTTGTGCCAGAACTGGAATTTAGAAGCCATCTTTATGTGATGGTTTCTAAATTTCAGAGTAATCAATGAAATCACATAAGGAACCTTAAGAGTCTGTGGGCAAACCACTCAGTCTTCATTAAAAATCCTTATAAAACTGTGGAGGTGTTGTTAAAAGATTTATCTGCAAAATCAATTAATAAAACACTGTATAATTATAATGAAGAAGCTAGTCCCCGAAGAGATGAGAAGCACACCTCCCTACCTTCAGTGCAGATGTGGGGGCACATCAGGTATTGGGCATTGTATAGATACTGTCAAACTTGGCAGATGTGCTGATGGGTTTAACTGAAATGCCTTTTCTGCCTTTATTTTCTCTTCTTTGTTACAAGGGGTGGCTCACTATATAAGGGATGGAGGGTGGGGGGTATATGTGGAAATGTATATTTGGTGATGTACAAACAAACGACATCAATTCATTAAATTTTAGTTTAAGCTAAGATTTTGGTAACAAATCCCTAATCAGAAGTCGGCGTGTATCCAAAACCATATTTGTCCAAGAGTAATTAATGAATAGTCTAACTATATAGCACTTTGATCGCTAAATTCAACCAATGTGTAACAGCAGCAAATTTTTCATTCACTCGATTCAACCATTATATTAAGTACCTACTGTAAGCAAAGCTCTGTACTGCAGAAGAGGTCTACACCTGCCTTCACTCAGTTTACAATCTAGTAGTCTGCCACAATGCAGAAATGTAACTCTAGAATCTGTAGGCCTGAGTTCAAATTCTACCTCTCCTGTTAAGTCCTTAGGGCAATGTCATAAAAATCTCTTGTGCCCTAGTTTCCTCATCTGTAAAAGAGGAGGGGTTAGTAGACTAGACTTCTGAGCTCCTTCAAGCTCTAGAGCTGTGTTCCTGTGAAAATACTGAAAGAAGAAGCTACTAAAATTTCTAAAGTGGGAGAGAAACTTTCTGCTGGTTTAAGGGTCACTGGGATTTATGGGGATATACTATTTGCTTTGTAATCACCCTCCTTGAAAAGGGAAAAGATGAGCTCTGAAAAGAAGGGAGCTGAAATGGGAGGAATTACTAAACTGGATCCTGGCCAGAGAAGCAAGGCCATACAGCCACATACAACCACAGGCCCACGCATATGCCCTTGGAAAGGTTTGGGGGTTCTAAATCAAGACACTGATGTGAATTCATTATACTTAGAACTGGAGGGGGAGGGGGAGCAGGCTTACACAGATTAACAACACTTCAGTATTCATCAGGAAAGAAAAGTTCACACTGAAATGTTTAAGGTTTGCAAGATGATATATATTATCCTGTTTGATCAACACAGTTTCCTGAAAGATAGGTGCTATATTCCCCGTTCTATAAATGGTAAAATTAAGGTAGAGAATGACTAAGGGCCCAAGTAAGGGTCACACAGCTATTAAGTGTGAGGCAGTATTCAAACCCTGCTCTTCCAGACTTCAAAACCAAATAGAGACAACAGATTGTAAGCAGTATTCCCAGTTCCAAAATTTTGTTCTATGACAATATCTAATTCATTCTTTATTGTTTATGCTTAGCTATCATAATTTTAAAAAACATCATTCTTAATTTTAGAAAAGGATAATTGGGTGGGAAAATGTAACAATCTGCTTCTGTTAACCAAGCCAATGGTTCCAACCACAAATCCCAAACCGAGTCACCACCGTTCATCTGGCAGCAGTTTGCTCTAACTGCAGGCAAAATTTACAGGAAGAAATAAGCAGGCTCTTGAGGGCTTTCTTTGCAAACCCAAACCTATAAAGTATCACACAACCCATGTTTAAAGAGAGCTCACTTGCACACTCATCCTTTTTCCCCCCTCAAGGAAATCAAAAAAAGGGTGCATCATATGTGATGGAATCAGGTCACCACAACTAGCTGGCATTTACCTCATGTAGTAATATTTTAATGTAAAATTCACAAAAGTGAAGGAAAATGATTTACTTGGGCTTTATGTTGCATAAATGACTTTTATAGAGGCCAAAGAAATTCTAAGCAGAAATAAAAGTACAAATATTTTTAGGGAATAAATGGAGACCAGAAAAGCAATGACACTTCCTACTCAATTCATAATGTTAAAAGCAACTAATCCAAACTGAATTCTATTCAAAGAAAAGAACGCAGAAAGGATCAGATAGATGGTGTAAACTTGACTTCTGGTAAACACTGTGTACCAATTCTCTGGCAAATGTGTGGAGGGAGGATTTCATGTAGTTTGGGACACTACCAATTTAATTATAGAACAAAGCCTAATGAGCACTTTTCTAGAGTTCAAATGATAATTTTAGTGGAAAAACCGATAAACAACATGACACAGTATTGTGAGAAAAGCAGAGGACTCAGAGTCAAAATTCCATTCAATATAATTCAATTTTGAAAACATGTATTAAGTGACTAGGCTAGGCACTGGGGAAACACAGATGGAATAAGACACACCCTACTCTGAAGAAACTTACAATCTAATGGGGAGAATGACCCAATCCGATATATATTGTGTCTAATAAGAGGGATGGATCATGACTAGATAATCTCTAACGTCCCTATCTGGCACAAAACCATGCCTTTTTTTTTAAATCCTAAATACTAGGCACTACTCTAGGCATTGGAGGCAACAAAGACAAAAATGAAACCAGCTCTGCCCTCAGGAAGCTTACATTCTGCAGTTACAAGACATGCACACAAATAACATAAGGCAGAAAGTATTACCATTCTTCATGCATTGACTAGCTGTCATACAGTATCTCTCCTCTCTCTTTCAGCTAAATTTCTTGAAAAAAGTTGTCTACAATTGGTTCCTCCTTTTCATCTCTTCTCCTTGATCTAAATTCTCTACAATCTGGCTTTGGATCTCAAGCACTCCACTGAAACTTGTGTCTGCATAGCTACCAATGACCAGTTTGCCCCATCTAATGACCTTTCCTAAATCTGCCTCCTGTAATTCTCTGCAGTGTCTGACACGATTAAAACTATCATCACCATTTTCTACTGAACACTCTTCTCATGGGATTTTTTTCTTACCTCTCTCTCCAGTCGTCATCCTGCCACCCCCACCCTCCACACACACCCACCCCCAACCTTTCCAATTTCTGGCCTCCTGAGTTCAGCACCTCCTCAGCAGAATTTTCATCCGTTTTATGTCCCCACCCTCAACTGTCAAGAGTCTCCCAGGGCTTGGTGGGGGTCATTTTTTTATTCTCCACACTTTTTCACAAGTTAAACTCATCAGCTTCAATGGGTCAAATTATCATTTCTGTGCAATGTCTCCCATATTTACATATCTAGCCCTAGCCTATCTCTAGAGCCCTACTCCTAGAAAGCTTAGGTAACTTCCTCAGGGTCACAAAGGCACAAAGAAGCCATTATCACAGTTTCCCTTTCTCTTCCTCATTCCTCCTGCATAGAGTAGGATCCAGAGCCTCAAGTCTCCTAACCTGTAAAGTTGGGGTAACCTCACAAGATAGCTGTGAACCAATCATTCTATAAACTAACATACATTATATAAATATGCATTATTGTCATTACTATTATTCTAGTTCAAGGCAGTGCAAGTGAAAGAATACTGGATTTAGAAGCTAAGAATTTGAGTTCAAATCCTTGCTTATGTCTCTGGGACCTAAAGGAGGTCACTTGCCTTTCTAAGACTTAGTTTCCTCAACAACAAAACAGAAAGATTGAAAGTAGATGACCTGGGGCACAGTGAATAGAGCAATGGTCGAGGAGTCAGGAGAAGTTGAGTTCAAATCCAGCCTCAGACACTTAACACTTACTAGTGTTAAGTCAGACAAGCCACTTAACCCTAATTGCCCTGCCTTCCCCCCTCCAAAAAGCAAAAAACAGAAAAAGAAGAAAGGCCCTTCCACTTCCAAATCCATGATCCCAAGCTAAGTAATGCAAACTACTTCCAAGGAACAAAGATCAGAAAATGTTGAAATGAAAAATAAAATAGTTCTTTAAAATGCAGTGAAAAGAACACTGGATTTTGAAGTTAAAGGATCTAGGCTTGAATTCTGCCTCCTAATCATGGAAGTCACATAACCTCTGTAAAAAAATGAGGGGAGTAAAATCAATGAAGTTCTTCCTCCCTTCCTCCCTTCATTCCTCCCCTTCCTCTCTCCCTTCCTTCCTTCACTCCTTCTTCAGTGGAGGTTCCCAAGCACCTCCAAATATTAGGAATGAGAGGATCCCCATTCGACTGTAGCACACTACCTTTCTGATAAGGAGGGAATAGTCCAATTTGGCCTGATGGGAAATAACTTGAAAAATAGGTAGGTGGAGACTATATGAATAGGACTTTCAAAATGTGATAAGAAATTTCTCAAATTATCTATTTTTTTTACTTATCTGTATACATGTTATAACCCAAAGGCAATTAACAATAATAATAATGATAATCTGGCATTTTATAGAACTCTAAAGTTACTAAGGAGGGGAACATGTTATTTCATTTACTCCAGAGATTATAATCTCAAGTGAGAAACTTCTTCATATTTGTCTTTGTATCTCCATGCCAAACACTATAATGCACATAGTAGGTACTCAACTAATGTTTGCTTAATTCTAATAAGGTCATTTTTAATTTTCCTGCATATTAGCTTGTACTTATCTAGTAGCCCTGTGTGTGTGTGTGTGTGTGTGTGTGTTTCGAGGGAACAGGAATTGTTCTTTTTAACCACACACATTCTTCTTATAAATAGCTTCAGACTCTCAGAGACAGGAAGCAGACTAGTGTGGATGGCAAAATATCAAGACCACCCTTAACTTCTTCTCAGAATAACTGTTTGGAATGCCCAGCTCTGTTTATCAGGGAGCAAAAGCTACAGTACATAAGCTGTGCTCATAACTCATGAAGGAAATCCCTTCCCCCACCCCTTGACCCTAAGTAGGGGTAAGCAGGGGGTCCTGTTTGAATCTGCACAACACCGACTACATTCTGTTTATATTCACTGGCAGCTAAATGCTTCCTGGAAACACAAGGCAGAGGCTTGATCCAAAGTCTTCTGTTTTATGCCCTCTTAATTAAAGAAACATAAAGGTGGTCTAGAGGCATCATTCTAGAAAGAAATTTGGTTTTGCATGACATCATTCCTGCGTAAAATAAAAAAAATAGAAATTAATGAAATCCAGAAGTCATTGCAAGCCTAAAGTCATCTGACCTGGTTTGTTTTCTCTCATAAAAAAATAAACAACATTTTGCACTTATAGTTTGAGGGCTCTTTTCAAACAAGGATCCAAAAGTGCCTTCTGAAAGAGGCTTTTACTGCTCTCAAAGAAAAAGCAGCAAGTAAACACAAGCCTGAAGGATTATTTTCACTACTATTACTCCTCGCCCGATTTCACTAGAGGCTAAAATCTTACCAACTAGTCCCTTGGCGTGTGTGCCTGAGCGTGTGTGTGCGTGTGTGTGTCTGTGACGGTACAATTCAAAACGGGGAGAGATCTGCTTAAAGAATTGTACCACTTAAGAAAAAAATAAAATGTTGCTAAAAGAAGTTACTAGGGTTTTTCAAACAGCTTGTTAAAGAGATTTAGCCTCCCACTTTCTCTCCTTTATTGACAAGCATTCCAAGGAGAAGCCATGGTATTTTTGAAGCTTGAGAAGAATAAGAAGTGGGTGGAACTACGACTAGAAGTTAACACCATGCTCTCTTCATTTCCCATCCCCACCAGTAACTGAAATTCAGCAGGACTGTAACCAAGACGCTTTTTTTTTTTCTTGGGGTAAAAACAACTGAAAAGCAGGAAAGGGTAGGAGGATGGCACAGAATAGTCCTGGGTATCAATGCCCTGGAGCAAAACTCTCTTTGCTTTATCCTAGATAATCTGCTGAAGTTCAGATTTCTAACTTCATTACATCTTTATTCTAACACTAAAACAGAAACCATTTCATAAATGGATGTCACAAAGAGCTGACAAATCACAGGTGGATATATGTAATGCATGAATAAGGAAGAAGAAACAAAGGGGAATGCAAAAATCTTTTTATTTTAGTACAACTCTTCTTAAAAGGAAGGACAGGTCAGGGGAGGCTGGGGAAGCAGAACAAGTTCTGGGAGCCACAAAAGGTCTCATGAGGTACTTGAGCAGAGTCCTGAAAAAAACCTGGGATTTTGAGATGCAAAGGAGAGGAGAGAGTGCATTCTCCAAGGCAGGAGGCGTTTGGTGCATGATGAGGGTGCTGGTGAGGCACAAAGGCCTGAGCAAAGGCCCCTTTACAAGATGCAGGCTTTCTGCACCAATGCCAGCCAGAGGATACTCACTATCCAAAGCAGCCCCTTTTACTTTTGGATGATATATTTGCCAGAATGTTTTTCCTTATACCAAGACTAAAACTGCCCCCCTTTGAAATTTCCATCCATTGGTTTTAGTTCTGCTCTCTAAGGCCAAAAATAAGAGATCTAATCTTCCAAGTGACTCCAATACCTTAAGACAGCTACTGAATTTGCTCTAGGGCAAACACTCCCAGTTCTTATAACCAATCTTTAAATGACAGGTACTCAAGGCTTTTCACTAACCTGACTGCCCTCCAAGTTATCAATGTCTTTTCCAAAATAATCCACCTTCTTAATGATGGACCACAGAGAATCAACACAAAGTCAACAAAAGAGTTGCATCCAATTTACTCAGGAAAAACTTTGACACACTTGGTGGTAGTAACTGTCTTCATTTTCTTTCACATTCCCTCGTATTGTGCATGCGTGCACACACTCACACGCTCATATACACTTGCTGTGATTAACAAACAAGATCTTATTTTCAGAAACAGGACCTCTAATTTTTTTTGAAATCCCACTTTCACAAGTGAAAAACTATTAGGAATTACTCAATAATCTTGTCAATGCAGTTCAAATCGTTCAGCCCTATATTATATTACAACTCACCGCCATGCAATCTGAGTTCATACTTTACATTATAATCTGGTCAGGATGAAATATTCTCCAAAAATCTTCCAAGATGAGCACTACATGTAGTTTGTTTAATGGATTACCTAGAAGTCTTTACCAGGTTCTAAAAGTTCCAGCATACGTTCATTAACCCATCAAACAACTTTTGAATTATTTAATATTTTCCCTTATATCACTTATCATCAGGTCATTCTGCAAGCTATCAAGACTGGTGATCCTTTGCTTATGGTTTTCACAGTCGAAAAAAAAATGACTGTTGGCTGTCAAATCAATCTTTTCCCTCAAAAACAGCCAGTGCACTTCTGAATCTAAGGTAGTACACAGAACGGAGAAGAACAATGATACAAAAAGGCAATGGATTTGGAGCCAGATGGCCCATTCAAATACCATTTCTACTACTAGTTTGTATGACCCTAGGTAATTCACTTAATATCTCTAAACCTGAGCTTCCTCATCTTCATAATGAGAGGGTTGGAGTAGGCAGCCTCTAATCAGTAGCTTTCTGATTCTATGACAATATGTATTAAGGATCCACTTCTTTTCTATACAAAATTATTCATTAAATATTGCCTGGCATCTATACAACAGGTTACATAGCAAGAGTTCTTACTGACTTCATTGTGTCATGGACTCTCTCATATAGTTTGAAGAGGCATATAAGCCCCTTCTCAGCTGTCTCAGAACAATATGTTTGAAAGCATAAAATAAAATTTATAAGATTATAAAGGAAAACAATTACATTGAAATACACATATCAAATTTTTTTTTAAAAAGTCACAGATACCAGGTTGATGAGATATATCTGGAATGATAGAGATATAGTCTTTATTCTAATAGCATCTACACTCCTTAAAGGAAGGAACTGTTTAATTTTTGTCTCTATATCTGAGGAGACTTACAGGGCCTGCCTGGCACATAGCAAACTAAACAAGTATTTGTTGGTTGATTCTCCAGGGTTTAACATTTTGAAGTAGCAAAGGTATCCCTTTTACCCCATAAGGATTTTCACACATTTTCTGTGCAGAGATGATAAGGAACCCTCAAAAGCTATACTAATGGAGTATAACCTAAAGCCTGCTTGAAAGAACCTGAGTACAGACCTGAGAGCTCTGTGTCCATTGCTTGAGGACCAGGCAAGCTTAATTCAAGGATGTAGGTCAGTACTAGAAAGTTGGCTACTGGGCAGTTAAACCTTTTTGGTTCCAACAATTCTTGAAACCATCTAAGGCAGTGATTCTCAACCTTCCTGATGCCACAACCCTTTAATACAGTTCATCATGTTGTGGTAACCCCCAACCATAAAATTATTTTCATTGCTACTTCATAACTGTAATTTTGCTACTGTTATGAATCGTAACATAAATATCTGGTATGCAGGTTGTATTTTCATGGTTACAAATTGAACATAACCCACAGGTTGAGAACTGCTGATCTAAGGTATGTGGAGGGCTGCTGGTCTACACTGGTGAAGGAAGCATCCATGCCAATAAACTCTCCCTAGCTTACTCTAGATTAGTGGTTCTAAATTACAGTTATGAAGTAGCAACGAAAATAATTTTTATGGTTGGGGGGTCACCACAACATGAGGAACTGTATTAAAGGATCACGGCATTAGGTAGGTTGAGAATCACTGCTCTAGATGTTTCCTACCCACTATTTCACTATCTCTAAACAATATAATTAAACCAAACAACCTAGCATGCCATGGACCATTCTCTCAAGGTCATGCTAGGAGAAAGCTCATCTGTTCAATGAATTCTACTAACAAGTTAATAAGAGTACCAAGTTAAGGCGTGTTAATGCCTCTCTGGTAGAACTTTCTTTTTGACAGTCTTTTTCAAGTTTCATAACAGATCAATTAAGAAGACAGTTTGACAGTTAATTAACAATAGTCTGACGAGGAATATTTACCATGCACTTACTATGTGCAAGGCACAGAGCTAAAATCTGGGTCATAAAAAAAGCCCAACGCCATCCTGGTCCTCCAAGAGAAGAGGGAAGAGAGGGGGGAAGAGAGCCTAAGGGGGAAGAGAGCAAATAACTATGCACACACAAGAGTTATATAGGGTAAATTGGAGCTAATTTCAGAAGGAAGGAACTAGCAATGGGAGAGACCTACTTCAAATTACAGTATGTAAGTAGCCTGTCTATCAACACTTAGGATCATGAATTGAAAGTTGGATTTCAGAGTGCATGGAGCCCAACTCCCTCATTTTACAGATTGAGGAATCTTACTTCAGGAAGACTCGGGAACTACTTGCAGTAAAATGTTTACAGGTGGTTTTGAATGAATAAGGTATGAATATGGTTTTATACTATTATACTGCCACTTGATTCCAGTTATTATCTAATCAAAGAGGAAATCCTGCAGTCTAGGTTAGGAGGTAGGGTTGGCAGGGTGGCAGGGATTGGGTTAGAAGCTGAAAAATGATGAAGATGGTGTATTTGGTCAAGGCTGAAACACGTTAGAAATCAGTAAACCAAATATTTAACTATTTTGATTTCTACTTACAAAGTATTTGGAAGCAAATCACTACATAACTCTGAACTAAGGGCCTAGAAAACACAAAGGTTAATAATTATTGAATCCAGAGCCAAGGTTCTTAACACAGTCAGTGAATTATATAGATATAACTATTTTTATTGTAATTCTATGTATATTATACATTTAAAAACAAAAGAGGCCCATACACTTTACACCACACAGTCAAAGGAGTCCACAAACAAAAAGGTTAAGGATCCTTAGAGACAAATTATCTTTTAATTTTAAAGGGGTGTGAAGTGGGTCAATTAGAAAGAACAAGCCTTTGAAAATCAATCCAGTGAGTGAATTTGTTGCTGGTAACAGAAAGAAGCCCTCAAGGTTTCTTCACTCACTTAAAAGACAACAGGAACCTAGAACAAAAATTTTCCCTATCATCTTCCCAACTCCTCCCCTCCCTATTTTTGCAGCACAATATCTACTTTTTAAAAGGATGCTGTTATATAAGCAAGTATCATTTAATGTAGCCATCTGTTCTACTAACAACATAGCTAACATTTTAGTCTAATCTGCTACGGTAATTACATCTTACAGACCACTGAAATTATCATATTATTTTGTGGGGTTCTTTTCCCTAAAAACATTATGTTTCTATGGTTACTATCTTTTGTGCCAACCGACATTGTATTTTACTTAAAGAATTAATAATTATTCTGTATTTTAAAACTTAGAACAGTTGTGTGCACCTGCAATAAAAATCACTGTGCCTAAACATAAGAAGAATGGATAACATTTCATTTTAAAGACAGCCAATTAAATAGTGCACCAAATATAATTAAAACTAAAAAAGCATTATTCACTGTGTGGTGAATTATCTTCTGGGAGCTAATACTGACAAGGGGTGCTTTCCAGAGTACTGATTTCATAAGCTATTCTTATAGGTCACAATGCAATAGGTAACTAATGTGAAAGATATTATAAATCAGAAAAACATCCTTACAACCCATAGAATACAGATAAATTCTAATTTTAAGTCCTTTCACTACCGCAACAATGATTCAATGAACATAATAATACTAGTAACAACTAACATGTATATTAGCACTTGCACATCTGCTAAGTAATATATAAAAACTGGGTGTCCTAAAAGCCTTGGTACTGTTTTAGGTTTTAATGGCTCAAACTGAACCAAAACTTTTGGAATAGCCCATATTACCTTATTCTCCTCCTTGCTTTTGCTTCAGACATTCTGGACTTCAGTATCATGTCTCTGCTACAGTCTCATGCTGGAACCTCCTTCAGTGCCTGGAGCCCCCTTGCCCTGGAACATTTCACCCACCCTAGTGACTAGCCCTCTCTCAGTGGACCACAGGCTGTGTGTCATGCTAATCCCCTCCCTCCTGCCCTGACTTTCTGGAGTTCAAAACTGAACAGGGAGGAAGGGGTCAACAGGGCAAGACATCTTTACTACCCCCATCCCTCTACAGCTTCTTCTTGTGTGCTGTCTGCTCCCATTAGAAGGAACTTAAGCCTCATGAGGGCAGAAACTTTCTTTCTGCTTCAATCTGTGTTCTCCTTAGCAGTGTCTGGCACATCATAAAGATTTAATGTATGTTTGCTGCCTTGCCTTGTTATCTTATTCAAGAGAAAAGTCTGAGTTTCAAGCATAGCTCCTCTTAGGGGGTATGGAGCCCCAAACATTTGTATACATGTGAAACCAGGTTTAAAATTAACATCAGGAGCAGCCTTGAAATAAGACATTTTTAAAAAGGTAACAAAAGGGCAACCTTCAAAGGAAGGTTGTGGGTAGAAGACAGGACAGATCATCCTATCACTTTGCTCTGGCCAAAGGAAGAAGAGGGTTTGCCCATACCCGTGGTTTTCATTATCTAACTACCATCTTCAGCTTTCTTCTCTGAAGCAGTCTTGAGCACTGCCCGGCAATGGGGAAAGGGGAAAAGGGGGGGGGGGGGAAGAGTAGAGGGTGAAGAGGCGGGAGGGGAGTGGGAGGAGGGAAGAGAAGCACCAGGCCTGGACCACTTACTCTTATCTACTAATCCTTAAGAACAGCTTTGTTTACAACAGTTAGCCTTGGAAAATGGAACTTTTTTTTCCCCTGCCTAAATTTAAACACAAAACCCTTTTCATATCCATAGAGTCCACTTTAACTACAGGAATACATACTTCTAGTGACACTAGTAACTAAGTCATCACAGTCTGGCCTTAGTCACTGAAGCTCCTCAGTAATTACTCTCATTAACGATTCTCATTCAAGAGCTGTCAGAGTGAAAATATACTACATTAGCAGGATTCTCTTCAGCTTAGTTCAAGAATAATGCTGGGAGACCCTGACTTGCTCTTTCTGAAATTACCCTATCAATCATTCAGTCCTAAAGTTGGTCCCAGCTTCGGTAAAGGTCCGCCTGCATGCAAGATACCCCGCCAAGCTGGAAAGTAACAGCATCACCAAACAGTGTAACGGACCTGGTCACACAGAGAGATGATAAAACAGTTGGGAGACCCTAGGACCAGTCAACAACATTTGTTGGTGAAGAACAAAAACCTTCGGTATTCTACAGCGGACACAGTTAATGGCACTGAATAGGAAAAAGCCTTCTGCTATTTTTGATGTTAGGGTGAGGTAATGGGAAACAGGTTTCAGTATGATGCAGCTGTTTAACATTGGTAATGTTTTCCACCTTAGGTTTGGACAGCAGGAACTTCTACAATCATGAAGCTTTCGTTGCATAATTATTTGCAGAAATGCTAAGGAAAAAAAATAGGGCAGAGGCTTTTCTTGCCTAAGGGTCAATCAGTCAGTACTGTGTGCATGCTGCTTATTATAGGCAAAAAATAGAAAAATTCAGATCTTGGAATGGCTTCCAAAGAGTCTATGGTCTATTGAGGGAGAAATAATTATTGCAATCATTATATAGGAATATAAGTGCAAAATATAGGCAGGGAGAAGAGTAGACACAAAGAAGCGGTAGGTAAAGAGGGAGGTTTCAGAATCTAAAAATGAGTCTGTGCCCAAGCGAGGGCACATTAGCTGTATAACTAAGAAGCAGTTATTTAAACTTTAAGCACGCCGGTCCTCAGCTTCTTCATCTGTAAAATGAGGACAATGAACTTTGTTTTACGGTCTCTTTCAACTCTAGGTCCATGATTTCATGATCTGTGTTTAGACCCTACAAAAGGAGGCGTTACTGATTTCCCCTCAAAGTTCAGCATGATGGTTTTTACTGTGGGTAAAGCAGAACACAACTGTTCAATGTATTTAAATACAGAATAATGAGGAATTCTTTAAGGAAAATGCAGGTTGGTTGGTGAGAAGAATCCTGCCTCTGGTACTTGCTAGCTGAGAGAAGCACCGTTTTTCCAAAGTGCTTCATCTCTGCATGGCAGGCTCTTCATTTATAACATAAGGATGATAATCCAACCAGGCCACCGGGAGGTTTGATGAGATAACGGATGTGACGTGTTTAGCAACATACTGGTAGCCAGGAAAACACAGGTTCAAATCCTATCCCAAATACTTATTCACTGAGTGACCTTGAGAAATTTGGGAAAAATAATATAAGCTGAGGAAAGTAGAGTGACAAAGTGGTTCCAATAATGACTGAATAATTCTTATCAATGAATTTAACCTTCCAGAGTATTTTCCTCACAACAACCCCACGAGAAAGATAATATAATTATTTTTATCACCCTCATTTTGTGGATCAAGAACTCGATGCCTGAAGATGTTTAAATGGCCTTCTCACAGTAACACAGCTATAAGGGATAGTACAATGGTCCAGATCTGAACCAAGTTCTCTTAATTCCACATTCAGGACTCTTGCCTATATATAACAAAAATCTGCTATTGAAATGAGAGAAATTTCAAAAATTAAAGCAAAAAACTCCCTCAAAACAGTAAAGTAAATACACTGGTTATCAGATCTTCTAGGTATACAGAGCCATTTTTAACAAAATCAATGTGGCAGAGGACTCTGATTAAGAGTCTAATCTCCTCCTCATGAATATAGATGCAAAAATCTTAAATAAAATATTAGCAAAAAGGCTACAGCAACTTATAACTAGAATAATACATTTTGACCAGGTTGGATTCATTCCAGGAATGCAAGGATGGTTCAATATTAGGAAAACCATCAGTATCA